>RPOG01000513.1:0-328614 GCA_008086565.1 Thalassoma bifasciatum
AGTAAACTGCCTCACTGTCTGAGACTTTCATGATTTAATAATCTGAACATGTTTGGTGAGTCACTGTATATATATGTTCTCCTCTTGGAGACAACATGTCTGCAGAGTATGAATCTCCACAACCTTCCTTTACATCATGCTTAACAACCTTACATCCTCTTGTTAAATCTCTTTGCTTTTGTTTGCTCATTGTTTATCACTACAGCAATAGTGATGATATGGGGTGTCTTGAGTTGTCATGGCAATGAGATAAGCACTGAGAAAGATGCTTAATGAGCTTTGAGTTGCTCAGGCTAATGAAGTGGGACGGCTGTACCTGGGTATGAGCTAAACCGCCAACAAACAATGGACGGCTTGTTAAAAGTCGTCTCAGGTGACTTCACCGCCTGCTCTGTGAGTTCCTGTGGAGAAGAGAAGAACGAGTTTCTACAGCAACCACAGCTGCAGTCTTAATGAGCTGCATGGATGCTGCATGAAAGAAAAGCTAATCAGTTTGTTCCTCCTATTGTGGCTGTAATTCACCTTAGAATGAATTTTCTTTTCAAACATAGACACATCTTCAACTGATTAGAGCCACATTGGAAACTTTAATTTACCCTATCCAGTTTCAGTCATTTTGTTGTCACTTCTAAGTGCAAGCGAAATACTGTGCCCCAAGGATCAGACATTAAAGTAAATGAAACAAACATGAAGTCAGACATGACAAGCAGCACAGTTCCAGAGATGAAGTGAGGATAAAAAAACCCATCTAATATAAAAAAAGGGTTCCATAAATAATTTTCTCATGAGGAGGGGTGAGCAGGAGAAGGCAGTGCTCACAGCTCTGGTAGCTTGGTAAAAGGAAAAGAAGCTGTTGCCCAGTCTGTTTGTTTTTGACCTGATGCATCACAGCCTCCTCCCTGATGGCAGATGAGCAAACAGGTGGTGTGAGGTCTGGGATAGGTCAGCTGTGACTTCTCCTGCTTTTTTGATACATCTGCTGTTAAAGATGTCACTCAGGGATGGGACATAGGATACCAATGGTTTTTTAACACAGCCCTAGAACTCACAGTGTGAACTTTTTTTAACCTGACACCTTGAAGCATTACTTTAAGGATTGTTGTATTACAAGATTAGAAGATTTGCAAATTTGCAAGGGAGTAGTTCAATGCAAGCCGCTCTTAAGCTAACAGAAATATGAGCTATAAATCTGCTAAATGCTGTGTCTAGTCATGGTTTAAGTTAGCCTGTATTTCGTCAAACATTTCTTCCCTTAAATTATTAGAGGATATATCTTTAGAATACCATAAGTTGTTATCTTTTTAGTTGCTAGTTAATACAGAAGCAGTAAAATGTGTATTGCTGATTGAAATCCTTTATTTCTGGAACTACAAGTTCAGTGGTCAGGAGCACAACAATACTTGAACCATACAGTGCACGATGTCCACCACAATAATATGAAGCGTTTCTGATTGAAGGTCTGAAAACAAAAAACAACCGTCAAAGCACTTGGCAAAGTCAAGTAGCACAACTTAGTTTTAGGTTTTGTAGAGGTCTTTACAAAGTGGGCCGCGCTGAAACAACCTCTCACAGTGGCAGCTCTTGCATCCCTCCTTCTGCCTGACTGAAGCATCACCCTGGAGCCTAGACTGCTCACGTGCAGACGCTGTGTGTGAGAGTGTGTAAATGTTGCACGAAGGTGTGAATGTACAGACACTAGTGCTGTTTCCTGTCAGGTTGACGTTGGTGTATGAATGTGTGCACGTGTCCCTGTGGAATATTGTGCAGAGCAGCTTTGTTTTCTTTTATTGTTTTATTATTTACGCCACAGACCTCAAGGGGGATGCAAGTGTTTCTTTTTAATTTGTCGCTCTTTCACTTAGACGTTTTAATGCCAAGCAGTGAGCCTGTCAAGCCTTGACAAAACTTACAAAGAGAACGACAAATGTACAGTCATTTGAAATCCTTGTGTGATAAAAGCTCTGATGTCAGTTTTGTCCAATGATTTATGATTTTCTATCAAAAAATTTAGGGGTGGTCAGTGTGCAAAGGTGTTTGCATGTGTGTTGATGCAGAGTGCTCTTTTAACCCCGAGAACTCAAAGTGATGTCGCATCAAAGTTAGGATGACAAAAGCGGGAGTAACAAAGTGGATATAGGAACTGGATGTCCTGGAAAACTACACAAGCGTTAGACCTTACACATCACATCCTGCACCCTGATCACTGTGATTGTCCCTCTCTAATTTGGAGCTCAGAGTGTTGAGCTGCACAGAGATTCAGTGTATCATTACAGAGGATGATGCCCTGGAAGCCTCTTCTGGCGCTAGCGGCGATTCAGCTCGCTCCTGTTCTCACAGCGTCAGCAGAGCAGTAAAGCCACACACATTTACACACTCTTCGCCCCTCTAACAGCTCTGTATCCTTTCTGTCTTTCTTCCAAGCCACTCACAGCAATCCTCGAGCCACCAATTTGTTCGGTTTCTGCTTCATAAATCAAGCTCTGTCCCCCTGGCTCTAAACTTAAAGCCCCCTGCTCAAAACAGCCTTTATATGTCTGAAATGGCCCGCTCTAATACCTGCCAGTGGAGAGATTTCACCACAATAGTGCAGGGACCCAGTGGAAATTAGGTGAGATTGCCTTCTTGCCTGAGTGAACGTGATTCAACATAAATAGTGAACCGAGTGCACTCAAAGCTAACCTGCATAGCTACCAAGAATTGTTGATCTTTATTCATCAATCCTCTGTCAGCTCAACCCGTTTTTAAATAAACTTTGGAAACTTAGAGAGCATTTGGGGGTTGGATTGAGAACTTCTAATCCTCACCAGAGGTAACATCTACTTTTGCAGAGCAATATAAATCAGGGTTCAGAGTTTTTCCTGCACAGCAGATCCTGATAAAAAGGCTTACCACGCAGGTACAGATCCTGTGTAATACCTGACTTCCTTATTAGACAACTCCACCTGATAATTATGCTTAGTGGATTACCCCGCTGAAATAAGGCCATTTAGAGAAGGAGGCATGACCTCTCTGTCTGTTTTCCAGATGGCGGGACGAAGAAGCTCCGCAGCACCATCCGGAGGAGCACAGAGACGGGCATCGCTGTGGAGATGAGGAACAGAGTGACACGACAGGGCAGCAAGGACTCGACTGACGGCAGCACCAACTCAAACAGCTCTGACGGAACGTGAGTGTCAACTAGAAAAATGTTTTTTAAGGCAGATACCAATACTGGTACTGATTGTTTTTAGTCAAGAAGGCTAATAACTTATTATTGAAGCTGATGTTCATTTGTGGTGAAAGTGAAAATACTGGCGTCAAAATTTTGAATTATACAAACTCCAACACTCCACATTGTTTACATACCTTACAGCATATTCTTATTAAAGGGGCTGTGAGGACTTTAAAAGTGATCTTGAAAAGTCTCATCTCTCGATTACGACCTGATCGTAACCTATTACTAAAAATGAAATTATCGGTGCTAAATTAGATTATTTCTAAATGCTTTTTCCCAGTTTCCTGATTGGATTGAGCAGGACCTGAGTGATTGAAAGCCTGTTGAAGTTTCTATGACAACATCAAGCCCGCTGACCAAGTTTAGCAGTAAGAAGAGGGATCTTTATTGTTTTCTTCATGAGATTTTCACTCTCTTCCTCTAACACACACATAATTCTACCAACATGGACTATTACTATAGTGATATTATCAGCAACCTTGTTTCAAGTGACACATCTGGAGGGACTGTGAGCAGAGCTGCTGCTTATGTTTATGGAACATAATTTGGCTCACAGTCATGTTACTAGTAGTTGTGGGATGTAGAGGACTGGTGCTCTCTGGAGCTTCTCTGCTCGACAGAACTTTTTCTCCTCTCAGCTGTGTATGTGTGAGCACTGTGCATGCACAGCATTCACCGGCGATTGGCTGTTACCCTGTGTAACAATAAGATGATGCTGTGGGTGGGACAATACTGGAGACAGAGTTATAACTTAAGACAGAGAGGTATGACTTTGTGAAGCCAATGTAACCCAGTTTAAGGTTAATCTCTGATCAGCCAATCATTGATAAAAAAAAGGCCATTGCCGATATTTGCCAAAATGCAGATACCAGCCAATATCACCAGTGTCATTTGTTTGTCCGTGCATCTGTGTACACTGTAAATCCAGCAAACGGTAATTTTTCCCTGTTCTCTTTTTCAGGTTTGTCTTCCCTACCACACGCCTCGGGCCTGAGAGCCAATTCAGTGACTTCCTGGACGGACTAGGCCCTGCTCAGATCGTGGGCCGGCAAACGTTAGCTACACCCCCCATGGGTAAGACAGGACAGATGGGTCCATAACCATTTTTTTTTTCTATTACACTTAGTCTCATTCTCATGCAATGGTGAGGATTCAGTCTGAGATATCCAGATATACGAGTCAGATTTAGGGCTGCTAAACACAACAAAACAACCGTCTTCACTTCTAAAAATCCATCATAACCAACAGCTCGATAGAATATGATTGTTTTACAATGGCGAATGTAGAGATAATAAAAGCTGTTGTATAAAAATATTTGAGTCTCGGGTGTAGTTTGGGATTGCAGAGAATACATTCCCCCTGAAAAACATCATTCAAACAAATCGTTACATGCACAGCAGAATCCAGAAATACAGCATAAAACCTAGCGTATGAACCCAGCAGGGAAGATGTTATTTTTGCATGAGGTATAAATCTTTTATTGAAAGGTCATTGCTTGTGTGGAAAAGCTCAGCAGAGCACTGTGCTCCACCAAACCTGATGGTGAAGACAGACTCATGGCTCTGTGTTGCCCTCTGCAGGAGGCCGTGAGCCACTACAACCAAAGTGTTCAGGAAAACCTATTTTACTGATCAGGTGTCGTGGTGCTGGATTTGTGTTGGATTTGTGTTGGATTATTAAAGATTGTGTGTGGGTTTTTTTCTTTCCAAAGGGGATGTCCATGTAGGCATGGTGGACAGAGGGGGACAGCTGGAAGTGGAGGTCAATCAGGCCAGAGGGTTGACCGCCAAACCAGGCTCCAAGAACATACCAGGTACTCCTCAGCTGATGTGTTACAAGCTTTTTGTTGATCTATTCAGCTCTGTCACCGTGTTGCTGAGTTGTGTTTCTGTCTCTCTGTCTCTATCTGCAGCGACCTACGTGAAGGTGTATGTGCTGGAAAACGGCGTGTGCTTGGCCAAGAAGAAAACCAAAGTAGTAAAGAGGAATCTGGACCCGACCTACCAGCAGGCTCTGTTGTTTGATGAGAGTCCTCAGGGCAAAGTCCTACAGGTATTTATCCCTTTGGTTTTTCCAGTAGATACATAACCTAAAAGTCCAGGAGCTTCAAAATGCTCTCTCTACATGTCAAACATCATCTTGTACCAATGGTAGAACTGAATATTTTGTCAATCAAGTAAACTCATCCATCTCTATTACAGCTGCAATTGAATTGCTGTTTTTGTAAAGATTGTCCTACCAACTGGAAGTGTATTTCATTTTTATTTATTTTATTTATTTTTTAACATTTAATTTTAAAAGGCTTGGAAGCTTTGAAAAGACATGGTTCACATTGGAGTTGAAGTTAATATGTGAAATGTGTTCCTTATACATTCAATATTTAATGTGTATTTGCTCAAGGGCTGGATACAAAAAGTGCTATTGACCAAAATAGAAAAGAGGTATACCCAAAAGGAACTACTCGTAGATCAACAATAAGGGAGCTTTAATGTCTTGTGTCTGTATTTTGTTGGCATCAATCAAAAATTTCTGATAACTCTTGTCAAATTTGGTCATCAGTAATTTTTTTCTTTTGCATCCCAACCATCTGAACCTAGAAAAATACCTGTGATGACACTGTTAGGCAGAAATATCAGCCAGTGAACTTCTTAAAATAGAACAGATAGAAGAAATTCAAGGTGTCTGCCCAACCGTGACAACACAGAATAAGTAAAACTCTGCCTATACTTCTGAGTCTTATGTGTAAATAAATTTCTTCCTCTCTGTAGGTAATAGTGTGGGGGGATTATGGGCGTATGGACCACAAGTGCTTCATGGGAATGGCCCAGATCCTTCTGGAGGACTTGGACCTGTCTGCCACAGTTAGCGGCTGGTACAAGCTGTTCCCTACCTCCTCCCTGGCAGACCCCAGCATCGGACCCCTCACCAGACGCCTCTCCCAGTCCTCTCTGGAGAGTGCCACCAGCCCCTCTTGCACCTAGACACCCATGAGACACCCACACGCAGGGGCCGCAGGCAGAGTCATGCAGACATGGACACATACTGTAAATACACAACAACTGTATTTGAAGTGCAGGACAGGCATACACATGGAAAACACACGCTCACACACACACACACACACACACACTCACACACACACACACACACACACACACACCCATCAGTGCAGGAAGACACATTTCAAAATACCCAACTGGACATTTGTCCCATATTCTCACTCACAGATCAGTGTTTTCAGTTTAGAGTAAATCTAACTTGAAGTAGACATAATTTACCTGAACATGTAGCATTTGCCACCCTCCCATTTAACCGTTGACTGCCATGACACAGCGTCCATCTGGGTGCCATAGCCTGCATTGAAAAGGCACCATATTCCTGTCACATGACTCATTCCAGGGCCATCCTGATGCCAGTTTCTAAACTCTCTATGCCAAACTAAGAAAAACTTTATTTTTTAAAACCAAAGCAATTGTTATTGTTGTTATTCTAACTATAAGTAGTAAGTGAAGTAGTATACAATATAAAGTATGGATATGTAGCAGAGTCAATGACTTAGATGTAATGCAAAAAAAGAAGATACATTCTACACACATGAGCGAAGAGCTGAGATAGGACAAACACATAAACATACCTGGGCAACAGGCTTGGATATTCACATAATGGCTATTATGTGAGGTAGCAACACTGCTATTCTATAATTTCCACAGGGCAGAGTTTATATATAGATATACATATATATATATAATGGATAGTTAAAACTTATTTGTGTTAATGTATGTAACGGCTGCATTCTGCATGTTTGCTTGCAACCCTTGTAGAGACATTTTAAAGTGCTTGAACCTTTTGATTTAGCTTGCCTTGATGGAAGTAACAGGAGTGTAGTGCCACTTTGTTCTGAGAGGAGAGCACTGATTGCACTTAGGGAGAAAGATTGAGTGTTTAACAGCAGCAAGAGTGCCATCATCTCCATCTGCAAAAGAAGAAAGCAAATCGTTCAGCCAGCCGATTGTGCACAGGTCGACACATTTCTGATCCTGCTTTCATTGTTAGATTCCAAAGGACTGTTTCACCGCCCAAAGAAAGTCTGGGAGATGAATCCAGCTCTTGTCTGGGGTTCTTCTGTTCTACATCCAAGGAGTGACACAGCCTCACTCTCTTTGTATACCAGCACCTAGACTTTTTGAAATTCCTGCTGACTCCCAGTTTGGTGATTCTTTTTTTTGAGTAATCTGGTCTGATCAGAGCACAGGCAAACACAACTCCAACCTTTAACACCCTAACTTCCTACTTTTTCACACTTTTCTTGCTACATTGACTGTAACTAAACCCGTGTGTAAATGGGTGAACATGTATTTGAATCTAGACTAGTTTTTGTCTTTGATATCTGACTGTAAACACCAGTGTTACTTTGCTAACAGGCAGATTGTTGGCCTGTCATTTTTTTTAGGTACAATATGACACCCTTCATATTTCCTTCCAGACAGTGTTAAGATGGCACTTTACTGTAAAATATATATTATGTCTAAATATTATAAACATGCAGTGTTTGATCATGTTTATTTATTTATTGTGAAATGTACTGGTTGCACTGCACTATTTAACTCTGGATCCTTATAGTGAGTCCTCCTGACAGAGTGTGCAAGTGTTCATGGGAAACGCAGTCTTTATCCTGGAAAAACACTAGCTTCTCCAGATACTCCTTACAGCCCCTTTGGAAAAAGTAAATTATCCAGAGGTATAAAATGGATCCAAACAACTGAGTTGGCATGCTAATTTCAGCTCAGTTCTCCTAATTTTTTGTCTAAGGATGGCTTCATAGTTACTTAAAATACAATCTTTATTTCTAACCAATGTTTGGGGAGAAAAGTCAACTATTTACTGACATTTTAAGGAGCAAAAAGGTCAAATTCACCTTTCAGCTGTTTAAGTGAAATGTACAATGGCTGAGTCTTAATTGAAAGTGAAAGCAACTGCTGTTCCGTTGAAATGATCTGTGTGCTTCTTTGTGCTTAAAAGATGCATCACACATCCATTTTCTGCCACTTTGGAGAGACATGAGTGTCTTAAACTAAAGGTTTGCAGAAGCTTGTGCATTTTTACAAGCTCAAGTTTTATCACCGCTATATGTTCTGCTGTCCACCCTAAACTTTTTGTGTTGCTTGTTTCCTCTCTTCTGCCTTTTTCTTCAAAAAGGGAAACATTTAGTCTTCACAGCACCTAAGACTAACAGGACTCACCCTATTTAACTTTACATCAAGGGATCCCTGGCATTCTTGAATATTTGGGAGGAAAGGAGGTTGATTATTCTTCTTAAACCTCCCATTGTGTGTAAAACAACAGGACCACCAAGGTGTTGGTTCCTACTTCTTTCTACTTTCTGGAGCTAAACCTTGCTAGTTCTGTTTAGTCCCATGTATCATGTGTACGGAGAAGTTTTCTGTGCTTCATTCATTTGTGTCTCTTTTTTGTGGAAAGCTGGAATGATGTAAAAATAAGGACTTCTACTCTTGATATTTGCACACATCCTCTCCAGAGATCGCCTTTTGTGATGACAGAAACAGCTTGGCTAAAGAGAGAAAAGAAGCTAGCGAGAAAGAAAGAGCAAAAAACTTTAAAAATGAAAGATTACCTAAAGATATAGCAAGACATGAATGTTCTCAGCATCTTAAAAGGAGTTTTTAATACTATAAGGTTTTGTGTGATGTTTAAAATTTCAGAGCTTACATGAGGCTGTTTGTGTCCTGTTATTGTAGTTTTATGAATATACTCTAAACATCAAAAGTGAAATGAACTGAAAGTAAAGAATGACACAATTCAGAAAGATGTAGAATAATCCTATAAAAGTGTTTTGATTGAAGCAGAAAGTGTTTTACAAATTTCAATTCCTGCCACCAAAAGAAGTTTTGAAATTTCTTATTATATATTGTCTTTCTTTGAAGTGTTTTGTCAGCTGTGCATCACTTCATGAGGTACAGACAGAGTGGTGGGGCCCAAAGAAAAGATTTAGATGTTTAGATATTTGTTAAAAAGAAACTTAAGAAGATAAAGAACTGAAGATTAATAGTTTATTCTCTCATCATAGCATTTATCCTAAGGTTAAGAATAAGTTATTGTAGTATCACATATTTAAGAAGCATTGTCTCGTGATCGTTGAATTTATTTTAACTGGATTTTAAAAAGAGTGAAAAAGCAGGCGAAACATGAGGGCGGACTCTAACTGCTTTTCAGAAAGTCTGAAAGGTTTGTGAAGCTGGAGGGTGCTAAATGTGAGAGCAGATTCAGGCATGTTAGCAACAGTTCTGCATTCAAAACAATGATCAAAGACACTTTACAGCCCCTGAAGTCCCCTAGCTTGATATGTTTTATCCTGTTTGTACCAGATAAGTATCTTGTTGAGATAAGTTTTGTATTTTATGCACATGATGCACATGATCTTGTGCAAACAAGGTGACATCTTTTTCTAGTATGATAATTACCTTATGAGAATACACTTTTATCTTGTGTGCACCAAAATGATTTCGTGAGAAAATTTTATGAAAATGATTTTGTTCACACAAGATATTTATTATTTTCCACCATGTAGGTAGTAATTATATTGTTATTAAATTGTATGCTAATTCATATCAATTGCATGCAAAATTTCCCGCAATTGAAGTGTCTTTCCCGCAAAAGATTTTTATCTTGCGGGAGTAAGCTAATGTCTTGTGCATAAAAGATAATTTGGAAAACAAGAAAGTTATCTTTTAGTTTAATGCACAAGATAAGAATCTTAAATAAGCTCTTGTGTTGTGTTTTGAGACACTGTTGCGTGCCAATTGGAAGGCAAGATATTTCTCTTGTTTTATGGATAAGATTAGAATCTTGCCCTCACAAGATTATTTTGTGGTGAGGATATTACCTTATATGCACAAGATCAGTTTGCTTTTAGAAAATAAGATGACAGTCTTGTGAGGACAAAATGAAGTAACGTGAAGTTATGAGACTTCAGGGTTGGTGTCAAAAGCAGCGTGCAGCACATGGATCTAGTCTAAGTTCAGATAGTTGCTTTGGTTAAATCTAGCTTAGCCAAAGTTTCAGTGTACAGCTTGTGAATGCTCAGGAATGTAAACCCATCCACCTGCTTGCTTCCCACCCTGAGCATTCTTATGACGTATTGTGCGCAGAAGTTTTGTAATGTATCTTCAATCAAACTGAGTGTTTCCTTGAGCGCTTTGTTGAAAATGTATTTTATTTTTGTAAGGAGAGAGGCATTATTCAGAGGAGAATGAGGAGAGAAAGGCGGCATGTACAAAGCCTGCCTCAAGATTTTGGAGTATAAAATGAGGGCTTGTTCAGTTTACAATGGCCTTATTTTGTGTAGGAGACATTGCTTCACTATTGTAGCACACAACTGAAAGTTTTGACAAATGTATTTTGCTTGAACTATTGTACTGAAGCTCTATATGTGTATATGTATAGTTTTATGAATGTATTTCTTAATCCTTACACCAGGACTGAGTGTAAATTTTTTGTTATCTTGTTTGCTATATTGTCTCTTTGAAGACTTTCCAGGGACCCTCGCCTGTGTGAGCTCAGGCAGCCCGCTACTTTAACCGTACTGTACTGTATGTCTTATTCTTTGTGTTTGTTTAAAAAAACAGCTCTGTGATTGATACAAGCATGAACTCTTGTCTGGCGAAACGTATTTTTATTTATTTGAATCGCCATGATGGGTTTCAAACAGTAAGGATTGCAACCCCCCACCCCACCCCCCAGTACAGATTGAACTCTTTCTGATCTGACCGAGTTGCTATGAATTTTTTTGTATTTTGAACTAGCCAGTGTTTGCAGCATGAGAACTTTGATGATTTCCTTGTATTTAATCTTTATGATGGATGATTATGATGATAAAACTTATATTCAAAAGTGGTGAAAAAGTTAATTAGACCCAGTTCAAAGAGGAAGCAAATTGTCATAATTGCTGTATCTTCAAGTAGCATGGATTCAACCTTCAGCTTATGAAACACTTCTTCCGGCAATAACCATTAGCTGTAGCACCCACTGATGCTGGGCTGACATTCTGGCCTTTTTGTCTCTCCTTTATAAAGTTTGGTCAGCTAACAATGATGAAAAACAAGCAAATGTTATTCTCAAGCACCAGAAGCTGTTTAGCATCAGCTGAGCATGCATTGCATTGTGATGATCTCCTATTGTGCGAAAGCCCCCAGGAGCAACAAAATGATTATTTTATAGTTTTTCTTTTATTTTCCTTTTTTTTACGGAGCATGCAGTCCATATGTCTGTGTAACAATGTAGCAGCTGACAGCAAAAACAAAAACTGACATAATATTTCAGAGCTGAGGGGCAAATTGAAGTTTATATGCTGCTGAATAAGCCAGTTTGTCTTCATCCACGTCTTTTAATGTCTGTAGCCACAGCACAATATTCCTGAGTAGCCATCCTGTTCTTTCAGCTGACTGTGTGAAGGCCACTGTAGCTTCACTGTTCAAAGACAACCCTTCTTTTATTGAGCCCAGCAAAGCACAAACACCACTGAACAACCTGAACTAATGACTTGATGGGATCCTTAAAATTCATCGAAAGAAATCTTTGAGAGGTTTCAGAGCGTTACCAAGCACATGCACTACTGTAGATTCAAACCTTGAAAAAAAGTGAAAAGCTGCATAGGGGCCTCTGTTATATAAGTTTGCTGGTGCTGGTAGATGAGTGGTTGTCTTCTCTAAAACCGGCCTTAATCTTCCCACCAAGCAGTGTTCACCAAGTACGTATTAAAGGGCAAAGCATAATAGACCGTCTTAATGAGAGGATGATTTAAGGCAAAGAGGAACAAAAGGGAGCTGTAATTTTATACCTGTGCTTTGTAAATGTTTTCTATGTGCAGTATTTGATAATGTAAAACTGGTATTTTTGTGGTTTGTACGCTGCAGAATTGATTACTTAAGGTGCACGTAGTTTTGTAAGAAAATAGAACCAAACTGAAGAAAAAAACAAAAAAAACAGAACAATTTGGGATTCAGACGCCTGTATTTGCATGCCCTTTGACATCTGGACGCAAAGTCAATAAAGTTTATTTGAATCACTAACAATTGTCTTGTGTTTTACTTTCACACTGTCAGACTTTACAATGTATTAAACAACTGAATTCTTATCCACATGGGGGCAGCAAAAAGACTCTGAATTGTACTGTTTACTATTCTTGAGCAGTCTTGAACTAATTATAAGCATTGTCTCTGACAACCAGTGCAATCTTGCTCATTTTTTTCCCTTGTATAAGAAAATTAGGTCTTAAATGCTTCTACATGTTAACCTCTTGGTTGTTGTTCATATGCAGCCACGTCACCAAACTAAAACTGAGTTTCTTATCAGGAGAAGAAGCCTTTTAGGAGATGTTGAAATGTGTAAAGCTGAGAAGAACTTTCTTCTGATGTCACAAGAATTGTTCACTTTTACAGCGTTCGAGGTTTACGGTTAGCTTGAATCTTCAGTCTTTTTGTTCCTCTGTCAAAATAACCCCCATGACTAGTTCCCTTCAACATTTATTATGTGTGGTATTATAGTAGGTTATAGTGTGTTGAATCAAATACACAAAATGTATAAT
The DNA here is from genome assembly GCA_008086565.1 of Thalassoma bifasciatum. Taxonomy (NCBI): domain Eukaryota; kingdom Metazoa; phylum Chordata; class Actinopteri; order Labriformes; family Labridae; genus Thalassoma; species Thalassoma bifasciatum. The sequence goes on from RPOG01000513.1 coordinate 12,816, forward strand.
TTAATCAAAACGATATTTATTTTGTATATACGCAGACAAATATTGCATGTTACAGACATTTTAAAACTTAAATGACTTATTTGTAAGAGCATGAAATCAAACGGCAAAGCATGTGAAAAAAATGCAAAACTAATATGCAGAACCATCGACTTTGTTTCGGAAACATAATATACAGTGATATTCTGATAAAGAATAAAGAACACATTGTCTTGATTAACAAGTACATAAAAAGATACATTCCTTCATTTGCTCTTATTTCACAGAAAATATACAGACAAAAAGGAACAAGCAAACATCATCTCATAGTTGAATAATGGAGAGAGCTCGACTGGGGCCTCACCGCCCAATGAGATGGACTATTCTGTTTTTGGAGAAACTTCTCATCTCTAGCTGACAGATCTGCTGTTACAGCGCAGAGATGACACTTTGTCTTGTAGTGATATTGCTCCCAGCAGAGACGGTGACTGCTGCCGCTGTCACATTGTTGCCTCAAACGAAACAGAATAAGCTCAATTTGAAAGGAAAAATTTTGGGAGAAAAGGATGACTTTCTGGTTTAGAAGGCGTTGCTGCTTGTATGTTTGCAGCAGCTGACGAGACTCATGTTATGCTGGAGTATATTTCCGCATTTTTCTTTTACATTCTCACCCTCACATTCATAACTTATACCACTTGGCATAAGTTTAATGAATGTCTGGGATTACTGTCACAAATGGCTTCATGCATCGCCAAAACAAAAGGATTTACTCAGGTAGAAAAAAATGATAGCTTGTGCTGGAGAAGAGCAGAGGATCAAATAAACAATGAGAGGTGACAGATTCTGGTCATACAATCACAATGTGGTTTGGCCAAATTGTAAACCTGGTCACAGTTTTTTCTCACTGGACAGTAACATTAAATATGAGTCGAACAATTCACCGTAGGCGGACAGCACGCTGTTGACCATTAAACATTCAAATGACACGAGTGTACACTTCTGAACAGAGTCCAAAAATATCGAAAACAAACACGCCCAAGCAAAAACTCAGGTGTTTGCACCTGAAACAAGTTCAGTACACATCTGTGAACACATTCAGGACACACATTCATCGAGATTTTTTGTTGGTCTTGGTCAAGAGACTGTTTTTCGTGTAGAGAGAAACATTCAGATATCTTAATGAAGATACAGTACATACAAAAACACATTCGCTTCATGCAATTCAGTGGAAGAATCGGAAACATGACTGAGCTGTACCTCAAATTTTCCTCTATCCTTACCTCTTCTTCCTAAAATTGTCTCTTATATACAGACATTCAATATTATTTGAGGCCTCTATTGTACAAGGTAGGTTACTTCAAGGTGTGTGTGAGCCTTAATCCCTCATTTACAGGATGACACTGCATGCAAGTGACTTTTAAGTGTCTCATCCTCGCTGAGGTTACAGCACAGTGAATTGATATGCTTTAACATTCGTTGTGTAATAGTTTTAAAGGACTGCAGATTTGAATTTTACTACTTGTCACTAGTTAGGTGGTTATATGGGTGTAGCAAAGCATCATAGTACGGTACAACCATGATAAAGCTAGCATTGATCTTTGGTCTCCCAAAATCCAGATTAGGATGTTTGACACTCAAAGTTGGATTAGATATAGATTCTACACAAAGCCCTCAGTGGATTAAGTAAAAGACATCATAATTAAGAGCTGTTTAGGTATATTTTGTAGCTGCTTCAACTTGTGAGACACTGAAAATCTAAGAATTTATTAACACAAAGATGGATTTCTTAACAACTAATATTGTTGGCTAACAGAAGTAACCAGTTATGATAATATCAAAACTAACTTTTATGGTCTGACATAAGCTGAAATCTGAAGCTGATGAGAGTTTCCCACCAATTTTACAGTACAAAGCTAATGCTAGCAGCTCTGACATAGAATGTAAATAAGGAAACAACAAGCCCAGCTCTATCCAAAGATAACAAAATCAGGCCGCCAGCACACCAAAACTCTGTTTTTAACACATTTCTCTTTTTCATGACTGTAGTAGTGTGGTACTTTAATGGGCTCAACATGATACCAAGACCAAGATTAGCCAAAAGAAAGACAAATATGCTATTTGTTTATGCTTACGATAAAATATATTTTACATGAACAAAATAACAGTAGAAAAAAACATTTTGTGGCTTTTAAAGAAGTAGGAAGGTTGATTTTGATTCATTTGACAGAGCTGGGCACATGTAGTCCCAAAACTCTGTGTAACACTTTCTTAAGCTATTGAGCTGCTAGCACTAGCTTCAAGTTTAGTCAACAGTGATATAAATGTTTTCATGACACACAAAAAAGAAAAAAATTCAAACGTCTTCTCTAATTAGCAAATGTTAGCCTTCAAACTAGCTTTAACATATCTTTCAGACTAAATGGTCTTGTTCGAAACAACCAAAAAAGTTAAACTAGGTTAGCCTCTGCATTCTCCTGTTTCTGATTCTTAGCCTTTAAGAAAACTATAAAACTCTCTGAAAACTGAAAAACAAACTTGTCTTTTAAGTCCAGCAGTTAGTTACACTCAAACAGCAATGTTACTCTCTCACACACAGGCTAAAGGTACGTTATTAAAGGATGTTTACTCCTTACCAGTGAACCTTTTGAACCCTGTTGTCTTGGTCATTTAGGAAAATGTTCTGAAGGCAAGCATTGGGATACGCAAAAACATAACCATGGATAAGACAAGAAGAGGAAGCATGAGTAGAGAGGAGAGAGAGAGAGGTAGTAATAGTTTCCCAAACCTTATTTTTCCTCATACCTGTTGCCTCATCCTTCTCCTCCTCCTCCCTTGTAGAAGAAAAGTCTCCCGTAGAGTCTAATCCACAGATTCCTAAAACTCTTTTGTCCTCTCTGTTTTGGATGATTGGTGTTACATCACTTCCCAGACAGATGAGATCATTTCCAAACATGTGACGTCATGTGTGCTGAGCTTGGAGCCGTTGAACCTCCCATGTGCTGATTGCTGTATCCCATCATCCCATTGGTATTGTAGGCATTCATGCTGGCCACATGCTGAGTCATCTGAAAGCCATAAATCACACTTTATGTCAGCAAAACCTTTACTTCCTTCACAGCAAAAACTTAAATCTTAATGATTCATGATGTCTTATTTTTGATTACAATTGTCTTTTTATTCTTGGTATACAAGTCCTGAAAAATTTCATAATCCTCTTTTGCCTGCACATGTACTCCTTTTTGGAAACTAAGTCCAGGAAGATTTTATAAATTTCCCAAAATGTTTGGTGTTTTTTCAGTTTGTCCTACCATTGATATTAAAGCATGTGGTGAGACATCATTAGGAAGCCCATTTCGGCCAGTTAGAAAAAAGAATAAAATTTAAAACTTGGCTGTTGAGAATTTCTGTGGGCCACACTGAGTCAAGATTTTGTAATAAAAAGTCAAAATTGTGAGATAAAAAGTGGAAATTTTGAGATAAAAATTTAAAATTATGAGATAAGTCAAATTTTGAAAATGAAACAAATATATGAGTTAGGAAGCTACTTTGTCATCTTTGAATATCTTTGGGTATTTTCTGCAGAATTTTAGAACATGGTCACTCTAGTTTCAATTTATTTTAAGACAAGAATGAGGTCTAAATTGCTTGTAACAAGTCAAAAAATTCTGCCAATGGGAACAGCAAAATTTGCTGATTAAGTTTTTTGAAATAAGAAGGATGTCTCAATACAAGATACTTTTTTTCTTAGCCCATTGGCAGTTTTTTTTTTTTAGTTTTTAACAGCCGTTCAGGCCTCATTTTTGTCTTTGAATCACATAAGACATTTTTCTGGACTTGTAATTTGACTAAAAATAAGACCGAAAGACTTGCTTGGATTTCAGTTTTTGCAGTATTTAAAGTTGATAAAGTCAGAAACACACCTGTGCAAGGTTCCACTGTAGCTGCTGGGCTTGCTGCAATCCGTACACCTGCTGATGAGGTAACGTGGCCACACCCCCAACCTGCGGTTGAGCCATCATCCCGCTCTGCTGCTGACCCATAATCCCATTCTGCTGCTGTCCCATCATGCCCTGGCTCATCCCTGCCATGTAAGGTGAAGCCATAGCACCACCAGGCTGAGTCATGACACCCTGAGCAGCCATCAAGCCATTCTGCTGTCCCATCATGCTGCCCTGTTGAACTCCCATCATGCCACTCTGTTGCTGTCCCATCATGGCCATGTGTGACGTCATCATGGCGCCTCCCATTCCCCCTGCTTGGGCTAGAGAGTGGTATGATCCATAGGGGTGTGTGGGATATCCCATTTGGTTCATGTACAAGCCTGTAGAGAGAAGAAAGAGAAAGAGAGCAGCCATGTTGACAATCAATAGGCAATAAAGTCTGTTATCACGTCTTGACAGCATACGTTTAAAAATAACATCTGAGCGATTTCCTTCAGTTCTTACTGTGAGCAGCCATACTGCTGGCATGTATTGAGGGTGTGGAGGCGTAAAGGGAGAGAATAGAGTCTTTGGACAGCTTCTTGACAGCGCCCTCCTCTGCTTTTGGTGCTGGATCCAGGAACAGACTGAGGTTTTCAGGCACAGAAGCTGTCACTCTGTTTTGAGGCATGGAGTTGGAAATAGGCTGAAGAGGGAGGTGGATGGGAGGTCATGGACAGAGAGGAAACCAAGAGAGAGGAGAGGACATTTTGAGTTTGGGGAAGAATATAATCAGGGTGAAAAATGGAAGCAGTCTCTTGAAATCATACAGGAGCATTGCAACTCCAGTGTCTTCCTCCTTAATATCTTGACTGAAATACTTGCTGTTACTGAGCGTCTCTCTACCACTTGTTAAATGAACAGTGTACATAAGAAGAGATGCCAGGGTGAATTTAAGACAGCAAAGTCAAGATCATGAGATTAAAAAGTCAAAGCCTTGAGATCGAAAGTCAAAATTTCAGCTTTAAATGGGAAGAAATCTCAATAAAGTCACCATTTTTTACATTTGTACCTATCAGAAATGGGCCTCTGTGGAGTTTTTTTTTTTTATGCTGACATGATAGAAAACTTTCACTTCAAATAAAAAAAAGTGTTTTAAATAAATTCATAGGTTATGAAGGTACTTTGTCCTCCTTGGGTATCTTTGGGTATCTTTGGTCCTCTTTTGAGGTTTTAGGATTACGGTCAGTAAATACTATCATTTTTATTGAATTAGAACAATGCTAACTTTTGCACGCTTACAAGCTGACATTTCAACTGCTAATATGCTGAAATTGAGAAAGTAGTATTGTGTTAACCATCTTTTATCAGCTTGTTAACAAGCTACTATTTGCAATATAGCACCAAGTAAAGCTGAGTTAGTGACAAAACAGTTACCCTGAAAGTTATTTTGTCATTTTTTGGGTGAAACACTGAAATTTTGTATTGATGTCAGTAATGGATCAAACAACGGGATCACAATGTATGTTTCAGTGAGGCTGTGATACAAATAACTCATTCCAGCTTTTCAATTGAACAATAAACGTCTTTCCAGAACCATACTTCAGTCCATACAGGAGTTGTTGAAATATTCAAACCCGGACATACGAAGTCAGCAGCCTTTTGAACCCACATTGTCATCCCCAGGGCTCAGCAGCTATCGTGCCTATGAACATGAAGGCTCTTTACAGAGTAGACAGAGTACAGTTTGTACAGTGTGTTATCTCTTACTGTGGTTTTAGTGGAGGAAACAGAGGAGGGAGCTGGCAGGGAGCTGAAGAGATCCAGCGCAGCGTGTGCCAGAGCTGGATTAGACACTGCCGGGCTCTCATTACTGTCTGGAACACATCCTCCACCATTAGACACTGCTGGACTGGGAGCAGGGGCATCTAATGGAGGGGTGATTGACACATCACAGTGATTATTTCCAGTTCAACTCAAGTCCTACTTTTTTGTAATTTCTTCAGAAAAGAATCTAATCAAGCCAAAAAGTCAACATTTTAACGGTCAACTCTCATGTCCCTTCACTGGTTGTGAGTATAAATGTATTTATGCATAAGTGAAATGTATTACCTAATCCAAGCAGGTCTGTAACACCCTGGGAATCTGTCTTTGGGCTGATGTCTTTTTTCTGTCACAAGACAAAAAGTAAACACAGTTGATGCAAATTATCTGGTGTTTGAATGATAAAGACTCCACACTCCTTTGTGGTGAGGTGACCTTCCTGCTCAAGTCTGGATAAAGAGTTAGTCACACTTCCTCCCTGCTGGATGAAACCTCATCTCTTTTGGATGTACCTGGTGCCACCTTCTTTTCACTAAATGACACTTTTTCCATCACAGGAAAGAAAATAGAGTAAAAATAAACTAGCAGCATGGTAACGGTACCGAACTAATGTATTGAGCTCACCAAGTATTTACCAAGGTTTCAAAAAACTCAAACTTGAAGAGCATAAAATGGGAGGAATGTGTCAGAACACTGTTTCAGGATTAGTCTGATATACATAACTAACATTTATTTAAAACTCATGTGAGAAGTTGTGTCATTTCTGTGCCACTCTGGACAGACTGATAGGTCTTATTTTTGCAATTCTTGTCCAAGTTTTCCAATAAAGGATCTTACTTGAATTTGATTTGACAATTGGACGTAGCACAAATTTTGAATATTAGTGGTGGCAAATGTAGAAAATGTATTTTCAGTCATCAAAAAGGACATAAATAGAATTAGCTGTGGAATAAACCTTGATGCAGTAATCAGCTGCTGCCTTACAGCAAGAAGGTCACCAGTTTGTTTTCTGGTTTGGATAATGTGGACCATCCTGTGTTAGAGTTTGCATGTTCTCCCCATGCATGCTTGTTTGCTTCTGTAAGTCACAATCAGGCATCACTGTTCATACAGTCTGTCATGACCAACAAAAACCCTTGAAGGAGCTTCAAGAATGAGACATTATCCACTTTATAAATACTGTGGTACAAGAAGAAAATGGAAAGATAAAACTTACCAATTTCATCTTCTCAAACACTACTGGCTCCTTGGGTATGTTGTCACAGCTCTTTTCTTTCTGTTCAGACACAACAAGTGGTTATAAGCAAGCAAACGCTTCAGGTGGAATGGCCTTGAACAAGCCGGATGCGACTTGAATGCTGTTTTCTTGATTGTCTAACAAATGAATGGAGCTTTTTTCTCTGTAAACCTGAGTGTGGACTCACCCTGAGCATCTGAATGTCAATAACCTTATCGATGTACTTCTTCTTGTCATATTTGTCCCTGATGAAGATCTCTGCAGACTGGTCTGTCTCGGGCCGCTGGAAGCACTCAGGTAAAAAAGCCTCGTACAGGCGTTTGGCTTTAGCATTTCCCATCTCCTGAACACTCTGGTGACAACAACGACACAGCAAAGCATGTCTCATTGTAAAACAGGGTTTTAAATCAGTCACATGTGGAGTATTCCTGTTTATAAAACAGTGTGATTTTGTATTGAGAAAGGATAAAAATAAAGACGCTGACTGCAGGAAAATCACTCCGAGAATCTTAATACTCACATTCCTGCCTGTCAGACTCAGGCATGTTGAACTGAATACTAATAAGAAAGTCTCATTCCTTTACTTAAGTGAATGCACAAGTAATCATAATATGCCATATGCTTACAGCTACCAGTAATAGCTATTTTATCCTGCACTGAGGAAAAGAAGAGTGATTTAATTTCTGGTCATTTCTGATTCATGGTTTTGTGTTAACTTGATAAAAAAGTCTGGATTTAAAGAGAGTGCATTCACAGTTTAAATCACTTAGTTGAAACTTTCTGCCTCACAGCACTTGAATTAAGTATGGGAATTGGTCTGGCTTAACAAGACATTCTGGCACTTAATTGTAGCTCCAACAGAAAAACAACAACTGTGGGGAACAAAGGAAGTAGAATCCGACAATTTAGGTCTTTTTAAGACAGCAAGTTGCTCATAGGGTTTCTCTAACACAGCTTGATCCACAGAGCAGCTTTTCCAAGTCCTACAGATTCAACCTACACTGTGAAAGGTGTAAAACATTTCTCCTCATGTTTTTCATCCATTACTTCAAGAGCAGTATCCACACTAATCAGTTTACAGAACACAAGTCAGAACAGCTTTTGCAGTGGGTTAAAGTTATTTATTTTCCCAATATCTTATCATATCAATGTACAGTGGTGGGTGCTCATAATTCTAAAATTTAATTGCATGAGATGCTAAAACCAAATCCTTCCACCAAAGCTTGATCCCTGCTATCATTTAGATGACACATCTCATGTGACTTCTAAGTGGTTTACCCAGTGCAGGTTTTAGTAGGCGAGCTAATTATTGATATTTCCAGGCTTTAGGCTAAGATCAGATGATATTACCGGGGTATTTGTCTATGTCATGGCTCAAACAAGGCTGCTAGTTAGCCCTTCTCCTTGTGTTTCTCCAGTGTCCTCCAGCTTGTGTTTTATGTTGTCTCCATCCTCTGTGCTCCTAACCTGCTCTACCGGCTACAAACTCCTGACTGCTTGAGACTGCTCACCTGTTTCTCAATAAGGCATCAGCTTGCAGGACAAATGTATAACCTGGATCTTGAGTCTAAAGGTACCAGATTGCCAGTAGTGTACATTCTTGATCATAGGAGGATATGGCAGCATATCTTTTCATCAGACATATATTTTTGGGGGACTGAACTTGCACAGTTTGAACAATCGTGAACAGGTTTAACAGACAAGATCTATTCTAGCACAACTGATAATCAAGTTCTGAATCAAATGAATATTGTGAGGTTAAATTTGTTCACTTTTCCAAACATTCAAGGTGTAAGAAAAAGCCCACACAGTCATGTCTGGACCCATGATGTGACCTCTGACCTGGACTTGCTCCTGTGTCCACTGGTCCAGGTTCACAGACTTGACTTTGGAGATGTGGACCCCTAGGTTTCTATGAATACCAGCACAACGGATGCAGATGAAGATGCCCAGGTTCCAGGATGCCCATCTTGGACCTGGTAGAGAGAAGACAGCTGTTTTTAGAATCTGTGGTGAGGTCAGGTGCAGTTCAATTAATCACCAGCAAAACGAAAGCAAAGAAACAGAGATTTAGGACAAATCTACTGGTATAAAAGAGATGTAGAGTCATCAAGCAAAAGCCTGAGGAAGGGTGAAAAAAATGAAATTTTATTCTAATTATAGACAGACAAGCTTGAAATTCAATTATGAGTTTGAATTCTACTGGGGACACATCTAATCCTGTGGAAGTCATGCGCTGCCCTGACACATAATGGGATCCAATAGGAGAGCTAGCCTACATAACTGCGACTGAGAAGAGAGAGGGGGAGTGGAAAGTCTATCTCTCTCTCTCTCTCACTCACACACACACACACACACACACACACACACACACACACACACACACACACACACACAGCCTGGGTACCTGCAGGGAAGATTACTCATTTGGTCATGAGCCTGTGTGTGTGTGGGTTTCAGAGTGGGACATTTCATCCTTCTCGCTGCTTTATGTATCTTAATTCTGTCATTGCTGTTTACCCAAATACTGTGTGGGTTATAGCTTTATATAGCATTCCTGTGCGCTGTCCTCCTATCTGCAGAGCTGTCAGGACACTTTCCAAAACAAAAAACTCTTAGAGGGCAAAATAAAAACATTGTCAGGCCATTTTCTCCTGGAATTATGCAACTGGCCTCCTCAGAGAATACAGTCAGCTTCAAAGAGAATCCTGGAGCTTCTCCCTCTCATCTCTCTCTACATCTCCCTTTCTTCTCACCCCTCCTCCTCCTCTCTTCCTCCATCTCTTCCTCACTCTCTCTCTCTCTCTCTCTCTCACTCTCTGAACCAGATGAAGCACTCTCTCGGCCTTTGTCTCCACCTCTCCACTCATCTCTGCAGCAAGTCCTTGCTTGCAACCTTGCTGCAACTGAATGCACTGAGGCTACTTCCCCACTAGGTGGAGGAGCAGATTTCAATTTGTTTGGACACTCCTGGTAACCACAGCCCAGAGCTTAAGAAAGGTCATATGGATATATAAAAAAAGAAGTTTCAGAAGGCAAAACATGCAAATCCTTCCTCTTTCTGCAGGCTGCGGAAACACTGTGTCTGGTTGCGGTGGCCAATAATAGCATCTGGTCTAGCCGATGCATCACCATGAGACTGCTATTGTGTTTTTTTTAATGGTGTTCAAGGATGCCCAGTTCTCAAACTTGGAATTTTAAACTATGAAAAAGAGGACACAACAAAAGAGAAAGACACAGAGGTACAAAGAGCAATGCAGTAAACATCAAAGAAAGTGTCAGCAGTCAGACAGTCCATCAGCAGTCCATCATCATCCTGAGCGTCCGGCTGCAGCATTAGCTGTCATGCTGGCTTATGAGAGTAGAATTACTCAGCAAAGCCTTCTTAACTGCTGTAAACATTGGCAGCGACACAGAGGAGGAGAGCGATTGTCAATTGTGCTGAACTCCCTGAACAGTGGAATTAGTTCATCCTCTTCATCCTCATTCTTATGCTGTTGTGTTTTCGCTGCCATTTATTTTATCTCCCTCATTCAACCACGTCTGCCCTCCTCTTCTCCTCCCCTGCCTGTCTGTATCTCTCACTTACAGTTCTAATTTCTCTTTTCTCCTACATTCAACACCCTTTGCTTTTGTGGTTTCACACAATTGTGGTAAGTATTGCATTTTTTTTCTTTTCTATTTTTAATGTCTTTCCATGGCCTTAAGCCAGAACTGTAAGGATGGTGAAATGCTCTACTGGGTCGCTGCAAACAGTTTAGCTTGTCATGGATGGATGACCATTAAATGTGGCACAGATATCCGATGGTGCCCAAGGGACAAAGCCTCTAAACTATGACTGCCCTATGACTTTTTCTCAAGCACTATAATAAGTTGAAATTTCCAGCAATTATGTTTGGGTAACTAAAAAGTAAGCTGGGGAACCAAGCATGATTTCAAATGCTGACTCCTTGTTTGGCACTGCCAATCGGTCAAAATTTTCTCATGTAAGGTAAAATAAAAAACATCTGGCCCAGTCACACATTGTTCATAGCTTTTTTCAAACGCCACATAACAGCTGACCTTGGTAGTTATGTGCTCTCATGTGAAAAACTGTATTCAACTAGAACAGATTATCATATGACTGATTTTAGTTTGCAACCACATCCAGGCCCAAAAACAGCTTTTACCCCTGAGCAACTACCGAACTGGAACACTCCAATAACCACCACTCTCACACAACAGCACAACATCCAAAACAACAATTTTTACGATCCAACATTGTAAAGATACAAAACAACTTGATCACACAGCTCACAACAAACAGTCCTCAGAAAAGACTCTGGCACATTTCCTCTCTGTGTGTTGACATTGTTGCAAGAATGAACATTATTGGCATTCTGAATCAGTAAACATTGTGGCAAACTCATTAGTTTCTGTCTAATGTGTTCAATGTCTGTAGGAAATGGCAGTGAGCTGATTTAAGAGCAGCCTGGGGAGCCTCTGGACTTTAACCATCTCTGATTGAGAAAAGTGGGGCAAGTTTCTTTCCTGCAAATGCAAATGAGCAGAAAGCCGAGTTGGTGGGTACATCTCTAGTTTGTTGACTGCTATAAAGCACCAATCCAAACTTTACATTCAGTGAAAATGTTCACTCGTAATCAATAAATGTTGAGTCACCCCACAGGTAGGGGAAGAGAGTATTTTGCCATGAAGGCTTCAATGACTCAGTGGCTGACTTTGAGGGGCTACTTTTGAAGTTGTCTGAATTAGGGCTGGGTAATTAATGCAAACCTGATTGAATTCCACTATGGCCTGCAGCAATAGTTCAATCTCAGACAGTGCAATATTTTCTTAAACTCAAATGTGTCAAAATACCAGAAACATTTTTTTTTGCAGTAGATGTTTTTTGCATTACACAAGTATTATTCAAACCTGCTCAACCAAAGAGCCAAAGTGTTGAAAACTACCTTTGTGAGAGAAACAACCCAAGTGGTGAAAAGTTGCAAAAACAACAAACAGTAGCAATTAAAATAAGTGACAGGTGGAAAAAAAGTCCAAAACATAGTGTAACGTTGTTAATGCCTTGAGTTATTGCATCTTTTGCCTCAAAATGAGGCAAGTCGCATGTAAACCTTGTTGCAAATAGGAAATAAAATGTGTCAACCTTGTGTTTTCTAAAATCTTTCCCAATTGATTAGCTTGTCCTCCCCGTTAGGCACATCAGCGTGCTCTCATTTATTATGACTGTTTTTATGTTAGTATTTCCTTGTAGCTCAGAGCTCTGCTGTGCTGAAGCAGCAATGCATGACTGCAGACCGCCTGCAGTTTGTTTCTAACCAAAGTGTGTTCATGTGTAGCCATAGCTGTAAGCAAAGTACAAGTCCTATCTGGTCACAGCATAAGGTTGCTTTTTGAAGTGAATCATTTCTGCACAATGCACCAGAGTAACCTGTGTGTATCTGATCAATGCAGAGCTTGAGTGAGGAGCCACATAAAGCATGTCTGTCCAGCAACAATGCACACCTCCAGGTACTTTGAACAGATATAGCAGGACAAGAGTAGGTGGAACAGACATCTAAAAATGGAAGGAAAAAATCTCTACAAATCAGATTCTCTCTGCTGTAGAGTTTGCATCGTAGCATCCTGTTTCTCAACTGTTAAGCAAGATCAGGCAGTGTGCTTCTTCTTTTTTGTGATCAAAAAACGAATCCCAACACCTTCTTCTCCTAACTGAGGTGTGATCAAAGATTTATTACATATGAGTGACTAATAAGTCTGTTCTCAGTGTTTATTGGGTGAAGTACCCAAAAGTACAGGGTTTGCATAGGAGATCGATGAATCATCCTGGCAACAACTGACTGGTTGTGGTTGTCAAACACGCAGCTTGAAGCACATCAGGGGAGAGGAAGAGAAAGCTGGATAGAGAGCCAGAAACCAAGACAAACAAGAGGGGATTTTTAGAGTCATCAAATGGTGGACTTCAGCTGTTTGGTGACCTGCTGGGATGACAAACAGCGAGCACAAACAGAGATCTGTAATGAACCTCGCCGTCACTCACTCACCCACACACTCTGTCATATTACCACAACAGTGAGGACGTTTACTGGCTACATCAATTTAGTAACTTCTTGAATTAAATTATTAGAAAACCAGTGGATCAGTTTCACTGCTGAACTGCAAAGGCAAATAGCCTATTTGAGCATAGTTAATCGTATTGTAAGTTGTGGATTACAATCAGGCAAACATGAGGAAGCGAGACTTTTTTGAGATCACTTAGAAAGCCGTCACATTACCTTTGATGACCAGTCAGGGGGTAGTTTTGCAAAATACATGAAGGTCTCTTGTTTAATCCTTTTCAGTAAATGTCAGTTTCTGCATATTTTCATAGTCAATGAGACCTTGTGTTTTAAAACTGGAAATTGGCGCACCAACGTCCTGTGACTTTTAATAAGCTTTACAACACATACAACTATAATTATATTGTTTTTTTTATTTTTCTCATGATACTTCTATAAATAAATAAATAAAACTAACTGACAAGTGATTCCCATCTGGTTAATATTATTTTGAAAGAGAAGAAAGGAAAGTGGGTAAGTGGGACTGAAGCAGGTAACAGGGTAAGAAGGGACGCTTGGCCTAACTTCTAGGCTCAACTGGTGCCCTCAAGTCTGGTCTTTTGACATCACTCATCAGGAGCAGATTTAATTGTTTTATACTGCTGTGTCATAAATTTAGATGCTTTGTGAGTGTTTATTTGAAATGTGTTTGTATTTTTCACTGCTATTTGTCTGTGGGCTGTGCTGCTGCCCATGCTGGCCAGACTAATCTTGAAAATACTATTCAAATCTTACTGAATTTTAATTCTTGTTTGATAGGGGTGGAATAATTCTTAAGTGTCATGTAGAAAAACAACACTGCTTTGAGTGGTCCAATTAATTGATCGTGGTTGGCGATCTTGGAGGGATGAAAGTATTTTAAAAACACGTTAAGATAGTCTGTGTTATACTAGGGGACTGAAAATATTCTTGGTTGGCCAGCCTAGGTATCCTGTAAGTGTGGGTTACACTTATGCAACTGTTAAAATAGTCAGAATGTTTCCCATTGTTCAACCTCATCATCAGATTTTCGTAAATAGTCCATATTCACCTTTGGTACAATAACGAGCACATACTAATTCTCTTATTCTCTCTTCTACAACACAAAGATAAAACAGGAATGCCCTGTTTGCCAGGTTTTTTCTGCCAAGCCCTCCAGGAATTTGGTTCGACAGTAATCTGAATGAAGAGAGCACTTTGTTAAAGACTTTGGGGAAAGTGAACAAAACGAGACTTTTGGCCAGAAAGCTCAGTTAATTAAAAGAGAAAATCGAAGCCACCTGTCCAATTTGTCTGCTTTGAGCTGCTTTTACTACACCACCTGCACATGCCATTCACAGTCTGTGGATAAAAGCACCTCCGTCAGGTCAAACAGCACAAATCAGTGTGGAAACAATGTTTGTAACAGACAAGGTCCTGAGAAAGAAAACATGTTTGGGAAGAGGTAAGCCAAACCAAAACTCACCATAGCTTATCTTTCTCACCTGTTTTAGCAACAACATGCCCATTAAGGATCTGTGATGCATGTTGAAATCAAACAAACTAGCACAGAATTAAACATTTACACACATTTTTCCTTTCCAAATCCAAACTTACCAAACCACACTTGCAAACTCACACAGACACACACCGAAACAGGTGGATTATGCTCGTTAGCCTATATCCCACAAGGATAAAGAGTGCTCACTACATGTGTCCAGTTAATCCTGCAGAGCTTCAGTCTTCAGAAGGTTCTGGATCTTCCTACGCACAAACACACTCTCAGCTTTACACACAGTGAGCCCATCCTCAAGCCCCTCAGCAAGTAAACCCTCCAAAACCCTGAGGCCACCTTGTGACCTAGTCCCAGCCTGAGCAAAACAGATGGACCCCTATTGATAATTTACTAATACACTCCCACCATCCGTGTTGCAATGAAAAGTCACGACTGAGATGCTGCAGGTGAGTCATTGATGCTGAAAGAGTTTCACATCAAGAGATGAGTGGTGGTGCTGCTGTCTCTGTGGACAAAGCAGTGAGTCTTTAGGACACGTATAACACATGTGAAATGCTGACTTTTATGAGAGTGAGTTATTTGAGCTCCATGTTTTTTTTGCCACCTATGCTATAAAGCTGTAAACTATTCCTGGTATTTAGCCTCTTTCCTGTGTGATGGCAAAGCAATTTCCCCAATAAACAAAACAAAGCAGATTGACCTTTCTCTTAATGATAGGTTTTGCTGTGTTTCTGGTTTTACTTCACAAGGTAGGATACAAGCCCGGCACAGCTTGTTGGCACTGATGCAAAAAGAAAAGTTTAGAAACCAATAGTTCCTTGACTTTATAAGGAAATCAGAATAGTAGTACAAAAATTAAACCTTGAGGATATCTGAAAATTTAGTGTCAGTCTGATCAAGCAGCAACAACCTGCACTTGGTTGGGTCCCCAAAAGTCATACAGTGGTGCACATAACTGGTTGACTGGAATTGTATCGAAAAGTTAACACAAATAACCCTGCCTTTAAGCAGAGCAGCTTGTGAGAGGGGATCCTCACAACCCAACATAACAAAAACCACTGTCACATGCTCGTTTCTCAGCCCTGATGCACACTCCATTGTCAAAAAAGACCACAGAGACGTTTGACCCAAAGCCAGCTGTTGACCTGTGGCTAGAGACGGATAATGGAGGGCTCAGCCAGAGACAGGGAGATGCACCTGCAGCATCTTCATCATGCCATGTAGGAAACTGAAGCAGAGGACAGTTGAAATAACACTGTGGAGGACAGTGAGGAAGACTGCACTTATTAAGACCACAGGGTAGGTAATAAACACTATTGCCTGATACTCACCTGAGTAGCTTGCTGCAGTGTTGTGCTCAAAACCACACTATCCAAGACCAAAACCCAAGAACATAAAATTCACTTTTAAAAACAATGACAAGGTTTAATAGCTACAGAGCATTCTTTTTTTAATTCTCTTTTCTTTTGTGAATACATTTGAAAGACAAAAACAAGGTGTCTGCAAGTCTTTCGAAGCACCATGTGAAGAATTCTCATCAAATTTGTTCATCTAAAATCTTGCAAAAAAAAAAAGTCCTTGCATTCATTTGAAAGCCACTGATAAGTCAAAAACTACTTTAAACATCTGAAAATCAGGTGTTTATTTTTCAAGTGAATGAGGCCTAAAGTAAGTGTTCAGATATAATTTTTGACAAGAAATAAGATGGACCGATGCCCCAGTTTCTACGAGTGTCCGACACAGAGGCACTGGAAAACATTTCCATCAGGACGATCTCAGTGAGCTAATGGTCAGTGTTTCAAATTGCAACATTAATTAATCAGGACTTATTCAACTGAAAGTTAATGTTTTTCAATTCTATCACTTTAACGAAGTTGAAGATTAACAGATCAGTGCTGGTCTCAAATGGTCTTGACAACAATGTATACCTTTAAGAATATAAAATACAAGAGTCAGACTGTGAAGAAATGGTGCTAAAAAAGTAGCATACACAGTGTCAGGTAGTACAGAAGATGAGGAAGACAGGGGACTGCAGCCCAGGTTGTGATAAAAAGAAAATACATCTTTGTTTAACTTTTACTTTACGACAAGGAATATTACTAATGAGCCACAAAGATCTCTGGCAAAATGTTTAAAGTTTTCTACAGCTCATTTCTGTATTCACATAAGCTTTGTTTTGTTTTTGTAAATTACCCACTTAGTTTGAGTCAGGGTTTCCAATGTAGTTACCACCATTGTAAGGCTCTATAGTGCCTCCTCAGATGCCAATGAGACAACCTTAGCAGTCAATGTATCTGATACAGGGGCTACATGCTACAACTGAGTGGTATTTAGAAGAATTGAGTAGATATTAGAATGATATGGAGAGGTACAAAAAAGGCCTTAATAGATGCACTGCAGGCTATGAGGGTACCTCTTTGCCAGCCAGAGGACACACACAGCCAATCGCCTCCCTGTCTTAAAGGAAATCCCTGATTGGTTGAGATTTGAGGGGAGGTAAGCTTCTGAGATTTAAGGCAAAGGGATAAGGCATGATATCGCCAGGTGATATCACCGAGGCAACCAGGGCCTGGAGTGAGTGTAAACACATGCACAATGGAGACAATAAAGGAGGAGGGATTTATACACACACACACACACACACACACACACACACACACACACACACACACAAATGCATCCCCTTGAGATTGAAGCCAGAGGTTGAAGTGTTGACTACATTATGCACCTGCCGCACCCTCTCTCTCCACTGTTTACTATTTCCTGGTTTTAAGGATCTACAATCGAAGAGTCAGAGTGTGAGGAAGTGGTGAAAAAAAAAAAACTAGAATGTCAGGCAGTATAGAGGAAGAGAAAGACAGGAAGTTGCAGCCCAGGTTGTGTACAGCACTCAAAAAGCAGAGATGCAATTCCACTGATGTGGTATCTCTTCAGACAGTGATGCTCTATTATCGCTGCTAATGTGTTTTCGTGTGTTTTCATGTGCTGGTGTAAGCATGCACTTGGCTCCATGTGTCTGCCCACTTCTTCCTCACTCACCCAGAGGGAGGCAGGTGATAAACGCACAGTAATCTCTGTCAGAGCAAACAAGATTACACCAAACCTCCCCACTCGACATATGGCCGAACGCCTGACTGGAGAGCAAGGACGGGGAGGGGTCGAATGCTTCTTAAAGGTGTGCACATGTGTGCACGCACGTGTTAGCTGTGATGAAGAGTACGTATCAGAGAAAAAAAAGTGTGCTTGGGGTAGGAGGATGAATGAGATTAAACAGTCAGCTGATTTAACAGCACGGTCACATGAGAGAAGGTGAAAAATGAGATGGAAGGTTGACCTTTCAATAACCAAGAAGCAATATTTCACGCTGTTATCTATCAAAGGAAAAGCAGAAATGCATTTTTTTCTGCAAAAATTACAGGAAAAATATGATTTATAATTTCTTATCAAAAGCAAGAGGCAGCCAAACAATGCAGAGACATATTATGAAGATTAAGGCTGAAGTGGAGGTTCAGTGGATTGCTATTTTCTCTACTAATCTCATCTGCAGGCTAATTAGACCAGTCTGTTGCAAGGAGAAAAGTCACGCCAATCAAAACAGCAAAGCACAGGCATGCTTGACAACTCCATGTTTGAATTAGTGTGCGAAAAAAACTCAGCAAATTTATATGATTTAATTTCCCTCCACATGTCCAGAAAAGTCTACCCCTAACAAAAGCAAACACAAAGCCACATGATTTATTTCCTCTGCTTTTATAGACTGCAGCTCTCATCAGTCACTTCCTCAGAAAAAGCCACAAGCGTTTGATGTTTCCTTACTTTTTAAACTGACTTCTGAACAGACACAG
Organism: Thalassoma bifasciatum; assembly: GCA_008086565.1. Classification (NCBI taxonomy): domain Eukaryota; kingdom Metazoa; phylum Chordata; class Actinopteri; order Labriformes; family Labridae; genus Thalassoma; species Thalassoma bifasciatum. The sequence continues at coordinate 31,190 of RPOG01000513.1, forward strand.
GTGTGTTTGTCTGCATTTTAACAATGTCTGAGGGTTCTATTTATGTCTCATTAAAAAAGACTCTTGCAGGCAATATGCACTGGAACAAAACCTTGTCTTACTAAACAAAGTATTGACTGTTTGCTTGTGACATCTCCGGTTTTAATCCAACCAAGACACTACCATCACGTCATCCAAACCAGAGACTGTATAAACGATTGTCTATCATCTTGGCATACCAAATAGAAAAACTAAGCAAGAAGATTGTGAACAATAACAAGCCTCCACATGTGCACAGCAGCCAATTTCCTATTGCACCAGTATTTGGGTGTAAAGCTAATCACTCATTTTAGATTAAGCTGCTGTGATTTAAGTGTGTGATTCAAATTCTAGATTGAAAGACTTATGCTGTCTGTTGGGGAAATGGTGGCAGCTTTTAGGGACAAGAAACTTCAGCAGTGTATGATGAGTATGATCCTCCATTTGTAAAGTTTTACCTTCAAACACATCCATCATGCAAACCATCACGCTCTTCCTATTTTTCTTGCAAATATTCCTGAGTGAAGGCTCCCTTTCTGATGAATATATACCAAGTCATACTAATTGAGAGCAATGCACTAACCTTTTAAAGTCTGTATTTGTAAATGCTAATCACTGCAGACAGTAACATACCTTTAATAACATGTACGAAGTAAAGGGCATCTGAAAAATTGTTCACATTTAATCTTTTTCATACAATCTGAAAGACAACAGACCTAATTCTGCAGAACACTGTTTTATGGTAAAATAACATAGGTCTATTTAAGACATCAGGACAAACTAGCAAACAAATTTAGAAGCTTCCACCAGACAGGACTTACTTTATCTCTCTTGCATGATTAAGCTATCTCTCTATCTCAAATGCTAATAGTTTGGTGATTTACAAAAGAATAAAAGGGAGGTCCTATATCAAATCACTTATACTTTGTAACACATAAGTAAGCATTTAAATACAGTTAGTGTTAGCATGCAGGTGAAAATCTGTTAGCTAGGAAGTACGGCCATGCTAATGTTACATTTTACAGAGCAAAACAATTTGATATGAAAGGTTTTGTGTCTTGAAAAAAACAGACTTGTGGGCTCAGTAGTGCTTGAATACTAAAATTTGTTCTTAAAAAGCTGGAGATTGTACAATATTTCAACATGAAATGTGGCCTGATTTTCTTTCAGATTTTGACGATACAAAGTACACAATTTTCTCCCAAAAGCTAAGTGTGAATTACGATTATCATAGCACAGTACTAATACAGTGTATGTAGTGTATTGGTATCAGTGTAATGATTTTTTTTATGTTACCCAGGGTAGCTTGTAATAAATAATTCTTTCCACATCAGAGCCTTTTCCAGCAGCCACCTGACCTCTTAAGTGTTTCTTATGAAATATTTGTGCTGCAGCATCAGCACATCAGATCATTTTTCCCTGCCTTTGTCAGAAGCCAGAAAGAGATGCAGAGATGCAGAGACAGAGAGGATGTCTAAACATCTATTACCACAGAAAAGCTAACACAACTTCTTGTTATGAGATCTTTTATCCACTCCTGATGTTAAGCAGCAGTCTTGTGGGCTCTCAAATATGAGTGTTTTTATTCATGGTGTAATCTTATTCAGTGTGTTTTCCCTTCTTCATTCTGTTTGTCAACTTCATCCATTAAGGAAGCTAACTCAGATTTCTACCAAGATTAGCCCCACAATTACCTGAATAATTAGAGAAGCTGCTTGCTCATACTATTCATGAAGTTTTCATAAGGAACCCCAGGGGGCCTCCTGAGTGACAGCAAGCAATGATTTACCTCCACTTGGAGCCTGCTCAAGAGAATTTATAGCTGAGGTGAAAACTGAGTGATGTGCAGCTGTCCTGTTGAATCATTCCTATGACAAGTAACGAGAGGACCAATCTCTCTTTATACCAGCTGTGCCTCTCAGTGACACTGGAACCAATTTCAACCCCTGAAAAGGTGTGCTATTTTAACAAATAAACCAATACTAATAACCAATCTGATAAGGCTGCCCAATCAATGACTGCATGAAAAGAATTTTTTTTTGCACAAACACCATGGTTTCACACTTAGCATGCTGGCAACTGAGCTTCCAGGATGTGTGGGTCATCCATTCACACCATTTGGCTAATCAGATGAAGCTCATAACTGAGATTAAACAATTTGGTGGGGACTGAAAAGTACACTACAAAGGCTTGGAATGTACAGAAAGAAGAGGAAAGTAATTATTTCGGAATCGGGAGGGTTGACGTTAGAAAAAACAGGTCCTACGTGAGAATGCAAACATAGAAAGACATTAAAACTACAGGTTAAAAATCAAATGTGCTCTGAGTTAAAGCATTAGGCAACTGGCAGTGCACCCCTTAATACACTAATCCTATATCATAAATCACTCCCATATCAACCTGTTTCCTTTTATAGCTGTCACCAGCAAATACAATTTTAGAGCAGCAACAAAGAACAGTTTGCTGCTGGCAGAGACTGTACTATTAGTCATAGCCAGCAAAATGTCAACAGCCAGTTTTAAATTTTTAATTTAAGCCCTTTGAAACCTTTAAGACACAAAAAGCAGTTTCATGTTAAAAAGGGGATCTTTCTCTGACACTCTTCAGCTGACTGAGCCAGGAAATAAGAAAAACGGAGCAGCTGTCACATCCATACAGGGTTAGTGGTAGCCTACAGCTGTGTACAATAATAAAATGCATATATCTTGTTAGACTATGAATGCGCTCTTGATGTCAGCTGGTTTAAAGTTTGTTCAAGTCAAGGTATTTAAGCAAGTAGGCCCAAAATAAAAAAAGGGTGTCCACAACAAAATACTTTGAATAGAACAGATACCTGCAAAAGAATCTGATGTTACTGACACGGAAACAGAAGCATCTTCTTATTTTTTTGTCAACGGAATAACTTTCATGTGACTTCCAAAGACACATGGGCTCTCAGTGAACCATGTGCATTTTCAACATCTGATTTCATTTGTTTTGATCTGATTGCTTAATCTTCAGTTTATCCCAAAACAGAAAGAATTACAGAATGTTGTTCAGTTTGTTGTTTTAAGCTCAGCTCTGAGTATTTGTGTCAAAAACCAACAGTGTTTACTATTTACACACAACCATCAGCAGAAGCATGGCAAAACAGGTTTAGCAAATAGCTCGTGACAGTTCAAGGCCTTGGTGAGATAACAAACAGCCTGAAGAGTGACTGCAGGTGCTCAAACACAAAAAAAAAAACAAGAAACAGTGCTGCTCTTATAATCTCTCTTTATAAAATTAACTGTGGATTACATTTTAGTACAGTTGCATAAGAAAACCAGCATCATAAAATATTGAAGAAACATGAGGGGCACTTTCATGCCTCTACAACCACTTCCTTAGTTAGTGTTTGGTACCACAAGTACTACCTGAGACTATAGGGGATTTTAGTCCTTATGAAACCAGAATCATGCCATAGTTATTGTGGATATTTCAGTGCATTTGTTATGTGTTAGGCAATGCTGTGTCCCCATTTACACCCAGCTTGCAAGAACAGCGTGTTCAGGGTGACTCAAAGTCAGGTTAAGAGTCTTTGTGTGTCTCTCTATGTCTGAGACTCAGGTAATGGGGTTCAGTAAGCTTCAGGTGACTGTCTGATGTCACTGTGGGTGGAGTAATTGCACTAATTGTCTGATTTATTTATTTAGATATTTAAATCATTATGATATCCTGGGTGTTCCTCGTTAGATCTAGTTAATTTCTCCTGATGATAGATACCCCACAAACAGGCATGATGTGACTGCCTGCCATGCTCCAGCCGTGTGAGGATATGGCCCCGTGTCTTGCACCATAGTACAACGTAATTGGTCGAGGGCTGATGAATGCAATGCCGCATTTTCTAGCGTAGTAAACGAGCAGGAGGGGCGATTCATGCCCTGATCCTTCCCAGACATGGAGATTATAAAAGACACTCACCTTTCGACTCGCAGTCAGCACAGAATTTATTCTCCTCCAGCGCCAGTAAAGAGTTGAGGACAGTCTGGTATCTGTCAACGTCTTTCACAGATTTGCCCGTCATCATCGCACCGGTCCACCTCCTCCACAGCCGCCACAGTCCGAGCCGGCTATTGTTAAACAGCCTCTAATGGGACTGAATTAAAACACAGTGTCACGCAGCCGATTCGCTCCGTTCCTCTTCCTCCTCGGTGTAAAGCAAAGCGAGTTTATTTCTCAACTACAGGATGATTGCCTTCAACCGAACCAACGTGCAGGGAGATGCAAATAGAGGCGCAACGTGGAGAAAAACAACATGTGATTGTAGGATATAAAATGTTATTCACCAACGACTTCTACAAGCATCTAAAACCTGTCACTGATTGGTACTGAGTCCTCAAGCTTCAGTCTGTATTCTCTCTCTCTCTTTCTCTCTCTCTCTCTCTCTCTCTCTCTCTCTCTCTCTCTCTCCAACACACACGCGCGCTCTAAAGCGCATGAACATTAAAAGCCACACCAAAAAAGGTGGGACAACAAGCTTGAAAACTTAATTAATTATGCAAAAATTCACTAAGTCCTGACATTTATGCTCATTTTTTCTGAGCTGTACATTATTGCCCCTTAAGGAAACCGACAAGTCTTATTGCTCCTTTTACAGCGTTTATTTATATCGCACATACCGCCATCTAGTGGTGAAGTTCGTAAACGACAGCCTCACTATTCCTCTGATTGTCATCCAGCACACCAGGCGGCGATACGCATCATTCAAAGACGATGGTGTCCAATGAGATGTCTGTTACACATGTGAATGAATGTCAAGGTAGAGTTGTGTACTCGGTAAATACCATAAGATTCTCGTCAAAATAAAATTGTTTTTTTAGTTTTTTTTTCCATTTTAAATGAGAGCTAATCTTGTTTTAGAAGACCAGAAATTGTATTCGTAGTGGTTCCCAATCTTTTTGAGCACATTATGAACCCATTTCATCACAAATTTCTAGGGACCTCAGAGACAATTTGTTCCCCTACGATTAGTTTTGGTCTTGGTGTTTTGGCTAGGATTTGTTCACTAGTTATTTTCCCTGATCAGTATATAGATAACATGGACTGTCAAATTCAACAAACTTGATTCATCCACAAGGGACAATTGAAGGCACATAAAGCAGTAAACAATAAAAACATCTTCAGAGAATGATAAGATAAGCACAAAGTTCAGTGTTGCACTGTAAATTTAGACTACGGCTTAAGTGCTAAAAAATACGAAACCCAGGAAAATAACAATAGAAAGACAAATTTCATGGATACAAAAATTCTGAATGATACAATACTAAAAACACAGAAATACTAAATTATAAAATTCTTTAAAAAAGCTTAATAATAAAATAGTAAATTGCTAACCACAGTTGTTCAGTGTGTCGTGTTTCAATTTAAAATAAATTATTATTATATTGGAAAAAAACCAAAACAAAAACAGTTTAATCTGTCACTTTTTTTTCCCAATAACAAGTCATTTCAGGGGACCCTGTTTGTGTCCCAGGCATCCTCACGTGAGGTTATGACCCCAAGGTTGAGAAACACCGCTTTGGGGTATCCTTGACGTCTTCATGTTGCCTCTGGTAATAGTTCACCTCAGATGTGCAGTCATGTTTTTTTTCATAATTCCCCCTTTTTTTTTAAAGTTATCTCACTATATTACTTTCCAATGCATCTAAAGCAAATACATTTCCCCCTTCTTGAAATACAAACCATAACATGGTTTACATTCTATAACCTTATGGTGACTGCAAATAAAAATTATCATTTGCATTGAGGGTCCACCTCCTTGAAACTGATTCCAAATGACTTAACCCAAAAAGACCTGTCTTTTGAGGAATCAGCAAATCCACTGGTCCTTCTTCAAAAAATTCCTTTGTGACAATTAACCATATAGGACAGAGGATAGGAGAAAAAACGGAACAAAATGGAACCCAAAATAAAAACAGGGAAAATTAAAATACAACAACTGTGAATAAGAAATATGAAATAGTTAAGGAAAATTAAAAACACTACCATGGGGTCCTGTTTTGATTGTGTCAATGAACCACAACAACATTTTACAAACATTAATAATAATAATAATAATAATAATAATTATAATAATAATAATAATAATAATAATAATAAAAACAATAATAATAATAATAATAATAATAATATCAAATAATTCCTTAATAATTTATCTTCTTTAGTTAATTAAATATAAAAGATAAAAAATAAAGCCTTTATTTAATGAAATACAACCTAGTTTGTATTGTTTTCTTTTTCCATTTTTGCCAGAGTCCTTCAAATGTATCCAGTTCCATTCTGTCGTTAGTCACTTTTGTGTAATGGCTCTTTTACGTGACATTAACATTACCTTAACGTAACATAAATTTCATGACAAAGCCTGTAATTTCTTGCAGTTATTATTTTGAAACATTTTTCTGTAGGCCTGACAGGAAGCGCATGTATGAAACCGGTTCTCTTGACCAAAGAGGAAGTCCGTGACCTGATCTGCTGATTACGGAAATATCTGCCCAGCCAGAATCAAATAAATAAAGGATTAATATCGGGTTGCCACCTGTGTAATCCTGTAACAGTGTCCACAATGTCCAGGCAATCCAACCGAACAACAGACAGCAAGAAGATGGTAGGCGACTCCCGCAGGATTAACATGAGCCGAGCGAGCCGAGCTAGAAAACATGCTAGCTGTAGCCAGGAAGCTAACACAACAACCGGAGACATAAGCCTCACTCAGGACTTATTCATCAGTTCCGTTTTCTTTCTATTCGCGTCGCCAGATAAATAAAACATCCTCATATCAGTGGAACAATTCTTTCATTCGTTGACTTTTTCTTCCCCATGTAACGGCTTTGAACTGAAGTGCAGTACCCAGTTGTGGCATTCAAGTTGTACAGTTAGCCTTAGCAACGGTTCATCAATTCGTCTTAGATTTTGAGTAACGTTGCTTTTAATCTGGAAATTATTTACCACGGAGCTCGATAAAACCTGTATAACCCAAAGCCTGTTGTTATTCGGTCCCTTTAATGTTATCGGCGACCGTTAGTTTGAGTAGCCGAATATAATATTACATGAATCATCAGCATACAAAATGAATGACTGTTGCTTTTATTCTGACTTCGTTTTTTTTTCTTTATGGTAATTGCATGCGTATCGAATACCTTTAAAAGTGTCAAACTAATACAAATACATTGCCATTGGCAGCAAGCTGTCATTGTAAAAACACTGGTATTATTCATGTGTGTCATGAAGGGGTTTTGATTGGTCTTTTATATTACATCATAAATTCTCCTTGTACAGAAGCCCTGAGCAGATGTGCAGCATTTTATGTTCTGTATAAACACTTTTATGCTGTTAGGAGTAGATTTCTATTAAGTGCTCAAAATCTTGTTCGTGAAGATGATCATACATCACGTTTTTAGACAAACAAGGTATACAGGTTTTATAATTGCATCACGGCTCATTTTGACCAAATTGACCAGTTTTATTTGGGCTCCACTGATATTTCCAGATCATGTGACCAATTAAATGGTTATATTAGAGAATTAGGTTATTATACAGAGATGAAATGAATTAAATCAGATCTTGAAAAATCAAGTTGTTTTTGTGGAAGAATGCACTAAATAATACGTTTGAATGCACAATACAAACAAAAGTATATTGTTTTCCCCTTCAAAGAAGAAAACCATGTTTCAGTTTTTTAATTTTGAGCAGTAAAATGAACTTGAGAACATTTTTTGTTGCTTTGCAGAATTCTGAGCTGTTCACTCTGACCTATGGAGCCCTGGTCACCCAGCTTTGTAAAGACTACGAGAACGATGAGGAAGTCAATAAACAGCTGGACAAGATGTAAGTATCATCATCGACTTTGAACGTCCAGCTTAAGGTTATTATTAATGTAATTACAAAAATCATTGATGTCCTGATGTCTTGTACATAAAGCATTAGATCCATTCATTATCCAGTGTGTCTTCAAACAAATAGGTCTTCTTTTTATCATTGACTATTTTTTGCACCTTACTTTCATTATCTAATGTCTTACATAAAAGAGCATAGGAAACAATGTTTAGGCTGCTCTTAAAGTATTTGCTGTGGTAGTTAGGTTTTGTAACCTAAGCAACATATTAAGCACCACTAAAAACAGGAAACATTTACCACACTTAAACAAGTGCAATTGACCATACAGTAAAAACTGTACATTCCTCTCTAAAATTGTACAGTTTATCCCTACTGTCTATATACTTGTGAGCAGTATACTTTCTCCCCACATTATTTGCATGCATGGATTTGCTTCCACATGTAAAAGTGTCTCTTCTGTTTGATGAAGGGAAGAGTAATGATCAGCCTTTTTTCTAACCCAACACATTCATACTGCTCTGACACATTCTGCCAGCCTATCCTCTTAACACCCCTTGACACAAACAGATGCAGAGACATGACATAATGAGCTTTCATTTATAACACTCGTGTGTCAGAAGTTCCCTTAGGGTCTTGTTATTTCTCAGAATTTGCACAGGCCTTTGAAGAGAACACTGGTATGCGTTCTTAAAGGAAGAAAAATTCCTGGAAGGTGCTGTGGGACATAGTTCTCTTTTAGATAAGATTAAGAAAAAAGTGGATGGGTTTATAACTTAAAAAATTCATAACATCCAGTCATGCTGACAGGACTTTGGACTGGATTTACTTTGCTTTTTCTGGTTGTGCAGCAACTGTAAGCTCCCTCCAAGCTAATCACGATGAGACTTGTCTCACCTGGCCTTAGAAGGTAGTGTGTGTGATGTGCCCACACTGCCAGTCGCCCGCTAACTGGTCCGAGGCGCACCATTTTTGGACTGGGACACATCAGCTGGCTTCAGATCCTGTAGTTGGGATCAGTTGCCATGGCTTTCCTATCATAATTTCGGCATCTGTCAAGTGTATGACCAAAAAATTGCAGGAACACTTGGAACCTTCCTTTATCTCTTCACCATTATTTTTCATCAGCATTTTTTCCTCTCTTTTTTATTTTATAGGGGTTATAACATCGGAGTCCGCCTGATAGAGGACTTTCTGGCGCGCTCCAGCATTGGCAGGTGTCAGGATTTCCGAGAAACAGCAGATGTCATCGCGAAGGTAATTGGAAGGGTCCAGGCCAATCAGAGCATGACCATGGACTTCTTCCAAGATGAACATAGGAACAAGGAGGCAAAAGGGATGACAGGAAAAGAAGTATTAGACAGAATGGTTGGGATGAGACATCCTGATCATTGACAAGGGTCAGAAGAGAAAGAAGAGGGTGAGGGGGTGCTGATTGTGACTTGGTCCAAGTGAGTGTCCTTGTAAAAATCTCTGTTCTCATTTTTAATAGAGGTGATGCACACACAGTGGCCTGCTCCACTGTTGAGGTAATCTTAGTTGAACTCTCCAACATGTATCCTTATTCCACCTGACAGTGTGTTCAGCCCTCTCATTGCGGCTGTAGCCTGCTGGAGGAGTTGTTCCACAGATGTAACCGTAAACTAGCTCTGGGACCTGGCTCCTGGTCATAAAAAAGAAGGGTCATGTCTGCAAGAGGAGGACAACTGTGAAATAGCAGCTTTGGAAGGCCAACTGATAGCCTTACTGGGGGATATCACATGACCTCCAGCGTGACTCTGAAACCTCCTCTGGATTTTGTCGGTTAAATATAAATGAAGGAGATCTGGTTTATGTTCAGAAATAGATTTTTAAGCCTAATCAGTTTCTGTACAAAATATGAAAAATTTTCTCCACGTCAGTGCATATTTTCATTGGCACGAATACAGTTTCACTTTCTTTAAAACACCGTGTATGCGTGAGAAAGCATGTGGCCCTCATGTGACAAATCACAGGGACAAAGAGCAGCAAAGGAAAAGAAGCAAGAGAGAGCAGGTGTGTGCAGGTAATGACTTTATGTTTGCCTGTAGATATGAATTGAGGCTATAAGAGCTGCAGGAATAGCGTAGCTGCTGTCACAGGATTGATTTGTGTATCAGTTTTTCATATCCACCAGCTTGCTGGTTATAATTTTGCTACATTCACGTGTACTAAGTAAATGATTACTTTGAATCGCTACTTTTAAAAATCTCCTGTAAGTTAGTCTTCTTTTAGATTCTGTATGGTTTGGTACTCTGTAATCAACAGTAGCAACCAAAATAATCACAATTGCCACAAAAAAATGATTTTCGGCCTCATGGATGTAAAATCACACATTACATGAGTAATCCTCAACTTGTCATTGTGTGGTTGTTGTTAGGTTGCATTTAAGATGTACCTGGGAGTCACCCCAAGCGTCACCAACTGGAGTCCAGCTGGAGATGAGTTCTCCCTCATCCTTGAGAACAACCCACTCGTTGACTTTGTGGAGTTGCCAGATAACCATAGCACATTGATCTACTCTAACCTGTTGTGTGGAGTCCTCAGGGGAGCCCTGGAGATGGTATGAGCAACATATACTAACATTATAATAAAGTACATTTTGAGTATGTTGAGTTCTGTTGAATCCTCTGTGTACTTCTATGAAAGATAGTATTACCCACTTTACCTTCCTTTAGATAAACTAAATTGATAGTTTGTTTGCATGGAGAAAAATCTGTAATATTGTTTCTGACACAGGTCCAGATGGCTGTGGATGTGAGATTTGCTCAGGACACTTTAAGAGGGGACAATGTGACAGAAATTCGAATGAAGTTTATCAAGAGGATCGAAGAAAATCTCCCCGCAGGGGATGAGTAATGAAAAAAAACCCTCCCAACTGCTTCGAATTTTGACTGATATGATAAATGAACTCAACACATCAAGAAGAGTGGCTTATTTCAGTGGACCAGTGAACAGATGGATCTGCAAGTTACCGTTGGAAATGATCATAAACCACTCTTCGAATTCTACCATCCTCATCTCCTGTGTCTTTCTGAGATGGATGTCAAGGATAAGAAGAGTCTATTGAGAGTCCAAGGTTATTAAAAAAACACCCTAAAACACAACATCATAACTGGGCTTTGCTTCTTTCAGGTCTGGGTCTGTGTGACAGCTGTTAGTATTGAGGAGAGAAAACTTTTCTTCTTGTTTTGGTATATAAAAGTGAATGAGGTTTTTTTTCATGTGGTTGTGTAAAGACATTTTTTTGTTTCAAGGCTGGAATAACCTTACCATGAAATGTTAATTTTTTTTTAGCAGAAATCACACACTATATTACTGCCACTTTAGGGCATGTTAATTTATGTAAATGGATATGTCAAATAAAGGTGACACACTTAATTTGATGTTTTCTTTCTGTGTTTGCATGAGTGGTGGGATGTGACACATTGCGACACGTGTCTGTTGGGCAACCAGGAACAGTTTTGACCAAAATCTACACACACTCACTCTCACTGTGTCCTCTGTACCACCTTGTCAACTCTGCTTCAGTGTACTTTTGGAGTGTTAGTCCCTTTGATTACTGCAACCGCTCTGCGAAGGCAAACAATAACAAACCTAATTCGTCTCTTATGTTTGTTCAGGGAACATGGAAGTAATCTGCGTGCTTGTGGCTGAGTGTGTGCAAGTTTGTGTAGAAAAATATATAAAAAAACCCACCAATGGTTGGTTCTAGTTATCACACCTGTGAATGGTTTAACATAGAAGTAACAAACAGAACCTCTCATTTGGCCCCCTGCACACCTCATCAATAACTGAAAACACAGGTGGCCATTCATAAGCACATGCACGCACATGTGCGCACACCTATCAACTCTGGTCTGTCTTTAGAAGCAGAAATCTGGTCTGGATACTACAAAAACATTGACGACGTTTTTTAAAAATTATTATTCGTGGTCTTTTTTGTGTGTGTTATTGTGTAACCTTGCAATAACATTTGTACCAAACTCAAGAGTCTGCTTAAAGCACTTTAGAGGATGAGATCGTAAGATAGGGATTTCCTTTTGGAAAAATCTGTCAGCTATTAGCTGCTGGAAACCTCCGGGCTCTCAACATCCTATTTTATAGCTGCTGTTACATGAATTCATTTCTGCTTTCAGTGTTTTAAATACTGAGCTGCTGGTTGAAAACTTCCCTAAAACACCACCAGAGGTTGCTGTGTACATTGAGTTCTTCTATTGCAGGTTTGTTCCAAGTATATGGTTTAAGTAAGATAGTATTAGCATTTTTTGGCCTAAGATGGGTACTGTGGGGGAATACATTCCCTTATTTGTGGGAGTAGAGGCCAGAGCTGCCAGAAAACATAAAAGAATGGTTCATTTTAAGGGCCGAAATATGGGAAGAGTAAAGAAGTTCAGTAGTTGAGCAGAGTGTCCTTAGCCAGTATGTCTTCTGCTTTGATTTGGCTGGAGATTAGACAAACGATGACAACATGCACTCTGTACTGTTTAATCCTGGGAAAGATGTATGACGATGGGATTTCTTGGTATTATTTACTGTCTTAAGCCCCTGCTGACTTCTGTCTGGGGTTGTGCTCATTTAGAAGGATAAAGAGTGGAAAGTGGAAGCAACCCGACAGCCATCGGCGCGCAATAAGCCTGGCGAGCCATTCGTTTAGCTCTCAACACATTACGTACACATATCCCTGCACCCTGTAGGCTTGTGATGTGGATGTTGGATGGAAGGGGGCAGGAAATAGTTTTTGTGCAGAAGCTCAATGTAAATGACTTGGCAGAATTAGAGCCTTGTACCTGGGGGATGGATAGACAGCTGGGTTTGTGTATTTGTGAAAACCTCTATTACTCTGCCATATGCTTGCAGGAATTTGACTTGACTAAAACACACGCACAAACACACACATGCACATAGATACACATAGAAACACACGTTGTGTCAAGGCAGGCACAAGAGAGAATACATTTATTACGACAACTGTACTCACAAATAGGTGTTAATACAAACTGAAAGAAGCTTGTCTAAACGCTCAAAAGGATGCTATCTCTGTCCCACTGTGTCCAGCAATTTGTGATGAGACTTTTTTCTGTGAGTTTTTTTGTGTTTATTTTGCAGTTTCAAACAGTGTTTCAAGACTACAAACGTACCAAAGTTACATTATGACTTCACTCTTCATAACTTTTACATCTGTGATTTCTATTTCTTCTAAAAGAGTGCAGATGTTATGACAGAATGAAAAAAACAGGAAGAAAAAAACAACTTGTTTTTGAGACACTTAGTACTCTGAAAAGCATGAACAAATGCTTCAGACATGTCATATCTAATATATCATACATGAAATAGTGTTATCATTGCTATTATTTACTCACTTTCTCAGATTTTTCTGAAAACTTTATTAGGACAGACCTGGAAAACAAGTAGCAAATGTTACGGGCTCTAGACAACGTGCGCCGATCTGCTTTGAGCCAACTAAATGTTTCCATGTGGCCTTTATGGGAAACAAATGGTGAAAGGCACGCTGTGACAGTAAAGCCCAGCACACAGACTGGTATTGACCTGAACTTATTGAATACTGCATCCTTTTTTTTCTGCCTCTACTTCATACAAAAATTTCCCGCTGCATTTCTTCAGATCTCTTGCTTCAATCACTGTGCCTCTTTCTCATAGTTTCGGTCATATTGATGTTCCTGTTGTTTTTTAGGAAAGCAAACGGTCTTGAAAACAAAGAAAGGAGACATGCTAGTCAGCTGTTTTGGAATGTCCTGCCTTGCATTGGAAAGATGCTGCCTCTCAGGTGAGATAAGGGCTGACTGAAAGTGCAGTTACCCGTGGTTTCCAGAGGTTTCCGGAGTTTGTGTTTTGTGTCTGGACTGTGGAAAGAGCTGACAGGACAGCAGGTTGACAGCAAGTCTTTTGGAAGAGAATTCACTGAGTCAGCATATGAGTGTACTCATGGTAAAAATCCCAGACAGACTGAATAATGTTCCCAGGCAGAATTGAAGAAGGGAGAAAAGGTTGATTTAATAAGCATGTCTCTTGTGTGCACCTTAAAAAGATGCCTCCATGAACACGACAGCTGCTGTTACATAATCCACATGCTCTGCTCTTATCTACCAAAGCACATCCGGTGAAAATGTGAATTTAGAGGTTTAAGGGGATGTTCATTTGCGAGTTTATGCTCACAAACACTTGAGTACATGGTTGTTACGTGGTTGTTGTTCTTAGAGGTAATTTTGTATTGATTTGTTATACAGTCACAGTACGTACCCAGTGAAATCTGCCACAGCATCTGCAAGCAATTTGGAATATGAATCATCACCCACTTCCAGACAAACTGTTTAGCACTTCCTATAAATCTAATAACTTGTGCTTTGCACAGCCATTCAGCAAGGACTGCACATCTCTGCGCAGACCTCCCGTATTTACGTTTGGGTCATCAGGACTGTTGGCAGGAAGAGAAAAACGAGAAACAAATATAGCCAACAACACTTCTCAAATTTCAGAAATAAAAGTATGGATGAGACCCAGCTTCCCACGCACAATAAATCCAAAATCACAGGCATCTCAGGGGATTGTGGGAATAAAAAAGTGTTTTCTGTAAGGAGACAAGTCAGGTTGAAAAGTATCCAAATCTTGGTCTTTCTGTATCACAGTGACCTGGCCAGTTGCACAAGGGTTTCAGTTGGAGCCCTGGATGCAGTCGAGCCATTTAATGCCTTGTTTTTAGTTTTTCCTCCCCCCTTTTCTTCAAGGCTTTTTGGATGGGAGCTGCTAAGCTGCCTTTGCTCTGCTTCCAATTTCCTCTTGCTCTTTTGTTCTTCCTCTTTTGTACAGAATCTGATGAAGAGGAGTTTTTAGACATTTCTGATGATACAGGTTTTACCCGTTCCAGATCCTTTTTATCTTTGTGCCTCTTTTTCCCATAGCACGCTCAACTTTTGTTTTGTTTTTCTCTCCCCTTTCTTCTTCCCTTTTTCTTGACCCCGCAGCCGTTCGAGCTGGAGTTTATGTAACAGCATCAGAACTTTCCAGCTTTGGATTGGTCTTTCATGAGGATGGAATGAGGAGAATAAGTGGAAGAGAAAGAAAAAAGAGGTGTCATGTAATAATACACTGGCTTTTCCCTGAGGCTATACAGCACTTCACCTTAGACTTCATTATTCCAGTGCCTTTTCTTCCACATGCACAGATGTAAATGCATATCTGTATCATTCTTCCAAGCAATAAAAAGACATTGACGGTAAAGGAAAAGCAAGAATGTGAAAGTCCTGGTTTCCCCTGGACTGAAATCAAACCAGTCTTCCCTTCCAAGCTCAGGGCTGCCTGGAAGCTGCAAACCAGCTGCACTGGACCTTTCTCCCATGCCAGGCATGAACCTGCCATGTGTGTCACATTAAAAACTTTGAGTGACAAAACAACCCATACTGTGATAAGTTCAACACACTTTTTGATTCTGCAGGGATTCTGTGAGGGCTATCTATCTTACCTTTGCATTGGTATTACTAAGTATTGACAGCATAAATCTATGCACAAGCTCCAAGCCTTTATGTCTTCAGCAAGTCATTTATTATCCGCCTACTGTAAGCACTTTGCACATCAGTCTGTGATTGTACAGGGTCTGGACATCATATTATGTGGGCCAGGCGTACAGATTTCCAAGTATGAATTTCCATATAAAACATCTCAAGCTGTCAAACTAGAAGTTGAGGCTGACTAGACTACTGGACTGAATTTGATGATAAAAGCTGCCGGTAGGAGATGTATGATAGGCCGTTTTAAGCTCAATTGACCATTGTATAAACATGCTTTATTACACATAGTAGAAAAAGAGCTTTAAAATAATTGCACAGCTGTATCTTTCATTTTCGCCTGGGAATATCCTTTCCACAAAAATGCCTTCACAGTTATAACTTCACATTCCAGCATAGAGGCGGTAGTATCCCAAAACTTTAAGGTTCATAGACTATTTAAGTTAACTACTTAAATGCATGGTGCTACCTTTGCCTGACTTGTAAGTTTGAAACCAAACATGACAACAAATGTATTGTGTTAAGTTCTCCACTATCATAACTTCTGTTTGTATTGTTCCACCTGTTGTAAAAATGACACAGTTGAACACTATTTCCAAAATGATCACAATTGCAGCTGACAGACTGTCATGGTTTCAGTAAAAGGCAAGCACAAAACTCTAGATATTGAAACATCACACCATGTTGTTGGGCTAGTGCTTATTACGTAGTAATACACAGTTTACCACCTTCACTCAGTTGGCCAACTTGCTCCCAGCTTGAGATACAAATTGCAGCAAATGGATGATACCTGATGTTTTTAGTCTTGGCCAAATAAATACTGGACAGAATAATGTGATGTTAAATGATGATTCCTGGGGAAACCAAAGTTATAACAACATCAGGATGCGATGTGTCTAACAGATGTTCACTTAAGACCATAAATATCAACCTGCTGATGGCTCGAGAGGTCAGGGGACAACCAAATTTATTTGAATTCCCCATGTAGGAAACAAGGGTTTTTAGATTATTTAAGGCTATTCTATTCAGCAGACAATGTTATTTCACTGGATATTGGTAATTTACCTGCTGGTAGCACAGCAAAAGTCAGACAATCGCCATTTCCACCATTACCACCTTTAAAATGTTTCATATGGATCCTTAAAGTATCTGGCTGGCTTGCCATTACTTTCTGCACCACGGTTTCTTTGAAGGACAACCATGCAAAATGATGCCAGACAACCCTGTGGCAGACGCTCATGAGTCACCTTCCTCCGTCCTGGCTTAACCTGGAGCCCCTGGTGTCTCCTGCAGCCAGTGCAGTACCTCCTGTTGTCCTTGGAGTTGGATGGTTGTGGATAACCTCCATTTTCTTGGCAATTCGCTTGAGAATGACCTTGGCACATTTTGTATCCATATCAAACAGAACTTTTTTGGCTTGACTCACTTCATGACACAGCATGCCTTTTTGATATTGATAAAACACTGGATGGCACTGAGGTTGTTTGTTTTTTACTTTCTCTTTGATTCCCCTCAAGAACAGACTGAGTTATTGTCTGTCTCTCTGAGCTGATGAACCAATGTCCACTTTTTTTTTTACACTGTTCTGGATCCAACTTGATGGCCAGAGATCTCAGAGTCAGTGGTTACAGAAGATACACTATTTCTGTTGGGGTAGTTCCTTGACTGGTGCATTACCAGTATGTAGTTTAGCTGCCTGAGCTGGTTGGTTACTCAATCTTGGAAGATCCATTTATTTTCCAATTTTTCTCTGGAACAAACTTCCTGGGGTGCATGATGCCCATTATTGTGCCATGGCACTACATAAAGGGGCCCAAACAGCATCTGTACAGGGCTCTTGATGTGCCTTTAACTTCTTGTGTAGCTAATAATAGAAAATAAATTGACCTTTCTTCATCAGCACATTCAGCAGTGTTATATTTTTGATTTTTTTTGTGATACCTCAGCCTGATCACCAGTTTCATCTTTTTGGGTGATTTATAATGATACAAACATTTCCCCATTAACACTGGAGCCTTGAGCAGATGATCCGGTCAACTTCAAGATCTTGTGTTCAGAGTTAAAAGAGTTAAGAGACTTATGTTATAGGATTCACTGGAAAGGTGCTAAGAGCAAGCCAGATCCATAATGTAAATCAGAGATCAATTGAGACCAGACACAGTAAACCGTAATAGTATGTCTTGAAAGACGGATTGCACATATTTTTGGTTTAGATAGCAAATGTAGTGCTTTCAACTCCATGACATTACAAAATGCAGGGTGTTGAGAAGCATGGACCCTAATTTAACAGTTTGATTTATTCCTACAGTGAGGTTTTTTGACCAGCTTGTGAGCTGGAGATTATGTTCAAACAAAGAACAGTTGAACTCCATTTTTTACGTTCTAGGGGGTTCAATAGTTAATGTATACCTTTGTCCTTTGAGAACAACACATACATACAAAATGAATTGTGTTTATTCTCAACAGGCAATGTTCGTGCCAAACCTGTAGCTGAATGTTCAACTTTTCCTTCCCAGTCTCCTTGGCCATGTCATTCAGCAATGCAAGAACTGTGCCAAAAGTTACTCTTAATTTCATGGCCTTGAAATGCTGACGTTTGTGTCTGAACACGGAGAATTTCCCTTGACACACGTTTACTTATGTGCATCTGCCTCACCTGTGTGCCTCCCTGTGTGATTTTGTTACTCACTCAATGTGAAGGTGCTGAAAGCGCTCTCTGCTGGCCTCATAATGCACAAACCTTTTTTCAATTAGAAGGCAAGGTTTGCCTCCACGGTGCTTGGATCTACTGTAAATCTGACCCAGACAAAAACTCCCACTGTGTCCCGCTCCAAGGGGACGGATTGAAGGAGGAAGAGGGAAAAAGCTGTCAAAAGCTGTGTAGCATTTTGTTGGATGGTTTACGGGCCTCTCATGCTGCAGGTCAGTGTCTGGCTCTCTTACTGTCAGCATGCACATCAGTTAGCCAGTCTTAGACTGTCATATGGTTTCAGGCAGGAAAAAATTAAGAAATATAGTTTGGTCTCTGTGGCCATGTTACAACCTCACACATGTACATCTGCAGCCGCAAACAGTCCCACATGCAAATATTTAATATTGTCTTTCAGAGCTGACTGGACCAGAAACAAACCTCAGCAGAATGGTCTCTTGTTTTCTGGTAAACAGCAGGAAGCTGATTGTCACCAAGTGAGTGCTCTTTCTGTTTGTTTGTGTTTCCAGTCACTGTCATCTGAGCACACTGTGGTTTATGTTTCATAGTAACTATGCACCCATTTTATTGGTAATGTGTTGTGAGAGCATGTAATTATTTCCTATCTCCCCCTTTTATTCAATGAAAGCGTTTCTGAGATTCAAAAATTCAACCATAATTAGTTAAACCATAATTAAATTGTATTTCAAAGAAACAAAGGAAAGTGAAAGATTATAACTGAAAACAGTCTGTTTTGCAGAATACCACATTTGGTTTCTTTTGCACTTGGTATGCTGAATGCACCACTGAGATATTTTCAATGGACATAAAAACCATTGAAGCTGAGTGAATGAGACCTAGATGTCTTCTGAGATGTGCCTTGGAAGACAATAGCATGACTGGAGCTATAAGGAAGCTCCCAAAAATCACTTATTTTTTTCTATCTGCTTTGATTTTCCTTTTGTTTGTCCCAGTTTCATTTTCTTATTGGCAGGTATACAGGAAATGAATGTAAATGTACAAGGATGTGAGGATGTCCTCGGCTTTAGATAAAAAAGACGTCATTTTCCTTCAAGTATTATGTGTGTTTAAAAGAAGTAAATATGTTCATGTATTTGATGTGATACTTTGTCCAAAATATTTTGTCCTAAGACAATACCTCACTATTTTTACCCTAAATCAAAACATTATATGCTGGGATAGCATAAATGTGTCGAATGGGAATTGTATGATAAGTAGCGAATGCAAAAATGGAAAAATAAAAGTAACATTTGGACCTTAATCGATAACACATGGCTTAAATTGTCATATGACAATTGTTGTTTGACCTTTGACCTTTTAAATAGAAATGGTTAGAGTGACTGTTGGGACCTTGTCTGAAGAAAAGTTGCCTTGAACAAACATACTTATTGTTGAAAGGAAAATCAGATCTCCTTTAATTTGCTTCAAAACAAACACATGCCTTGGTAAGAGTCATGTCCTCATAACAGTGGGTGCAAGTGCTCATGGGAAACAGAGTCTTAATCCTGGAAAACACTGACTTTTCCAGATACTGCTCACAGACCCCTTAATTGTCAAACCTTTCTACAGCTGGTGTAAAACTCTAAAGGTTTGGATGGTCATAGATATATCTGAACGATGTTGTCATAGTGTGTGATACCAGGAAGTGTAAAAACAGAATTCCGCTGTACTCTTAACTTACTCTAACACCTGAGGCCAGAGGCACTAACCATACTGATGGCAACACCTCTCCCATGAATGCTTGATCCGCTAGAGTGGGCCTGGTAATGGAAGCTCAAAGAGTGGACTGTTGAGACACACAACCCCCCCATTCATGCTGAGCCCTGGTGCTGCACGGTCTGGTTCAACTTTACAACATGGAGGTGGGGGGGTCTTAAAAACATGCCCTGTCACTACTCAACCCTCCAAAAATGTCACTAGTTTGCACATACACACACCTGCCCACAGCTTACCAGTCTTTCACATGTGCTTGGAGGAAGGTGGGGCAATGAATTAGGTGGGGGTGTATATAATATCATGACATCATCAGGCTAGGTGATGGAGTGCTGTGTCACGCTTTGTTTGGTTTTCCAGCAGTAACCATAAATCGTTATTGTGGTCGGGACCCTTTTGCACAGTCCCATCCTATATTGACTTTAACCATGTCTCCTTTTTTAGTGTTGCATTATTGGGTCCTCGACTTGAACGTGTCTTCCTCAAATCAAAACTTGTTGAGACACAAGTCTACTCTTCCAAGAGTTAGTGTCAACACTTATTGTAATATGACTGACCGTAATTTGGTCTCATGCACAGAATTGATCTGGCTGGTGGGGCTTTGGGGC
Source organism: Thalassoma bifasciatum (assembly GCA_008086565.1). NCBI lineage: Eukaryota > Metazoa > Chordata > Actinopteri > Labriformes > Labridae > Thalassoma > Thalassoma bifasciatum. The sequence goes on from RPOG01000513.1 coordinate 51,631, forward strand.
TGGTGTTACACTGCTTCTGTGAACCAGAGCACATATTTGCCTCAATGATAAAATATGTAAGATCCCTCAGGTTGCTACTGTCCAGTTCATTGATCCTAACAGTGATTACATTTCATACTTGTTCCTTTGTCTTTCTGGCATTTGACGATAGAACTGTCATTCAGTTATCTTTATAACATCAAACACCTAACTAAAAATTAAGTTATACCTAAACTAGTGTGGCAAGAACTAACACCAAAAATAAGAACTAAAACATAGAGGCTGTTAAGAAGAGTCAGCTATAGTTATTTGTCATGAGCTCCTGTGAGAAATTTTTGTTAGGTGTTCATTATGGTGCACCCCTTGGATGGTACAGTTCATCTTTTCTTTTTGCTGGTCTCATCGTATATGTTATGTTTTCTAATGAAAACTATCTGTCAGTGGCTTTATAAACTCTAAATCTCAGCTGGCAAATCATCAACTCAGAATATTTCTACAGCGTTAAAATGACCCATGTGACACCAGTGTAGTTTTAGTAGTTAAAAGCAGTAAAGATAACTGTATGGAAAGTATTAACTTCTTACTGATGGTTCAGTTGATCTTTTTATCACATAAAGAAATCATTGTTTGTTTCAGTTTTTCTCAAAACCAGTTAAACATTCTTCACAGGAGCTTTAAACCTATTTATTAGACTATCAGAATCTTGAAAAGTGACATAGACCCAAACATCTGAACAGGGTGATTTTGGTTTTTAATTTGTTTTGGAAAGCTGAAATATATCTTTTTACACTCCTTTACAATTAATATTCCTTTAAAAATATACAGAAATTGGAACATTTGAGATTTAGCCTGGCCACCAATATTTATAGCTACTGTGAAAACAACAGAACAGCTGTGGTCAGTGGTGCAAGGTGTGGGTGCTTGAATCAGCAAGGAAAGAATGATGAGAGTAAGTGGAGGACTCTGTGTAGTGTGAGTCATTCATTAGCACCTCCTTAAAGAGTTGTGTAGCCCTTTTTCTACGAGTTACACTGTACCTAAAAATAGGACTGCTTGGAAAACTGCACCTGATATTTCCATATTCANAATTAGGTGGGGGTGTATATAATATCATGACATCATCAGGCTAGGTGATGGAGTGCTGTGTCACGCTTTGTTTGGTTTTCCAGCAGTAACCATTTTAGCAATAACACCAGCCCTGGGAAAACGTGTCAGGGTAGGATATAACTGAAATTGGTACAGAGGAAAAAATCACAACGTAATAACCCAGGAGCTGAACTTGCACAGAAGGAGTTTAGTTTTGAACAACTCTGTGTTCAGATGAGAAGGTTCTCAATCACAGTTGTGAATAACATTATACTGACTGGCATTAAACCAGGCATGCACAGAATTGATCTGGCTGGTGGGGCTTTGGGGCTGGTGTCACACTGCTTCTGTGAACCAGAGCACATATTTGCCTCAATGATAAAATATGTAAGATCCCTCAGGTTGCTACTGTCCAGTTCATTGATCCTAACAGTGATTACATTTCATACTTGTTCCTTCGTCTTTCTGACATTTGACGATAGAACTGTCATTCAGTTATCTTTCTAACATCAAACACCTAACTAAAAATTAAGTTATACCTAAACTAGTGTGGCAAGAACTAACACCAAAAATAAGAACTAAAACATAGAGGCTGTTAAGAAGAGTCAGCTATAGTTATTTGTCATGAGCTCCTGTGAGAAATTTTTGTTAGGTGTTGATTATGGTGCACCCCTTGGATGGTACAGTTCATCTTTTCTTTTTGCTGGTCTCATCGTATATGTTATGTTTTCTAATGAAAGCTATCTGTCAGTGGCTTTATTAACTCTAAATCTTAGTTGGCAAATCATCAACTCAGAATATTTCTACAGCGTTAAAATGACCCATGTGACACCAGTGTAGTTTTATGGCGCTTTTCCACTATACAATTCCAGCCCTACTCTACTCGGCTCGGCTCTACTCTACTCGGCTCTACTCGGTTTGGTTAGCTTTTCCACTAGCCCGGCTCCAGACTCACGGTGGGCGTGGATTTTATAGCACGACGCGATTTCACGACGCGTCTTCACGCACGTACAGTAGATATTGCGCTGTGTTTGTATTAAAAGTACTAACATATGTGCCACCGTGGTCTTTAAAGGAAAAAAACAAAGCTTTCAAAAGATTTCATTAAAGTAATACAGCGGCTCAGTGCCGGGCGGCATGACACAGGAGCGGAGGTAAACAACAGCCTGGTGCTGCTGCGCGCAGAGGGAAACGAAGGAGCTGCTTAACGACATTAACTCTTCACTGGATCCAGTGAGATCGCTTTAATTTTTGATTTTTGGGCCTGGTATACCGGAGATTTTTTATTGATCAATAATTCTTCTTTGAACTGGTTTTCCTTTTTGGATCCCTGTGGATTAATGGACTGATTGGTGCTTAAAGACTCTCGTGGCAGACAGATCTCTCCTGCGCCGACGAACTTTGATTTAATCGAAAAGACTCTTTAAACCGAACTATCTTTGCTGTTAACTTCTTTTTCGTTTAAAAATGACTTTTAACTTATTTAGGAATCATGAAGGTGCATTTTAAGGTGGTATTTTGTGTTCATTCAGTCTGGTTCTGTGCCGTCGGGTTTAAATGTCATTAAAAACTCGTCGCGAACTTATTCGTTTGCCTCTTGTAAGTGATACATAGTCAGAAGCTTCTGTGAGGACATTCTCTGACCAATGAGTGACCGGCAGGCCGTCCACGTCACCTTTTAGTATCGGCTTTACTCGCTTGGAACCCGGGTAGAGTAGGTACTAAAAACTGGCGTCTGCCGCGTAGTATCGCGCTAGTGGAAATGCAACACAAACCGGGTAGAGCCGAGTAGAGCCGAGTAGAGTAGGGCCAAGGCGAGTCAGTGGAAAAGGGCCATTAGTGGTTAAAAGCAGTAAAGATAACTGTATGGAAGGTATTAACTTCTTACTGATGGTTCAGTTGATCTTTTTATCACATAAAGAAATCATTGTTTGTTTCAGTTTTTTTCAAAACCAGTTAAACATTCTTCACAGGAGCTTTAAACCTATTTATTAGACTATCAGAATCTTGAAAAGTGACATGGACCCAAACATCTGAACAGGGTGATTTTGGTTTTTAATTTGTTTTGGAAAGCTAAAATATATCTTTTTACACTTCTTTACAATTAATATTCCTTTAAAAATATACAGAAATTGGAACATTTGAGATTTAGCCTGGCCACCAATATTTATAGCTACTGTGAAAACAACAGAACAGCTGTGGTCAGTGGTGCAAGGTGTGGGTGCTTGAATCAGCAAGGAAAGAATGATGAGAGTAAGTGGAGGACTCTGTGTAGTGTGAGTCATTCATTAGCACCTCCTTAAAGAGTTGTGTAGCCCTTTTTCTACGAGTTACACTGTACCTAAAAATAGGACTGCTTGGAAAACTGCACCTGATATTTCCATATTCACATAAAAGACACCAACGTCAAATGTGAAATGGGTTTAGAACAAAAATAGTGGTGTGATGTTTTTGAAAACAAGTCACACCACCAGTAGCCCTGCCCTTGCTGTGATGCTGAAGCCCATTAGGCCACTTAAACCAACCCACAGCCCCAATGAAAGTTTCACTTATTTCAAATACTAAAACTGCTTGATTTCTGCTTTGATTTGCTTTTAAGTTGGTTTTTTTTGGTTACTGTGTAAGTGTGTGGAGTGTCCAATTAGATAGCAATAGAGAATTATCCAAGAACAAGTACCTCAGTTGTGCATGCTTGATAAATATTTTGCAATCTATCTACATCTTTGTAAATGATAGAGCCATTTAACTATCTAATCTGTGAGGAAAACATGTGATGGGTCTGACTGTCTGACTGAGGGCCCTGTTCAAGGACACCTGGGTTTAAGAGGAAGGAGTGCCTTTCCTGCCTCAGCCAACAGAGGAGTTTTTTTTTTCTTTTAACCTTTCTGTTGGGTGTAGTAGATGTACATAATCATCATCAAAATGACAGTAGCACATTGTAATTGCTAGACAATGGCAGTTAATTCATTGAAAAACATACAATTGTTTTTCTACATATCTTTGAAGAGGACAATTTTATCCAAACAAAGTAATGTTGATACAGAAATAACAGTTTTAGGTGTGAGACCATGGGATTCTCAAGTCAGCAGAAGCCTTATGAGTAATCCAATAGCAACACTTTGATGAGACATGAAGTCCTACCATCAAAGATAGGCAGGATGTAGTGTTCTTTTTCCATAAGACACAAGCTCACGATAAGTAAAAAAAAAGTACATTTCAGCACAGTAATTGTGTCCCACTCTATCCATTAAACAGGCATCCATCTCACTGAATGCCCTGATTGGTTTTCTATGCTAGCTTTGGGGAATACTGATCTGTTACACAGTCCCTCAGAGGCAATTATGCAGTCAGTCGTGCAAGATGATTGGCCTCAATTATCCTTGTCCGGATTATTAAAGCCAAACAAAGCTGTCCTTCAGTTAAGGGGACAACTGTCATCTAACTGTTAGCCAAATTTATTGGCTAAAACTAAAAATGTGAGATGTGAGTGAAGGGATTTGAAATAATTTGTCAAAATTGTCGAACAAAATTGTCCTGATTGCTAGAAAGATTGATTTAAGATCTAATTTGGATCAAGTCTGGTCACTGTATGTGTAATAGATAAAAACCATTTATCCATTTAGCAAATCCTGAGCAACTTAGAATAAACCACATTTTTATTTCCCTCTTTATCATACAATTACATCTCCAACTCTTCAGCTTTTCCTCTGCATAATTTCCCTTTATGGTATTATGGTTTCAAGTCATAATTCCAATTTACCTTAACACAGCATAAATCTCCTTCACTGGTCCTCAACATGGGTTTAACACCACATAGCAGGCCCAGCCCAAATGCATTTTCCTTCGTAAACCTCTCGATCCTATTTCCCAGACTATTATGCTTGCATATTTCAATCGACATGGAGCACGAGTGAGGGGTGGAGGAGGAAAGGGGGAGCGGGAGGGGAGAGAGGGTAGGAATGAAAAACACAAGGAGGTCAGCAAGAGAGACATTTCTTTCTTTCACACCATGTGTTACTGTAAGATATTCATTTCCTCTGCAGTTCCTCTCTCTCCCTCCAGCCCTTTGTTTTTCTTCTCCATCAATGTCACTGTGCACTGGCTGAGGTAGTCCAGGTCGCGTCAAGTCCACTGGATACTGTCCTTCAAAATTAGCTCTCCAAATTGGGAACTGTGCAAAGTGCAGCTGTGGTAATCTGAGAGCTTTATGTAGTTTTAGCCCCCAAAGTCCATTAAAAGTGAGCATGTTTGACATCTGAGAGTGGTTTTCTGATTGAACCAAAGGGACACGTTTATTTATCAAACTCTGTCTATTTAAAGATTTGTTCAATTCATACGAAATTTCCACCAGGCATGGTTAGACTCCAAGGTATCATGGCAGCTATACACTATCTGCTAATGAGCTTTCTTTTACAAGCGGGTGGGTTGTTTGTAATAGATGCCATACAATAGTTTAAAGATTGTTTAGATTTAAAGACAAAAGGGGGAAAACAGCTCCCTCTTATTTATTTCCCATCCCTTTTGTCCTTTTTGACCATGTGTAATCGCTGTCCTATACTGCCACTCCAGAATGCTTAAAGTTATTTAACAGCGCAAAATGGCTCTGAGTCAAGAAGTTCTCATCTCAAATCCCCAGAACACGGCTGTGGTTGTTGTCCGAAATGCAAAGCATCCTGGCGACTGTAAGTCATTCCATGTGGAGTGAGAGTTGTTAAGGCTGAGATTGTCACATGCTTATTTTGAAGCTCATTGGTTCCCATGCACAGTAGCCAAAGATACTATACTCATTAAAAAGTATGTTTCCATTTAAATCTTAATGTGCTGTTGCTTACTCATTACATCATTTAAAAACCCAGTGACATATGGAAGTGGGTGTTTTTGACATCCACTCTGAATAAAATGAGATCCATCTTTGTGGCAGATGTACAGCGATAAACAGATAAGTGTTTGTATCCCACAACAGCGTTCACAAATACCTTAACAGTGGTTTGGACTGCTAACAAGAACAGTTACTCTCAGTGCTTGTTTGGTGCCATTTTGCTCTTCTTCTCATGCTGTTTAACTTTCCTTGGGGTCAGTTAATGATGCCCTCTCTGTTTGGTCAGTGCTGGGCTCTCGACCAAAAAGTATCTAAGCATTTGTTTTATGAGTTTCGTTTTAGAGTGATCTTTTACACCAATCCTGGCAAGGAATATGAAATAATTAATGCTGACCTAGTGCAATAGAAGGCCCCTCTTTTCCAGCTGGCATGAATGTTGACGTTCAGATTTCTCAATCAATACTATCACTACTACACTACTAACCCAGTCTCTAACATAGATTGAGGTGTTACTGTCACCCTTGCAAGTCAACACAAGAATTACGAGTTGGTTAAACACTTTTTCAGTATTTCTGTGATTACAGACCCATTGCAGTCACATGTGGCGTCTAAGTCATAAGCACTGCTATACAGTCTACCAGAGCAGAATCTCCTGTCAATGGTTACTACTACCTGGATGAAAACAAGCACAGACAAGAGGAGGCATCTCACTGTTCAATGCTTAAAATGTGAAGATAAAGTTGTCGTAGGCTTGTTTAGTTTAGTTGGCATATAACCACGAGGCTGCAGCAACTGGAAAGGAGTCCAGGGGTCTCATTTACACATTATGTAAATGAACCATCCACAGCCCTGAACAGGGTAAGTGATAGAAAATGAATGAATGAATGAATGACAGTAAACACAGACAACATGAAGATGTTAAACAACTTAGTTTTTAAACTGTGATTGTAAACTAAGTCTGTTGTATTTGAAGAAGTCAATACGAGGCCCAGTGGCATGCACAGTAGGACATTTGTCATCATGAAATACACTCAGGTTTTTTGAAGGCATCACAAAAGCATTGCTGAGATAATATTTAGCCAGGTGCCCGATGTAGATTGGAGACGCTTATTCCGCTGAGTGCTTTAAGGAATCTGTATCCCCTCCTCAGTGGGGCCCTCTTTGGGATCAGAATAGCAATACAGAGGCCTGCCTGCACAATGTCCCCCAGAGGGACAGAAAAAGAGCAATGAGAAGAAAGAGTGTGGAGGAAAGAGAAGAGTATAAAGATGAAGAAAAAAGAAAAGTCAATACCAGATAAAGACAAATCCCTTACTCTCTGACAGTGACAGTCTCTTCAATTACTCTTCAAGGCTATAGATCAGGCCCTGTTCTGTGGCTGTTTTAAAACATTCTGTAAGAGAAATATTCACATTTGAGGTACAAAGAACTCCACAGCTAGGGAGAACTGAAGGGGATTGCTGAATTCCTATCTTTGGAATTTGGATTCCAGTTTTAGGAGACATATGCTTCATATACGAACCTGGCCTGAGCCCATGCACTGCTTTATTTTTCTAAACCAAACACCTACTGGCATGTAACAAAACTGCGGTCAAAAAACAGGGAGAGGCTTTCACAGTGTCCAGGCCCCACCCCAACTGCTGACGTTCAGGCACAACGCCTTACCGCATGTGTTCAGTTCCCTTGTTCGTGTCAAAGAATGTGAAAGAGGCTAAGAGATTCAGGAAGGAGAATATTAGGATTTAGGCTCTACCTGATGGCCACCTTGGTGTCTTGGGTTACCTCTTTTCATTCTCCCCTCACCACTTCCCTTCTTTTTTTCCACATGAACAGGAAAACACTTGCTCTCCCTCCCTCTGAGTAGTGGTGTGTTACTATGTGTCTGTGAAAGTGAGGTGGGTTGAGCTGGATCTGCGTGGCCTTGGGAAAACCACATACTAGTGTGTATTAGGCCTCCAACATGCTCCAACAGAGAGAAACACACATCAGTGATGTTCACAACCCTTTGTAAAACCTCCACCCACTTTCATCTCCACCATCTTTCTTTGTTTCTTTGCGTCCCTCATCGTGTTTTTCCTTGGTTTCACAGAGTTAAGCTTTCTTTCTCTCGCTCTTCCTTTTTCAAATGTGCAAACATGTCAGCGGTAATACATGTTGATAGCAGCCTTTTATCCAAATATTTCTACTGTAACCTTAACCAAGAAATTGATGGTAAATCCTTTTAATCGAGATGTTTGCTGAGGTGGCCACAAATTCCTGCTTTCCTTGGCGAGTTGGCAACGACCTGTTCAAACATCCGCCCTTTTCTCTGTTTACAGTGGAGTTTTGGATTTAACCCCTAGCTCCGCCAGTCATCACACCTGATGGAAACAGATAGCTGAATCTGCTTAAGCTGTCAGTCAGAGTTGGTCTTGGCTACAGAAGAAGCATGTGTGGGTGGTGCACAAGTGAAATGGATCTACAGTGTGTCGGTGTTTGTTTTGTATATGTGTTTTTTTGGTACAGAATGTATGGAGTCGTGTGGATCTGTGGATCTACCATGGTTATGTAGGGTATGATGTATTCAGCAGTGTGAGTGCAGTCAAATAAGTTAAGAATCTTCAGTGTGTGCCAAGATTTTTTTTCCCAAACTACTGTTTCCTTCAGCAGCAGTTTCTTGACTGCTGCTTAAGCATTGGTCACTGTTATGAACTGTATATAAAATGGAATGGCAAGGATGTCAGCACACTTAATATCTTTCACACATTTAAATCTGGGCAAATTAACATGCAGACCATCAGTGGAGATGTTTTTATCAATTTCCTTCATGAATTCGATAGCCCTGACCTTGCCAGGGGCTTCAGGGCTATTTTATTGCTATTGTGGGTTTTATTTAACAAGCACCTCACACTGCTCTGTCGCGCATGCTGCCAACTGGAAGTGGCATCTTCTTCTAGATTGGCAAGGTGACAGTATTTTGGGTTGTTCAGTATTATTCACTACTCACTAGATTCTCTTAACAAATGTAATATCTAACTACATGACAATTAGCAAGTCTCTCCACAGTAACTGATGACTCCAGGACTTTCATCAGAATTTTACCTCTTGATAAGACACAGTGCATCTTGTCATTGTCATGTTTCATGCTCATGACTCAATACGCTGTTAGGCATAAATAATAACCTGTCCACCTATTTATTATGCCACATTTAACTCTATCTTCACACTCATTCAAAAACACGCTCTCTGACACACAAACACAGCGCAATATGTTCCCATCTGCAGGCCGTCACAGCCCCCAGATGTTCCCTCTCAGGGTGATCTCTAGGATTTTGGGAGTGTTTTGAAGTGTCGGGCCAATGACGCGCTGCAAAGCCTGGAGATTTCAGCGGCGGGTCCTAAAGGAGTATTTGCTCTACCTGCTAAACTCCATGAAAATGCTGAGCTGCTACTGACTGTGGTATCAGAGGGGGCAAAAAAAGAGTGTGTTTTTGACAGGAAAGTCTGGTAAATGTCAATGTTATATACCTTGGAAACCTGTGACGCAGATAATTCATCAAACGTTAAGTTTTGAAGTCCATCTACTTTTGAAAATAAAAATTAAATCCTGGTTACAAAGCTTTACTACATTTTCTCAATTACAGAATAAAAGTGCCTTTACATTGACCCTGTTTGCATCTTTTTCACACCTATTTTGTACTTTCAGCCCTTCAAACGTAAAGGCCAGTTGGTGGGTTTTTTGTGAGATAGTTTCTCGATCATGACATGCTGCGGCTTGTTCTTTATTAAACACAGGGATACTATCAGGCAGTTTCAGGGTTATACGTAATGTTAGTCCTCGGGTGGTTTGGATTTTTTTCCAGACAAAATTTGCACCTTATTACCATAAACATGTTTTTGTGACATCTTGTCTCTAAATCCAAATGGTTTCATTTTGATGGACACCACACTTGATAAGTATAAAATGATAACAAAAGCCACAAAAGAAGTTCAGACCCAGCTTGATGTTGTTAAACCATCCCTCAAATTAGATTCTGAAGGAAGTCTGTGAATGCTAGAAAAAACTTCTTCAACAAATTGTTATCAGCCAATGCTCACTTCTTAGGGTCGTATTATGGCCATTATTTGTCAACAATACCATGTAACTTTGGTTTGTTGCTTTTATTTGTTGACATTATTGAACTAGTACAAACGTAACAAACCTGAGGATCATATGATTTTTTGTTCCTTTTAAAGAGATGACTTGGAGTTTTGAACACAACAGGTAGTGATGGTGGTTGAGCTTAAGTTTCACAAAAACTAAAATAATTCCACATAAATTGTAGTATCAGTGCATATTAAGTATGGCAACTGAAAACAGTGGAAGGGTAGAGATCTCAAATGTTATAGAGCAAAATTCTGGACTTGAAAAAAAAAACTGTTTTGAGCCAAATCATGTTTTGTATGGGTTTTCTCCATGTTGTTTGGAAAAAAAAAATGTTTGCCATGACTGAATGAATTGGTTTAATCAAAGCCAATGACAGTATACTTTTATTTAGTAGTTTTGTGGTTGCACAGTCCATGGTCAGTTTGGCTGCTTTCCCTTATTAAATGAATTTGACCATGAGAAGGCAACAAGATGTGGATGCTATCCAACTGTGGCTGTGGTTCCACACAGCCAAAGTGGCAGTGTGGAGCCTGTTCCAGACCTCGATTATTCACTTCGAATTCCTCTGAAAGAAGCTGAATGTTTCAGGGCAGATGGCTGTAGTTGAATATTCCTGAAGTATACCAACATTTTGAGACAGCTGAGAAGAAAAGAACTGTTCTGTGTATTTATTTGGACTTTGGTTATTGCATAGCTGATAGGACCTGGGGCATTTTGTTGCCCTGAGCCTTTTGGTTTTGCGTTCAGCAGCGCTCACTGCTGATGAGGAATGTACACAACTGAAAGAGCTGGATCTGAACCCGTATTCCAGTGTGTTTCCATTTTGATTCTCAAAACCCACACTGGAAACATGGGACTCTGGCCAAGACCGTCTTTGCAACAAGCTTATAAGAATTAACATTACAACTTACAAAGAGATTTCCTTTTTTAACACATGAAATGGAAAAGGGAAGAGCAGAGCACTTTAGGACTTACGATTAATGACTGTCTTTAAAGGGATCATCTCATCGAAGGGTCAGGCTTTGCTTTCTTGAGAACAACTGTTTTGGCTTTTTTCATGGCCATCTCTCAAGTTTCTGTCCTTTCCTCTGTGATGTGCTCAGAGAGGATTTCTCTTTTTTTTTTTTACATTGATTCTCCGGGAACAACAACTTGTGAGGCTGTTCTGTCTGTTCAAACTGAAAAAAGTGTTCAATACCACTTCACAAGGAACCACTTCAGGATTTGGCTTTGTCTCAAAGTTTGAAGTTTGTATGTAGCTTTTTGAGCTGTTTTCACATTTAAGTTTAGAGGTGAGACAATTTGCTTTACGTCCAAGAAGTTTGGAGAAAATCATTTCAGGAAATTTCAAACATTTTTTTTTTGACAAACCTCAATCTGGTATTAGTTGCTCTTTATTATACCTCCCACTTACAGTGACTGCTCAATTAATAGTTCTGACACAAAGATCTCTCTCTCTCTCTCCTGATACTACAAGATGCCTTTTCTGTGGTTCAGAAATTTTCCACTGAGTCAACACTGAATGTAACCATTTATCCCATCCATGGTCTGTGTGTGCCTGTGAGCTCCTAAGGATGAGGATGGGATTCATTGAGGTTTGAAATGGGAACCAGACTAGCAGAGAGTCTTCCAGGGTTGATTATATCTGAGGGATAGTGGGGTCTGTTCAGATGTGTGTGGTATCATTTTCTGTATGCCTGTCGACAGAGGCACAGAGCACCTTGAGGACAAAGATTCTTGCTTCTTACCCGTGTCCTTAGATATTGAGACATTGACACTACATGACACTGGATTTGGAGTGTTGTGGAGGGGATCATTGGTCTGGTATGTGCAAGATCAGACATAATATTTACAAGAACAGATTATTAATGTTTTACAGCTCCAAGAAAAACATAATATACCAAGAGGCACTGCGGCTGAAACTGTGAAATCTTACATTCACCATCTTGGTGAAGAATGACAGCAGAGATGCAAATGATGAAAATTGTGTTGACTGTGAATGTGATACCAAACAATGTGCTTCTGTTGTCATAACTCTCAGGGTCAAAGTGCCGAGGGTCACTCAAACACAAACACTGATAGGCACTTTGTGTTTTTCCACATCATGTTGGTGGTCCTTTTCTTAATCCTGGTGCTTCCTTTATTTTTTCGTGAAGTTCTGTGGATTTGGATCGGAAATAGGCCCTTTAAAATTCCACATCGACCATGACTCTTTGAGAAACAAAATCTTACACGACTCTGCATGGATTACTCCAAGGTTAGAGTATGTACCTTATCTCTGGTACCTGTTTGGAAATGGAGCTTTAAGACCAATGAAACAAAAACATGAGGCACTTATTTTAGAAGAGGCGCTCTTGAGCAGTTTTCCTTCCCTTCCAACCATGAAAACAACCTCCCTGCTCCCAAGTTAACATAAGTTGATTTGACGTGCATAATTTCAAGTAGTTTTGTGTATACTGTTTGCAGGTGACAGCTGGATTTTCCAAACAGTTTATTTAAAATCAGATGCAAACTGACCTTGTGCAACACATTTTAGGAATGAATGGCCAACAGAGAAGTAAACAGGTTTTGTTTGGGTTTATAATATTGTTTGTGTGAACTCGTTCCCCACAGGAAACCAACGTCCCTTTCCCCGATTGAAGTAGCACCTCGACACTGTTAATAAATGAGCAAAAGGGATGCTGAGCAACTACCAGTGATGCAGAAAGTTTGTGACCCTTCAGATATCTTAGCCACACATTGCAATGTTTCTTGGATCAACACATGGCTTCTTCCATTAGGATGTTCGAGGCATCAAGACTAAATCCGAACCGCATGTTAGACTCCCAGTTCCATTTGCTGCCTTCCTTATTTTTTTCCCCTTTTATTTCAACTTCCTCTCACTTTTCCTTTCATGGCCCTGCAGGTGATAGGGAGCAATATTCCCTTTGTTTCTTTCATCCTCTATTTGATCAGAGTGTCTTAATGTCTTACCTGGTTGAAGGGGTTTTGTTGTGGGTATCACTTGCCCTTTGAACACTCCCCCTACCTCCTCCCAAACTTCCCTTCCTACTGGCAAGCAAAGGTGTGTATGTGAACATGTGCACTTGTGTATGTTGTGTACTACCTTCATCCACTCTCTGCAGCACATCTGTGCAGCAGCTGAACACCCCTTTGGGCAACGTCTGCACTGTTTGGTTTTCAACAACTTTTGTGTGTGTGTAGGTGTGTGTGTGTGTGTGTGTGTGTAGGTGCGTACAGGGATGTATGTGTTTATGTATGCTTTATAAGATAAGAAGACTCTGAGCAGGATAAGAGATTTAGAAAAAGGATGGATGGTTGTCTTTTATGTCTTGGCATGTGTGTTTGTGCTCCTTTCAACTTCACACAATCATGATTGCATTGTGTTAGTGTGTGTATGTACATCTTGCATGTGCATCTGGACACAGAATACAGGTGAATTTCCCACTACTTTATGAACCCAGTCACCCCCTTCATCTAACAACCTTTCATATCATTTCATAGCCTTGGAGAGCTTTTATTTGATCAAATTACAAAAGTTCCAGGACTCTGTATATTTCATTGTTTTTTCTTTTTTATTTCTTAGCTAGCAGATCAAAGGCCCAAAGACAGTCATGATGCCTCTTATGAAAATACTCACGCACTCTGCAGATTAAAGACTTTGAGTCTTTGGCAGGCATCAGTGCCTGAGTGAAGTGGTGATTGTCTTTTTGCCTGTGTATTTTCTCTGTATTTAGGTTAAATATTTATAGTGTGTAGAGATGGAACAAAAGAGGCTGTTTGTGTTCACTGCCTCAGCCCCAAGATACTTTCTTTGTTCATAGATGGATTCAATTCAATAATCCGGATGTCAACAAAACTCTAATATCATAGGTTTCTGTACTGTGTGAGAGGATTTTCTTTTTTCCCTATCATATAAATCAAAGAAGCTCTTGGCCTGTTTTGGAATAATATCTCTCAAATTTGGCAGGCTCACCCAAACAAACAATTGATCTGATCGCTACGGTCATTGTTGGGTGTTTAAACTTAGCGGCTGATCCTGTGAAATGTTTTGAATATCGTATACCAATGCATGAATTTCTGTGACTTTTCTCAATTTTCACATGTTTTGTTGCTTCGTGAGGACATATCTCAATCTGCTGGATTTCTTTCACTGCTTACAGTAAAAGTGAGTTAGTTAAACAAAGCTGTTGCAAGTTGTCACATTTGTGGTACTGCTTTTAACTGTGGTTCTGATTTCAACAAATCTGCTGTCGTACACAATAGGTCCTCTCAACCAAAGTTTGCCAACACTCCAACTTAGCCACAAGTCACCCAGTCTATGGCTCTAGTGTTCCCATGTGTGATAAGCAGGAGATCAGTGTTAAAATGTGTGCCCTGTGTAATGGACTGAAGCACTTTCTATGTAGATTTTCACCAACATTTTAAGCTCATGGGACAACTTTTGTTGTTGGATAAATATAGATGGATCTATGATCTTTGATGAAATGTATGTGTCTGAAATTGACCAAAGTCAGTTTTGTATCTGAGTTGTGTTGCTTTGTGTCATGTTTCATGACACAAAATTATAGGGTTGTGCAAAATAAAATGTGTAAACAATGAAGAGTGTCCATACAGTCCATACATTGTGATGAGTATCAGGTTGTCTTAAAAGGAAGAGCCCTTGCAATTAACAATATGGGATGATAATGTTATACTGGTCTTAGTTACATGAAAAACATGTGGAACAAAGCTTTGATTAAAGTAAGCCAAAACACAAATTAAAACCACATAAAATATAAACTGGTAAAACAATAGGCAAATAGCAACAAATTTTTTTCATCCACGCTTTGATTCAACTCAAACGCATAAACAGAAAAGCTGAAGTGTCACTAAATAAGAAAAAACAAATACAGTAAAACTTAAAAGAGAAATAAAAGGAGTGCAACCAAGTGAAAAACTTTTTTTTTTTTAAACGTGGGATATGTGCTGTACACATTTAAAAGACCTTTGAGTATAGCAAGTATGCATATTTTGGTTATACAGTAGTGTTCAGCTCTTCATGTTTTTGCCATGTCATTTTAACCATTACCTCAATTAACAGCATTTCTTGCTCTCATTGTGAAACACACAGTAGAGTGATAGTTATGTGTGAGATGTAGATACAGGAATTAAAGACAAAGCTTTGGGTAGAAGAGGTGGTAAATTTCCTGAAATGATCCCTGACGCTTTCTGCACACGGTTCTGGTGATTAATGGGTTTGGAGAGCAGTGACTGGGCTTAATGGCTGTGGCAGGGAGTAGTGCGATATACATCCAAATGGAGATTAATGGAGCAGACTGTATGCACTGTGCTGAAATGGTGCCCTGCACTACCTCATGCTGCTGGGTAGATGCTGCTCGCCTAGAATGAAAAGAAGTTTTGTCAAAATGTTCTATTTCAACTGGTAGCTCCACCTTACATTTATTGGAACATGCTGCTTGTACATAAGGAAAAATAACCTGACATTTGTGTCTTATGTTTGTTCTTCCATAAGTTTGAAAACATTACTTTTAACGCAGAATGACAATTTCCTCTCAAATAGCCTTGTTGGAGGAACAGTTATTTGTTGGAACCCATTCTTCACATCAGCTGTGTATTTTTTAAATCTTCAAGAACTGTGACGATAGTGAAGATGAATGATTGAAATAGACCTCTGGCTGTCGGGGAAGCTGCTGTGTGTGTGAGTGAGCCAGACATACAGACTCACACAGACTCAATGTTTCCTTATCACCGTCTGTGCATGTGATGATAACATGCCACCAGGGTCAAAGAAAATATCCCTCAACTCCAAAGTAAATCCCAACAGAAGTTATGATACAGTAGGTGTTCTCTTGTCAAATCATTTAGAGCCAGGTTACAAGCACTCAGCCCAATGAATGTCACAGTAAACATACACAGGACTGTCAATGCAACAAGATGTCATAACATGGGAATGCAAAACCAAATAGAAAAAATGAATTCTGGGAACAAAAGGGAAAACAAGCCAACAAAGCCATAAACTGTAAATCACGAGTGTGCTCTGACCACTGAATGATGAATGCTGGCTGCAGTGTTTGTGTTTACTGGGGTATCGAATGCTCTTCATGAGTGAGATGAGATCAGAGAACGGGGGTTACCATGGGAGCAGACAGACCATCCGGGGGTCGTGTGACGGGGGCCTGGGGCACTCTGTCATCACCAAGTAGAGCTCTCTGCTTTGATTCTTTTTATTAGGTCTCTTATGTTTGCTTCTGTGTCTGTGTGCACGCCTGCATGTATAGGATGGTGGCAACTCACTTCACGTGTGCGCTCCACGTCACGGGTGCTTGGGTCTCTGATGATTAATACATCAGAGGAATGTTATCCATAAAAGTTGAGTGACATGTTTGAGGGTTGTTAAGTTTTCAGCCTTGTTTTTTTTAATTACACGTTTTTGTTGTGACAGAGTTCAGAGCAGGCTGGAAAAATGCTTCAAAATATGCACAGCTGCTGCGGTTAGTCCAATACATGAGTCACTGTCTTGAGCAAGCTCTTTGTAGTTGTTTTGGAGTTTGTGCCTTTGTGTTGTCAGGTGCTCTACACCAGACAATAAGTGACTGTGATATCAATTCATTTAAAGGTTTGGTGAAGAGACTTTGGCATGTGATGAAGCCGGCTGGATTAATATATCTCTGATTAGTTTTAAAAGCAGAGGAGACTATAGAAAAAGACAGTGATTTTTCCCTTAAAGTTTTTTTTTTGTGTTTGTGTGTGTGTGTATGTGTGTCTGGAGCAACTTGAGGTAATTGGTGTCAGACCAAGTGATTAACTGCACACTTTTGATTCTGTCTTTTTCACATGTGCCAGTATTCTTAATGAATAAATTTTGACTGTAAAAAAGAAGCAACATGATGGGTTTTTTATTGTTTTTTTTTTTGTTGTTGAGAAACACAATAACTTACATCAGGCATTTTCCTGTTAACTGCATGGTGAAAATTGTAGTAGCTCGGAGAAGGAATGACACCATATTTGCAGGATACCTCATTTATCAGCAGGAAGTCAGGTGTATGGCTTTTGTGTTCCTCCCACTGGTGAGTGTGTTCTCATAGCTATGGTTGGAGGCAGTGGGCATGTGCTTCAGCTGGCACTGAGCTTCAGAGGAGGAGCACAGTTTGCATGTTGTGTTTACAAACAGTAACGAAAATTCCTGTAGACCCGACCTTTGAAAGTATATAAAAAATAAAGCAGTGGCAGCTAGATGCTTAGTTTGCAAGTGGTTGAAATCAGAATGTGTCCTTAACTGTCAAGTATGTGCATGATATCATTTATTTGCTTTGGCCTTAGCCATTGCCAGGTAGGATGCCAACATAAAATGAAATGCTTCTTCAGACCAAGAAGGACATTAAAAAACAAATGTGGTACCCAATGAAAAAGGAAATCATACTTTGATCCGTTCATTCATCTTCGACTGTTTATCCAGTTCAGGGTTGCAAGGGGCTGGAGCCTGTCCCAGCTGCCAGGCAAGAGGCGGGGTACAACCTGGTCTCCCGTAAATCACAGGCCTCTCACACAGAGACAGACCTCGAACATGCACACTCACACCTACGGACAATTTAGAGTTACCCATTTACCGCATTAGCATGTTTTTAACCGTGGTATTCAGCAGGCGTAACCAGGGAGAACCCCTGCATGCATGGGAATATCATGCAAACTTATCATAGAAAGACCCCCCTTGCCTGAACAGGGATTTGAACTGGTGACCTTCTTGCTGTACGCTAACCATTCAGCCCTAATACTTTTATACCCAATACTGTCTTTGTATTGGTAAAATGATGTATTTTAGTGTTCACAAAGCATTGGAGAGGAATGTCTCTCCATCTGTTACTAGCCTATATTTTGATTAATGAGACCACTTCTGCCTCTGTAGCAGTTTTCCTCTGAAATGTTTGTGTAACTAAATGTCTAATCTGCTGTTTGCGCCTGAGTGCAGACAGGATATTATCATAGGCCTACTTTTACAAACAGGAAGCTTTTTAAACCAAGCAACATTTGAGATTATTTTGATAATGATTTGTTTATACCACCGCCATAATTCTTCAAACAGTGTTGTGTAAAAATTTGTGAATTTTTTGTGATACACTTGCCTGCTTTTCCAAGTGATGACATATGGATGCTGAATCTGTTTATGTGCTGAAAACTTTTTTCAACTCGTGTCTTTATCAGATGGGTTTTGATCGATGACACTGAGCTTGGAAAGTTTATTGTTTTTTGTGTTAGACTAAGCAAGGATGTAATCAAACAGTCAGCTATATCCTGTAAAACATACATTTAATAATGAGTTTCTTGAATGACATTGTATGGAAAGTATTCTGCTTTCAAAACAAAATTCTCGAGCAACAGATGTACTAAAACGGTAACAGGTTTTTCCCACATGCATTAGACATTTTTGGAAACTTTTTTACTCTGAAATTATTGTACTGCACGAACAAAATATATATTTTTTGCTTATTAAAATATGTCTTGAAACCACAGGAATGTGCAGATTTAGTCTAGTTTCTAAGTGTGCACCCATATTATAATGCTTGTCATCATGGGTGAAATGCACTTTGGGAAATAGCGACGATGAGCTTAACCAGTGGTTTTAAAACTTGGAGGAGCAGTGAACTGAGGGCAGTTTGTGTGTCGTTTGTATAGGAAGTTATGTTTATGTGTTATTAGTAATCAATTAGTTTTTATTTATGTATTTAGTTTTATTTTTTTAGTCATTTAAAATAACTGCACTGCCTCTCCACTGAAATTGGTGTAATTTTGTAATATCCCCAGAAGATGACAGGCAATGTGGCTAATAGGTCAAATTTTAAAAAATGAAGTATCATGGGTCTGAGAGGCAGAAATGTAATGTACACATAAGTGGGCACTGGGTCTTAGGAGGTTCAATGAGAAACATGACTGAATAACCATAAACTAGAAGTTACTGTTTTGGAGAGGAGGTGTCATCCACAGTATATTCAGATCTACATAGTACTTTAATCATAACCATAAATTTAGTCTCCGTTCTGCTTTTCACCATTGCAGTAAAAATAATTTCCTCAGATTGTCCTATACTGCAATGAGAGCAGGAAACAGGAAGTGCTTGTTGCCATGGCACAGCGTGAATGTTATGTTCTGACAAACACTGCAGAGTGACACTTGGCAAGGAGCATTGTTGCTGTCTGGACTGCCCCGTGAATGAGTAGACGCGCGTGCGTGTGTCCATGCCTGTGCAAGTTTTTCCTGCCCTTCTAATGTGTCGCTTCCTCCCTGTATTTGTCTTCTCACAGACGGGCGTCTGACTTGCACAGGGAGGCTCATGGGAGATAAGCTTCAGAGGTCATAGAGCATTAATAAAGTCCTGTCCTATTGGACCTGGTCACCAGGCTCAGATTGTTTTCAAAACCTAGCCAGACCTCTTCATCACCAAATAACATTCCAGTTAGTCACAAAAGATTAGCTGAAATGAATATGGAACGAATGGGACTTATTAAACTTTCTGGCCTGGAGACGCGTCATTAATGATGCCAAGTTAGTAGTAAGAACTTCATTTTCACCAAAGAACTGTCAAGAGAACTGTATGATCTACAGCGATATACATCTGTGTGGTGAAGGGTAAAGTCAGCTGGCGTGGGGAGGTTACAGGCACTTCAGAGAAGATGGATGAAGTGTCAGCACAGACCTCCACCTCTCTCCCTCCCTAGAAACCCACTTCTTCTTCTCCCACGAAGTCACCCCTGACAGAGGCCCAATTTGTCCAATCACATTTCCTATTTGTCAAAGAGGGAAGAAATGATTAGATGAAGGACGGGACAGGCGCTGTGTGAGGCTGTCAGTGTTGCATAACCCCAGCAGGCTGATATTGGTGCCCATATGGCTGACAGAAAATGATATTCCCAAAAATGGTACCTCCCAATCTCGTGCAGTGTTCTGTCAAAAACTGCCTTTGATTGCCGTTAGGCTGGGTTGTGTCAAAAACCTTTTAGTAGGTGAATGTCAGTTCCTCGGTCTAACTACCCACCAGGGAACATTGACTTCGGAACTGACTTGTCAGCGCTTGTCACTCCCAAAGTCTCCAACTACCTATGAAGTCATGCGAATGTGTCTGGTTTTAGGAGTAAGGCAAGAGGTACATAGACATATTTAGAAAAAAAGAAACTCCAAAAGAAGAGAGACAGAGGAAATCTTTGTTTGACTGATTTTTTTGCTAAAATGCAGAGTGTGAGTGAGAGTCCCTAAAAGGTCTTGGAATGTTTAACAAATGTTCTGGGCGCTGCTTCTTGCTGTTTTTACATTCCAGACATACAATGATGAGGGTCATCCGTCTTATGTGGTCATTTGTATGAGAGCCTGCGTCCGTTTGTGTCAGTGCAAATGAGTGTGGGCGGAGTTCACGGGATGGGAAACTACGCTGTTTGATTGAGGATTAGGTTGAATGGGTGTATGCAAAAGACAGCACTAATAAACTTATGATATTTAAAGTGAAAGGGTGGAGTGAGGCGGGGAAAAATTAAAGTAAAGTAAATGGTAGAGTTGAGAGGAAAGTGTATTCAGAAGAGTCAGATACAGTGAAGAATAGTGGAAGAAAAAGGAGAATAGAAGGAGGTTCTGAGTGCCTGAGGAAGTGGTAGCAAGGGTTGATTGAGTTGGTGGAGAGGAGAAGGGGCTTTGGGAGGACCACAGGAGAGTGGGACACTGTGAAATGCTGAAAAACCTCACAACTGATGGTGTTTGATTTCCTCAGTAATTACCATTCCTCTGGCTCTTCACGTTCCCAATCTGGGCCTATCTTATATCCACGCTACATTCCGCAAATGATTAGCTGGCCTACTGCTTCTCCCAGCTGCCCATGGACTGAGTTTGCAAAGACAGCGAGTTGGGACATCACTCTTTTAAACAGGAATTGAGTCCTCCAGTTATCAGTGCTGACATCTCAAATCAAAACAAAACTTCTCTACAAAGACTCAAAGGAAGAGTACCAAGAGTATTTTTTTCTGTTCTCAGTATTCTCCAGTCTAAGAATAGAAATAAAAGGGAAAAAGAGAATGTTTGATGAAATGGGAAACAAATGGCACTCAGCGCCAAAAGCAGCAATTGTTTTTCATTTGTGACAAACTTTTTCCAGACATGAAACCTCAACTTTACTTTCACTAATTGATCAATTTTTTTAATTAAAGCATGGGCAGCCCAAAGAACAAATTGTCACTGCCTTGTAAACTTAGTATTGGTGCTGCAAGTATTTGTGTTCACAAATTCTTCTGGCAAATTTCTGCTGCGCAAGTTTTAGAGGGATTTAAGATGATTTAAATTCAGAGATGTAGGCTGTAGATCAGCAGGCCCAAAGCATTAGGAGGACTCAGTGGTCCAGCTGCTATCCCATCAACACCAGCCATCAATCACTGTCCAGTTACACAACATTGGGCTCCACTGTGTGTCTGATACGGACAGAGCATTAACGTCATCCTCAGAGACTTCAGTATTGTTAGGGGAGGCATCTAACCAAAGCTACATACTTTGGTTAAGCTAAAAATTGCATGAAATGGCCAAAACACAGACAAAGGCAGTTATGATGGACAGGATGCAGGTTCATGAAAGCCTCACGGGCTTAGAAGCAGGCTGGGATAAAGGTTAGAGGCCTGAAATTGGATGGGCTGCCAGTAGGCTCAGTGCCAAGGATGACAGGGATGCAGGCTTGGATGCTCACAAACTTTCTAATACAGAGAACAACTCCTCCATGTGAGTGGATGTGAATAAGAGAGAAAATCTTGAAAGCATCTGTTGAACAGGCAGAAAACTGGACTTGATGAGTAAGTTGTTTCATACTCCAGTGGTTGCTGGCTAACATAATTTACAGAACAGCTTTGTGTGTGCAGAGTATGTAGACCACCTTATCAGAGGTATTTCACTCAGGCTCATTGTGTTGTGGAGGCAGCAGTAATTGTCCTTGTTTCTGTAGTGTCTGTAGAACTTCAACCTCTGTTTTAACAGGGTACAGTATTTTCCTTTTCTAAGACTAAAGACATCAATGTGGTTGGAAAATATTTTGTTTTGTTGTCCTTGTAAGAAAAGCAATGTGAATCTCTGCAGTAAATAACAATGGAAACCCATTTCATGAATAAGTAATGGCACAGCATTTAAAGCAAAGTGCTTCCTGATGCTGCCAAGTTCTTTATTCTGCACCCATTTTCTTTGCCAGTAACAGCACACTTAAATCTCATTAAATTGCTTGGTTACATGTTAATGTTGAATTGCCTACACGGCTGGATGAACACGTGACTGTAACTGACTTCTTTCAGTCTTGTCTGCATTGGCCTTTCTGTAGTGCATAGTCTTTGACTAAAATAAAAAGGGCTAATATGTTTTGTCAAAGAATTTGTTCAATGTGTTTAAACAAGCCCAGTTTAACCCCTGACTGTGGATTCTTGTATAAATGGGAAATGACAAATGGAAGAGACAGGGCTGCTGCTGTTTGAGAACTCTTGGGCAGATTATCAACATTTCTTCACTTAGAGACATTGAATATTTGGAGAAGTGACAGTTGTGTATTTTTGTAGGGACAAGAAAATTCATTTAAGCCAAAATGAAGGGGGAAGGTGAAAGTGAGAAAACAAACAGGGAATTTTGTTGCCCACTTAAGTTGTGCAATGTTTGGAAATAGAAAATATGATTCCCTCTTTGAATTGTTCAAGGACAAGCTTGGATGTTTTACTTTCCTCTATTTCCTTTCTTTGATTTCTCTTTCATGATCTCTTCTTTAGCCTCACAGTTACTTTCTGTCTCTTCTCAGATGAACTTGGAAACATGAGTTCAAAGCTTGTGTGTCAATGCATTGCATACCCCCTCCCAGTGGATACAGGAGTGTAGCATGGCTCTGGATCAGTTTTTCTCTGTGAGCTTTAATCGACATAGCTGTGTTGGACAGAATTTGGGAATTATCTGCTGATGGGCTGCAAAGAATCTGTTGAAATGCCCCTCTGCTGGAGGCTTTGATCAGGCGTGCTAAGAGAGGACAGGAGCCGCACTGACTGTATATGTTTTGACTGGCCCAAGTGGAAAAACAGTTGGCGTGCTCTGTAAGAATTGGCAAAGCGAAAGTGCAAGACTAAATTTGTCCAAGAAAGGTGTGACAGCTATAAAGGGACTTTCTTTTTTCTTGATACAGCCTGAAGGCATTTTCGTTGTCATCAGAGTTTAAAATCTGAAACAGATATCTATGCTAGTCAAGAAACACTTTTCCCAGCAGCCAAATGAAAGCATGGCGAAAAACACTTATGTCATATGAAAACCTCCAAATCTCATTTTCATCTCATAATCTGATGTGGTAAAAATGTGTCAGTGTTCCCTTTTTAGAAATCGAAAGGGGAAATGGATGCCCCCATCAGTCTATTACTCCTCTTTTCTCTCCTTAAAGTTTTTTTCAAAAACATAAGCAATGTGTAGGCTAGTCTGTGCAGTACAAGTAGAGACTCTTGTGAAAAGACAGCCGTCAAAATAAATTAATGGCAGATGCACCAGTTGAGACCAAGGTGAGATAGCGAAAGACTCAGGGACTCCTATATTTAGCTGAAGCAAAAATACAGGGGGGGAAAGCAATGTTTGTGTTTGCTTTAACTACCAGGTCAAATGAAGGGTAAGGGTCAAATCTATTTGAGTTGCCCCCAGCTATCCTCACCACAGATCGAAAAGGGGAGAGAGACTTGAACAGCGTAACAGCACCCCAAGTTATCTTTTATCACTAGATCCTCAGTCAAAGTGTCGACCTGCAACCTTCAACCAGTGACTCCTACAGGTGGTTCAAAGGACACGGAGATTGTGAGGGGTAACTGAAATGGGTCACAGAAAGGAGAAAACAGAGTTTTAGCAACTGCATAACCATACCCTTAAGTGCAGTTTTATAAATAAGGGGGTAGTGTTCACCTTTGTGCTGATACACAGTATGTACTGTAGCTGTCCTTTCTATCTGTGTTCCATTAGAGATAATCCTTCACTGTGCTTGGGGCGAGATGCTATCAATGGCAACAAATTCCAGCTTCACCCCCTGCACTCTGTGATCCAATCTTAGCAATTCCTTCACATTTTCAGCATTCTTTGCCCACACTAGCATATCTCATGAAATCATCCCTTTGACACAGACAGCAAGGAGGGACAAGCCAAAGAGTGGTCACATAAAGTCAAGAGCAACATTACAGGTAACTAAATATTGCAACATAACAGCATGTTAAACCGCTGGTTATACAAGACCCCTGGTGTACAAGCTCAGACATATAAACCACAGAACTCAAATAACAAGTATTAAAATACAGACATTGTTTCAAAACGATCTCATGCCTAGAATGACATTTTCAGCCTCTGAGAAAGCAGATATTTGCCATAGCAATGTTCACAGCTTTTATAAGCCTGCAGAGTCCATAAACTGTGGCCTGAGTTGTATTATACCTCCTGAGTGTATACACCTGGCTCAACATTTGCATGTCTGCATGCCAGAGCTGGGGGGGGGACGGTAGAGTTAATGAGCTTTTTGAATTTTCTACATTTCTTTTGTATGGAGCAGGCCTAAGCCAAGGCCTGGTGTCAATTAAGACTCAGTTTTGACATTTTGACACTTCAACTAATCACGTCTTACTGAGACCAGGCTCTTAGCCACACTTCATTAAAACAGCATTAGAGTAATGCTTGTTATACCTCCACTGAAGTTCACAAGACACTGAAGTTTAAATTGACTTATTCAATAAATTAATGCTTAAAGCTCCAAAAGGATGGGATGTTTTTCCAATTGTTTAACTTCATGCCGATTAATTTGTACACTTCAGCAGACTTTAATACATTTATTTATGGTACAACTTCAAAACAGTACAGCAGAGGTAAATATCATGATACTGTATAAAACCAATTAGGTTAGAAAATACTGACAGCCAATGATTTAATTATTGTTGAAGACATATTCCCTAACTTCAGCATCCAAATTCCAGTGAGAGTGCTCAATTAAGCCTTGGCAGTCAGGTCGTACAGTTTGAGTACATCAAGCTATGTGCTCCCACTTAAGTGATGAGTGATTTAGAGGGTGCTAGTTCACTTTCCACCATGACATTCATAAAGATGCTCAGTGTTTGCTGTGGTGGAGTTGTCAGAGACGTAGTTACCTTGTAACCCAAAGATGAAAATTTCTAAATGTTTGAGTGGTGTTTCTCAAAAAGGAACCAAATAAACACTTTTCAAGTTTTAATTTAGGAAAATAGTTTTATGGATGGCATGTCAACTTAAGTCTTCCTAAAGTGCACAGTCTATATGATTCAGAACATGAGATCCAGTTCTCTATGAATTCAATATGAAAATGAAAATGAGTAACTGATTTTACCAAGTGTTTCTAGCAGCTCACATCAGCTTACTTAAACATCTGTCTAAATGGCTTACCAACTCTTAAAGCTAATTGATCTATTGGGGTAGAAGTGTGAATATCAGTTATCCTTGTGGATAAACTGTGGTGTGCCTTCTTGTGTTTCCCTGTGCCTTTCAAAAAGCTGTCTGTTGAGGTTTCAGCTCTTTTTCATGTTCTGAAGAATGCAATGTAGTATGGTTTAAGATAGACTTTACTTTTTCAGCCAGCATAAATGCAAAGACAGGGTCAAAGGTTTTTCTTAACAGAGTTCCAGCTTTAAAATGTCAGTTCAAGGCCTAATTTTGACTCTTTGTCTCACAGTTTTTTTTATCACTTTGGACCTTTAGGCTTGTTAGAGTTAACTTTTTTTTCTAGTTAATTAGTTGCTCAAGAATCTCCCTAGTGTACGGGCAATTGCGGAAGTTTTCTTGCAGTTTTTGAAGTTCTCCAGATTGTGTTTGTATTAATAAAGGCTGTAATTCTGGAAATGATTTAACAGAAACATTTTGTCGCCCCCTTTTGTGCTTCTTCAATATCTTTAGTTGAATGACATGATTTTTTTTGACAGACAATGGTAAAGACGACTAACATGCACAGACTTACTTTATGACACCCCCGCCTGGTGAGTCTGGACCTGCCCCCAGTGATAGTCTCATCCATAAACAACCCAACTGACTGGCCATTCACATTCACACCTCTAATACCTTACATCTTTTTTTATTTCCCCTCATGGGAACTCATGGAGACACCTGGAACATTCCTCAGAATCAATTCATGCGCAGAAAACTCAAGAGTGCTTGGAAGTAACTGTTGAGGCTACAGCTGCATGCTGTTTCTTTGTTAAAATACTGGGCTGTGCCTCGCGTTCCACCCGTGTTGTCCTTTCTCATGTAACCAGACACCAATCCCACTAATGAGCTGGCTAAAGACAACATGATGTGATGGAAGCTTCTTCAGACAAATCTGTTCTGATGCAGCATAAATGTGAGCAGGACATGTTCCTATTTCAATTCACATAAGATTCACTGTGCTGTAAGTGCACTTCTGGCTGCCTGCCTTGATTTGATTCATTCATCTTTTTTGGCTTTGCTTTTGTGTTTTTGTGTTTTGAATTCTTTCTTCTTTTGCATGCACGGCTTAACACTAATATATACACGTCTCAGTGTTCGTGTGTGGCCTGCTCAAGCACACCATGTGGTCGTAGTTAAAAGTGGATTATTTCAATTGTTCAAAAATCTGAAAATATCTATATCCCCCTACCCTCCTTCTTCTTGTCACCTCAGCAGATAACAAATGGAATCTGATGGCATTCTTTGAATTCTTGGTGCATGGAGCTGCTGTTTCCGTATTTCACGGATCTGAATGGTGTGGCCCAGGCAGTCTGGAATTCCTGGCTGGAAGATCAGAGGCCTTGATTTATCAGGATGTACTCTCTGTTAGGTGTATGCATGGTCAGGGAAATTTAGATAACAGAGCATTGCACCTGAAAACACACTAGTCAAAATCTTTTACTAAAGTGTGGGATGGAGCAACGCCTCTGGGACTGATTCAGGATGTGTCTAAAAAAAGTGTTTTCTGCTCTTGATGTGGTTCTTTCTGGATGGCAGATATTAATGATAATGTGCTTACCTCTGGTTCGTTGTACAATGATATCACACCTTTTGTTAAACCATGTTTATGTTGGAACCAAACAGAAGAACTCACAAGAAATAGTACTCGTTGAAGAGCAGCAGATTATAGAGGCGTGACTGTAAAAGTTAATTTGACCAACATCAGCATTCACAAACTTTTGCCAGAAAATAAAATGCTCTGTAACTTTATTGTTCCAATACTACTGAAAATATGGTAGCATTAGCTCACTTTACCGTATGATCATAAAATTATGCTATATTTAGCTTTTGCAAGTATTATTCAAAAGCCTTTTCGAACCAGCGTTTATGTTTTCATTGCACTTTTTAAAATTATATAAATGGTTCACAAATTATCAAAAACAGTTATTTTTTAACCAACTTTAAAAAAAAAGTCATTTTTGCTGGAGGGTATGATATTTCAAACTAAAGAGTAGGAGTGAAATGTTCCAAGGTGTTCATTGAGGGAATAGTTTACATACCATGGTACATGATGTTTTTTTCTTTCTTTTTTTATCATATACCCATCTTTTGAAAATTGGAAGTGAAATGAGAATTGGAGAATGATGCTGTTGTTCTTTGTCTAAAAGATATGTGAGTAAATTACTACTGCATCCAGAAGATGCAGGTGCAGATAATCACAAGGGCCTAGCACAAAGCCTCAAAGTGTCAAAACATTTAGTTGATCATTACACTAGGGCCAGTTTATCAATTTCCAGCTATCTCTCTTGCAAAAGGGAAATCAAACTATTCCTGCTAGCGTACTAGAATCTATTTCCCTGTAGGGCAAATGTAATTGACACAGTTATGATGCTGGGGGCAAAATTAATCATCGAGTTTTCCACACAGGAAGCTCTTTCATTCAAAGAAGTCATGAGGTAAATGTTGAAAAGGTTCTGGATGGATATTTTGGGAAAGAGCAAGCTCTTAACCTTTTAGGATTGACGTAGAAGAAAATGATGTGGGTAGCAACTGCAGCCTTTGCCCAGTTGTTATTTGAAAAACAGAGACATTAGAGAAACTCAGCTTGAGTGGGGAGTCAGGAGTGGTGTACTGAAAAATTTGCTTATGTTTGCTCTTAATTTCAGTGACAGTTTTGACAATTGAACTTTTGCCCAGTTCAACAGCTTCTCTGTGGTGTTGTTTTTCCACTTCCAGACTGAAAGCTATGCAGATGCAGGAGTGCTGACTCATGACTTCGAGGTGGCTGAAACTCTGTAAAAAATCTCTTATTCACCTGTGGAACTCAGGTCTCAAAGCCAGCACTTTTACTCAATCACAACCAGCTGTCAGTGTGTATGAAAGCATACACTAAGCCACAAAAGTTTGTTAAAACAAAGAGTGAACTGGCTTTAAAAGCCCCAGATGTAAAGCTGCCGGCTGGTTTTCCTGAGGACTGTAGCCACTCCTGAAACACCTGTGGTTGCTTGTGGAAAGTGTTCCTTTGTGGCCTTTAGTGTGCACTTTGTTGGTGCTTTGTCACACTTTGGTGGTTGAAGAGGCTTTTTCTCTTAGCTTCTCTTAGTTGGTTTAAAAAAGTCATGTATGAGTTAAAGGTGGGGTCTGCAGGAATTCTTGTTACTGTTTAGAAACACGTCCAATCTGGGCTCCTCCTCCTTTGTTTGGTGCCAGCTGCAATGCATACCCACTACCTCCAATCAAAGCTAATAGCCGTAGCTTCATGAACACACTCACCAGCCCAGCAAGCACCTGCAGCATCGCGTGTCTATGTGGGAGAAACTCAAGAGCCGTACACCAGACTTCCTGCAGGTTAATGAGGTTTCCTCTAAATATTTTACCATTCTTTTTATTATGTTATGGGTGCTATAGTACCCACGGGATAGCTTCTCCCACTCGCTACCATCAACACACAGACTCATGTGTGCACTGGGTGCTGTGATTCATCTGTAACCACACCTACTCTCCGCTCAGAGACCGCCCAGGTCATTGTGGTGCTTCTGGGCATTTAAATAGGGATTTTTTGCTCTGGGTTTTTCATTTAAGCTAATGACTTACACTTGCAACCTTAAAGATAAGGTTTCAGTATAGGGTGAATAATAAAAAGAGGCTGCACCAGAAGCACAGGCTTGGATGCAGGACTGTAAGGCTTAACATTGGACACTAACACAGGAGCTTCTGGAGCTACAGGAATGAGAGCCAATGAAGCTCTGCCAAATGAGATTTCTACTGCTTATTTGCATAAATGTTATTTATTTTTGTTACAGCTCAGCAGCAGAAACAAGAGTCTTTTGCTTGGCTCAGATGCTGCAGCAGGAGCTGAGGTGGCAGATGAAACAGAAATTGTACATTCTGCTATTTGGTGATAAAGCTGACCGTCACTGGAATGTAGAAAACATTTGTCCCAAAAAAGATCTTGTTTAGGATCAAAGAGTCCTGGATTTATATCAGCTAGGATAGGTCATTTGAGGTATTGAAGGGTCCAGGCAATGGGTTAGCACCAGGAACAGCTGTCTTCAGTTTGGGGTCAGGAAAGGAACAGGGCCATTGTCTGTTGGTCAGATGTTTGGCTGTTGAGAAATCAGGGGCAGGTGATGTTGTCAGTTGGGCACCCAGGCAGTTTAGTTGTGCACTAAATCTGTTACTGCTACAAGAATGAGTTTCTTTGGTTATGTGTCCCACATATTCTCAGTAAATTACACTACTGTAATGAATCACTGAGATAGCAATCAGTAATTGGTGCCTTGGAGATCACATCTTCTGTTTGGCATTGTAAGGCAGCTTGTAAAAGGAAGATTGAAAATCTGGTTAGAGCCTGTTGTTGTTGGAAAGACTGAGGGCATCTAGTGGGGAGGAGGAGAATTGCAAGAAACCATGAGGAATGAAAAGTGGTTGGGGAGTAAAAGTGACTTAATCTTTCCTTAAGCCTGTGTTTTTTATTGATATCCCAGATATGCATATGATGTCAAGTCTGTCCTTGCTAAATTCTATGAGGTTCCTTAATTTTGGTCGACAGATGTAGTGTGGTTGATACTGGCTATTTTTAAGTGTCTTATAGTAACAATTATTGCAAAATGATTTGGGGATGCTTCCCTAGAACTTTGGTCATAATTTTTCAGTTCAGTTGCAGGATGTGCATGCACAGCAAGTACAGTGACCCACTGCTTCAGCAGGGGATAAAGAAATATAAATGAACCTGGACCCCATTCTCACTGTTTCACTGACACTCCACTTACATGCTTAAACACAAGACATACCCAGACACAGTGTCTCACACACTGTCAGGCAGGTGATAAGGCAGTTATTTGGGTCAACACAGGAATAAATGCAGGCACTCTCACACAAATAGTGTTTCTAAGATTGGAATTACTAGCTAACATTCATTGAGATATGTCCTTATTATCTGGAGTGCAAACAAAATCCTTGCAAAAAAAGGTTAAAAGATATTCCATGGAAGCCAAACATAAATGTATTTTATGGGCTGCTTTTGGATCCACATGCCAGGGTTAATTTAGGAGAGAGCACACTTCTATATGTGTATTCTTATAACTTTGTGATTGTTTTAAGTACATGTGCACGGCTCTTGTTGAGGTTCCTGACCGTTTCCGGTTTCCAGCCAGTTCAAATATTTTTTCGGTTCATTTAAACAAGAACATAAAAAACCGCCTCTGAGGTCTCTCTACAGATGGTCTGATGATTTGTACACTGCAGGACCCCACACTGAAATACTTGTACCCTTTGCCTTTGGTTCCCCCGTCTCTCTTGCTCCTTCACAGTATTTTGTCATTTCTCCTGCCAACCGGCAAGCTTTATTCCCTAAGCCATAAAATGAGTGTTTTAACAAAAAACACTGGCATGCCTTTGCACTCCTTCAAAGGGGACTTTTCTGGCATGGATGGGGTATACAGACTCAGCCTATGTCTTGCTGGAAACTCTCTGACACGTTCTCAATCTGCAGACTCAGAAGGGTGGGATATTCACATGGCAATTCCCAGCATCTCCACAAACTTAAGACACATGGTGCGTGGAGACAGCCGACGAGAGTGACAAGCCATTTCAGGAAAATATAAAACACTCAAATTTCCATAACTTTATACCTGAGATGGCCTTGAGGGGTTTGCGTTCCAGGGCTCGGATGAGTGCTCAGCTCTGGTGTTGTGGTTCCCAGGAAGTTGTGGGCTCCAATCTCTCTAATGAGAGAACCTTCCAGGCTAGACATTGTGGGCTCTGGCTTTAGCTTCCAGGCCATGCTGTTCTCACCACAAAGAAACAAGCCAAGTTATTCACTGTTTCTCCTCTGACATTGCTGGCCAAAATGTCTCCAATCCCATCCTACTACTGCCACCATTCTTAACTTTTCTTCCACTACATAACCTCATCAGTTTCTTGCTGTTCTTTTTCTCCCAACTCCTCTCACTTTCTCCTCTGTCCTATGACCAGAGTTAGGGCTCAGAAAGTACATATCCTTAAAAAGGGGTAGCCAGACAATGAAAATCTACTGGCAAAAATGCATAGGAATCCCTTGGGCCGGCTAACACTTATTTGAGCTCATGCAGAAGCACTGCTGTGCTTGGCATGTTTGAAGAGTGCCAGTGTTTACAGAGCATGTGATAGCTCAGGTTAACAGGAGGGGAGGAATAGCACAGTAAAAAAGAGCGTCCAGTTCTGAATGAGGAGGTCCATCTGTGTAAACAGCACCTAGAAAGAAGAGTTATTAATTACTCCAGGTCACCTACCAAGCTAGTGGCTTAACACATGAACGTTAGATCACTAAGTGTTAGCTAAAGTGAGCAAGGAAGTGAAGTCATTTATGATACTGAGAGCCAAAACCTAAACTAAAGCTGTATCAATGTGATATTCTAGTTAGATGAAATGTTGTCTCATTAATAGCATACCTCGAGGACAGTCCTCTGTAAACTTGATCCCACTTTTTGTGCCACTGCATCATATTCCACAATAACACTAGGCAAAGCAAGTCTTTTTACACATGCCCTCCTCTCTTCTTCACTTTCTACCTCTCTTAAATTTGGGAAAGGGGGGGTCAATAACTGTTTTTTTACCCCTCTTTTCTACTTTCAAGAATGTCTGCAATGCTTCCCAGGAATCCTGCCTTGTTGACTTTGGTTTGGGATAAAAGGTACAGCCTCCTCTGTTCTCCATGCTGATCCAAAAGGTGATTAGGCCGGCCTCAACATGAGCCCATGCACAGCCCAGCACATTGGACCAGAGAGATTACCCTACGTTCCTGTGTGCTCCTGTTATTCAGGGGACTCAGGTGAAGAGATAAATGATAGAGGGCAGACACAAGAAGAGAGATCCCAGCCTGGTGTTTGAGAGGACAAAATTGTTATGAGCAGGGACAAAGACACTTTACAAAGTTAATGTTCATGATTTGAGTGTGTTATTTGTTTATTTTTTGTCAGGTTTGATTATAACAGTTTCCAGTGATGAAAAAGGATTTGTTTTTGGTTAGAAGTGCAGAGAGCAGAGAGTAACTTACTTTTATTGCTGGTACAATCCAAAGCCTGGTAGGTCACAGCTAACAGCTGTGGTAAAGTTGAACCAGAATTTCAGATACTTTTTTACAAAGGTTTTTGAAGCCTTTCTTCTCTGGGTTAACCTCTTAAGACCTGGCGTCCACATATGTGGACACAACATTTCTGCCTCTCAGACCCATGAAACTTTATTTTTTAAAACTTTAATCTCTTAACCACATTTAGGGACACTTTCCACATCATCTTTTGGTGATATCATAACTGTACACCCATTTCAGTGAGAAATAAAGTGTAGTTATGGACAATAAAACTTATAACTAAAAACGAGTAGCTAACTCATAACACTAAAAAAATAACTACCTGTATAAAGACCAAATTTATTTTTATACTCATTAGGTTTTACTGATCCAAAATAGCAAAGAGAAATAAAAATTGCCCACAAGAAAATGCTTGGGGTCTTAAGAGAGTAAAGTATCTTTGTATATTTGTCATTCCTACCCACTTGCAACAGAAACTATGTCAGTGTTCACAATCTCACAATCGGACACAGGACAACCTCACATTGCGGCCCATGTAATTATAACCTGTATTAGTTGAATTCAGATCTACAAGAAGTATAACTTGTATTTCTTGGACTATAAATCACACTTCAAAATAGTTTGGCTGGTCCTGGGACATAAAGTCACATGCAACTTATATTTCAAACAAATAAGGTGCTGTGTTATTGGATACTTTTAGGGAAAAAGATAACTAAATCCATAGATGAGGAATACTGATGTCAGCCCACACCTGTATGAATGCTAGGCTTTTTAGCTTCATAGTCCAGTTGTAAACAAAAAGACATAAGATTAATATGTATCACCTCACATTAGATACTGAGACAAGGGTGAAAGAATATAAACTCTGATTTTTTGTTTCCCTATTCAATGCAGTGGTTAATTTTTGAATATGCCATTTTGTTTCAATGCTGCTTCAATATTCCCTTTCACCCCGCACTGCTATGACCACCACCCACCTCCCTCCTTCTTTCCCAAACACTAACATCAGGAAGCAGTAAGTAGCACTTGTGTTTTGAAATGAGGACCATTTCCACATGCACCATACCCTGATACATGGGTGAGAGAAAATCGTGATTAGCCTGCATGGGCCAACAATAATATTGTGTTTAATCTAGATATCATTACATGCAAAATGAGGAGGGGAAATTCAAGGGTACCATTGTTTCTCTCAGTCAGATTTTCAGGGTTCCAATGATGGAGTGTTTCCTTTAGAAACCCAAACCGGCAGAATGGTTGAGCTGCCACTTAAAGTGTTTCAGTGAGCTGAAGGGAGACCATCAGTCTGAAAAGCTTAACACTCTAAACCAAAAGTTGTCCAGTCCAGTGTCTAGTGACTCTTTAGCTTTTAGCTGCCCGTCACATTCTGTATTCTTATCAACAGCAATGATGTACTCAATATGTAAATGAAAACTCCTTTCCCAAACTTTTTTCACCCAATTATTTGCTCTTCTTTTTGGTAGTTAGTTTGGTCCAAACAAATAGTTAGCCATTGAATGCCAGTGAAACAGCATTTCAACTTTGTGCATTGAGAAATAGGAGCAAAGGGAATAAAGGGAAGGAGCAATGGGAATAAAGGGACATTTGACAATTTGGAGGTCAGAGTATCTTAAAAATCTCAGTCTTTGTTTAAGTTTGCTCAGGTTTTTAGCTACTAAAAGTAGAGAAGGTGACTGTGAAATTGAAAATGTAATGTCACTGCTTATCAGTTTTTTTTATGCTCGTGGAAGAGGCACCAGGACAGAGGCGATCCTCTGCTGTACCCCGATTGTCATCACCTACAACTTAGAGGGTGAGTCAGGGCCAAGCTGATGTTACAACAGAATGAGGAAACAGATGCTGGGACTTCTTTAGGTTCTCTAGATTTAGCAAAAAATACTGAGAGACTATTGGAACATGTTAGGGAAAAAAATTGATAAACATAATTTGCCTTTGAACATCAGGCAAGCCAACTCACTTTTAAAAAAAATACTTCCTCAAAACACATTTTTACTGCTTGGCTTTTAACCAAATTTAAGGTGTTGGATTTCAATGTTTTTTTTAATTAAAAAAAAAATAAAAAAAAAAAATTAGTGTATTTGTAGTTTTCGATTGACCAAAATAGTTGTATTCTGAAGTGCTTTTTTGAGTCAAGTTAAGTTGAGTAGATGTATTCCTATTGATGTCACCAGTTAGAGAATACTTCATTTTTAGAGGGTTACAGACTTTCTCCAAGACTAATTCATTAGCTGACAGCCACTTGGTTCTTTACCCATTAAATATAAAGCTAGTTGACATAAGTTGTTTATCTATTTGTCAAACTTTTCAATCAACTTGTACACATCTCCCGTGGTAGACTGAGAGGAGAGAGAACAATGGAAACTTAGCTACTTAAAGGATTGATTCTGTCAGCAC
Organism: Thalassoma bifasciatum; assembly: GCA_008086565.1. Classification (NCBI taxonomy): domain Eukaryota; kingdom Metazoa; phylum Chordata; class Actinopteri; order Labriformes; family Labridae; genus Thalassoma; species Thalassoma bifasciatum. The sequence continues at coordinate 86,557 of RPOG01000513.1, forward strand.
CGTAGCCCACTGTTTCCTTTTTATACAAAAGCCAACAGCTTTCCAGACTCCCATGAAATGTCTGAGCAAGATAACAATGAAGAAAAACAAAAGGAACAGGCAAACCAATGCAACCTCAAAGTCTTTGGGAATATGATGTGGAAAATCATAAAATCAAATTAAATCAAATTGAGTGTGTAACTCAGCATCAATAAAAGTGGAGACTTGAACTCAATGTTAACAACACTAAAATGATGTACTGCTACAGGTCAAAAACCCAGCAAGGATGGTTAAGGACTGTTGTAAGATTTTTACTGTCAACAATGGTGTATCATTCTGCTCTGAGGACACAGTTGCACTGGCCACTGGAACTGTGCTGCACTGAGGCATCATAAGCATCACTTTATAAACTACCCTCTTATTTATGCTCTTTACTGACTCCCAGAACAGTCAGTGGATGTAATCTGAAGTCTCCTTAGTACATCATGGTAAAGTTGTATTTATTGCTCTTGATCCATCCATGAGACTCACTGACAAATGCAGTGATTCTTGTTGTCAGCAACTGTTAACTGACTAATTAACATTTATATGTTGTCATCTTGGCCTGGATTCCCTTGCAAGAGAGATTTTTTTTTTCCTTTTATCTCAATGAAATTATTCTTGGTTAAATGCAATTTAAATTTTATAAGTAAATTAACTACTACAAGTGAATCCACATGTGCTTGGTCAGTGAGAATCTCCCAGTTTGTTTTCTGAAGTAAAATGAGTAAATCCTTGGTTTTGCATTTCATCTATGCTTTAATTTGATATTAGTGAGTATTGTTGCAGATTATGCCATGGAACTATAAAAATCTTTGAAACAATGCTTTTCCATTAATGAAGTATTTGTCAGTTTTGTCAGTGTGTTTCTGTGTTGAAACCGTTCCTGCGCCAACAAATACAGAACAATGCATCGCTGTCAGCTGGCTAAACTCTTCACCAGGTTCTTTAACCAGTCTGCCATGCAAAGCATTATTACTGTTTTACAACAACTTCATAACAACTGCACAACAATTTATCAACCCAATCTATCCATGCACCAAATACATTTAAAATATTTATTGATTTGAAATAATGAAATGATTTGTTCTCAAAGATTGTAGGCAGAGGATTAGATAGGCAAAAATATTTGCCAACCACTAGAATCTGATCCTCTCAACTTCTAACTAGTAATTTACACTCATATATTACACAGGAAAGGCGGAGATAAGATCAGCCAATGTTCGGTCCCCAATCCCCTATTTAACAAGTCCTCTGAGGGGACGCAAGGAAGAGGAAGAAGGAAGGAGGAAGACGGAGCTCAGAGAGGGTGAGAGTGCCACAGGATGTGATTAGGCTGGACCTCCGTTTATGATTTCTGTATTACAGGCGCTTGGTGCCAGACATTCCCTCCATGGAAGGAATGTCTTCCTAACCAGTTCCATGTGAATGGTTTAGAAGGGAACCACAGCCCAGTGGTTCGGTTGAGAGCTCGGCCTTTAAAACACACACAGAGGAAGAAATATGTAGTAGAGGATTCAGGGCAAGGGAGGAGGAAGAACATGAGATCAAGGAACAACGAAGATGGGGAAAGGTCAAAAAAGTGTATGCCCAAATTAAAATTTCCCCTGTAGGTTCTTCACATAAGGAAGACTTTACAGTTGAGGGTGGGTGGGGGCTCTTAAATATACTATGATGTAGCTGGTTTTGAAACAAGCTGACTTAAATGTTGATGCATTCATTTGCTTGAGCAACGGAACCAAGACCTGCAGGAAATGACTTTTTATGTACTTTTATTGTATTACCTGTCACCAATGCCCCCGGGTCAGTGTTTGGCAGTAGAATTAAGAGCAGCCTCAAAGGGCTCTTTTCTTTTTCTTTATGTGTCGTTTAATAATTTTATTTGAATAGTTTTACAGTGAAAGAACATCATTTCTTTTCCTCAGGAGCTTTGGCACTAATTTATTCAAACCTTATCATTTACATCTCTCGTCCTCTTGAATAACCAATGTTATAAGTCTTTGAGCAACAATTTTACAGTGTCTTTTCTGAGCCAGTTTGACCTTGTTTTTCCACTACTTCTCATTGTAGATATCTCTGATGTCTAGCTATTATGACTGGCATCATTTTTATTTCAAAAGTAGATTTACACTTTATGTACTGTACATTTAACAAAATTGAGTATCAAGTTAAGTTATGAAAACATTGTCTTAACGTGGTGAAAATGAAATCCTGAAAAAAGCTCTCCCACAAGTCAAATGGACTGAGGACAATAAGTAATTTGCCCCCTTTCAAAACCCTTTTCGTTGCTAATAGCTATCAGTGCATCACTCCAATACACAACGAAGCCACGACTTTTAGAATTGAAGTGAATTTCTTGCAACAAACAGTCTCTTGTTATGAACTCGATAACACTCGTCACTTTAGGGCTCCAGAAATAGTTTAGTCGACTTAACATTAGCAGTAGTTGGCAAGTTGGTGTGCGAAAACTAAGTAGCGTTATCTTGCAGGAGCATTGACTTGCAGCCATTTAGAAGTAGAAAAGGTGAAGTGATAGACAGATCGTAGCAGCCTTACAGATGATAATGCTACATTTCTGCTGGGAAGACACATAACCAGTGATTGAATTGACATCATATGTTGCCTCAGTTTTGTCTGGTTTTAAGTCCCAATAAGGTTGTTCAGTAATTGCTGTCCTGGTGTCTTTTGCTGGTCTATCCCACACACAATCATGTATAATTTCTCTGTCTTACAAGGTTCTGTTATGAAGGATTTTGACAAATTGATTTGATTTCTGACAAAGCACAGACCACTTTCCTGATTTGGACAGAATGACATCAGCCTCATGAGGTAAAAATAGAGGAGACATAGAGACTGACCTGATGAAAAAAGCAGATTTGTAATTATTATGAAACATCATAATAGCGCAGCGTGATGTCTGGGTCTAAATGTGGCATATCATTGTTCCTATGGTGTATTTCTGATAATTTTACAAAATTGAATGGTAATTGCAGCACCACATAATCATTAATATGTTTTCTAAGACATTCCTGCACTGTAACTTTCAATCTTATTCTCTTCCCACGAGAAATTGGCCTGAAGAGAACTCAAGTCCAGTTCCTCTGTCCGTCTGCAAGTTATTTGCATTTAACAGCCCAAAAGTAGCACAGTTTTGGATGCTAAGTGTGAAGGTTTGTTGGTCCTGGAATTTTAACTGAGCTGGATTAGTGTTCTGGTGATTTTGGCCATGTGTAATAAAATGATAACATCTTTTTGTGTTGGAATTGGCTGCAGTCTCTGAGCATACTGTGCAACGAACTGCTGCAGTTAGCAAGTCTTGCTAAGTGAACTTGTAAAGACAGTTTATTTGGCAAGATAAATGAACAATTATGTGCCATAACCACAATGAATGAGCAGTGTAACTGAGGCAGGTAACTTAGACTTAATATCTTATGTTTTTTTGTATTCTCTTCTGTTTATTTTTTTCCAGTATTCCATGCATTTGCACAGCCCATCCTTCATGTGTGTTTCCTGAACACACACACACAGACACACACACACACACATGCACAACTGACAGAAGTCATGACCTTGTCCTACACAAGCTTCTTTCCTCTGCTCCAACAATAATGTTTATTAGTCTGTCTCAGGAAAGAAAAGACACGCCTTCCGCTAGCAGCTAGTCAAAGCAGGAAATCTATGAGAGAAAATGTAGATGGCCTGCACACGTCCCAGCCTACATCTCTTGCACATAAACACCTGCAAGTGTGCTGCCAAGCCCAGACAAATGTGCAGAGTGCTGGGCTGTAGCCTCAGGCCTGCAGCAGGCAGCTGTAATTGAGGGAGGTGCTAATTGGTGAAGTGGTCGTCAGTTGTTAAGTTGTATGTGCACAGTTTAGAGGAAAGACTTCAAAGGACTCAATAAATAAATGAATAGGTAAATAAATAAATAAATAAAACACGTTCTAGGTCACAGCTTCAGAATGCAACTCCATCACTAGACAAAGATGTTTTTATTGGACAACTCTGCAAAACCTGGTACTTCTCACAGATAAAGCTTTGTTTTACTCAAAGTTGCTAATTTCTCTTTTTGCCTCACTCCCACAAAGCAGTGTAAAGTATTTGGCAAAGATCAGAAATAGAAAATAACATTATTTAAGTGACATTTTTTTTAATTACATACATTGGTTAGTTTGTTAACAGATAAATCTGTTATCAGACAACATTAGCCTCTCCTTCAAAAGTACAAGTAGTTTCTATATCAGGTTTCCATCCCTAGAGAAAAGCACTTCCTAACATTTGACACTGGAGGCATCATCTAAGTGTTTTTGTATCATCTGACAACAGCTGCCCATTAATGTTGGAAATGGGGTGTTAGGCAGTTACAGCAGTGCAGCCGTTGGACTTCAAAGAAATTAAAAAAGCATCACTGTTGTTTTCAGTGTGCTAAACAACAAGCTAAGATATCCTGGAACAGGACTCAAGTTCACTCGATATTAGACGTACACCTTAGGAAAGAATTTCTTGAAACTTAGACTTTTTTGTGTGGCACATTGTGGAAAATTGGCAGTACAGGATAAAGTAGAGTCAACAAAAAGTAAAGGTGATTTTGTGGTTCTTTTACTCATTGAGAAAATGACAAAGACAACACTGGATTAATTGCGTCCTGAAAACAAGACAAAACAAGAGGAGCTTTGCGACTTTGAGGCATATGTTGAGGTGTCCAGTTTGAAACGGGTCTTGTTGCACCGGAACCACATAATAAAAAGAGTATCCTGTGCCCCAATTATCCTGTTGAGACTGTTTTGAACGGCTGATAAAACATTTCATTTTGAAAATTTGCACCATTGACATGAGCTCATACATGTGTGTCTGCAGTAAAATCACTGTTCCTGTTGGAAGATTTGAAAACATAATCAGCCTTTTTCACCTACATTACTCTGCTTCATCTTCCTCCCTTTCACTGGTCTGAGAGAGCTTTGCAAGCCTTCATCTTGTCTTTTTTGGCTCCATTGCTCATCAAAGAGGACAGAATAATAATTAAATGGAATGTGCAGAGTGCAAGTTTTTCCCCAGGCCTGAAAATGATCAGTCCGGTTCCTTAAAGCTGATCTAGCACAAAAGCCAACAGGCACACAGAAATATTTTATAGGATGCACTTCTTGGATTCTATTAAGTACTTGTATGATTCTTTAATATGTTTTTATTTTTTAAAATACATGGATTCAATGATTACATATGTAGTATGCTGTCAGACTTTCAATCTCTTATCACCTGTAGGACCTGAAAACCAAAACCTGGCTACTTGCTTTTTTCTTTAGAAAGTGAAAGGATTATCACTAAAGACCCAACCTTCTGACAATAACCCTGTCATATGTAGATTTAGGGTTGTCTAATTATAGAAGATTCTTTTATTTTTAGGGATATCTGGCTGTAGCACATCGCAGCCACATTTCATTTGTATCATCCACTGTATCTCATTCAGCCCATGACAGTGTTTGTTGGAAAAATATCCCTGACTCCATTTTTATCCATGCATGTTGTGCACTTTATCTAGTAGCAAGCTGATCCAAATATCTGGTTTTTGGTCTATGTTGCTCACTTGCCACCTCCATGGGTGGTCCTTGCAGCACTTTTTTTGCTGTGGTGTTTGTACAGTTCAGAGGTCTTTGTTTTTCTGGCATGTCTCTCCATGCTAACCAAAGCCGGAGGCCTGCTGCCTGTTTTCTTTCGCATAGCTACACATCTGCAGGCTTTCGAGGAGAAACTGAGCAAAAAGCAGAAAAACAGGAGGAGGGCGTAGAAGCAAGAAGGCAGAGAAACACAAACACTTGATTCGCCACTCTTTAAAGGTGTATGAGGGAGTTAGTTGGGTTCCCCTGACATAAACTGTGGTTTTTTGGCAAGGGCTTTGCACTCATGTTGACAGCCTCATTATTTATACACCATTTTGACAGCTTGTTTTGTGTAATACACACACACACACACACACACGCACACACACACACACACACACACACGTGTATTTCCATCCTTGCGCCACCCTGTCTTCTTGGTTTCACAAGAATAAGTCAACTTAATGAATTTTGCATGAAAAAACAGTGTTTCCCCAAAGGGTGTGTTATGGATCAAACAGTCACTCAGTCACCAGGGGTTTATGGCTAATTCCCCCCACAATGAACAAGGTCACATTGTTCCCTATTTATATTCCCAGAGTGATCAAAGGCAGAAAATGATCCCTTCCTACAGTTAATATTTCTAAATGTCTCGCTGAGGGCCAATTTTTGGTTTTTCAAACTCTTTTCCCAGATGTATTTTTCATGACATATTACCCATTTGGAATCTAAAATTCATGATGTGATATGCATACACTGTGTGCAAATCAAGCTCTGAGACACAGACTTCACTCTATTTCTTTGTGTTTAGTGGGTGGTGGGACATGTGGAAACAGCTGTTTAGGGAGGAGGTTCCTGAGAGCATCAAGGTCAGGACACATTCACAAAGCTAGACAGGAAGCCAGGTGGGACAGGTCACCAATATACTGTATGAATGTCATGGCATTTTGTAGGGTGTGTGTGTGTGAGTTTGTGTGTGTTAGTGCATGTGCCTTATAACAAATAACACTGCTGACAGCCTTACACAAAAAAATCACAGCAGGGATATTTGGCAAGACAAACAACAGCAGAAAGTCTTCCAGGGTCAGACAGTGGTCAAGTGAGTAAATGAGTTTGTTATAATGGGACAAAACCTACTGCAGGTTCGAGAGGACTGGGGTGACCTCCTGAGGCATTTGCAGTGAGAACACAGAAGCTACTTAGAGTGAAAGCAGAGGGCAAAGTTCAGGGAAAGGATTTCTGACACTTAAAAGGTCACAGCCCAGCTTGTTGTAGAGCCTTTGAGAGCAAGACCTGCAAACACAATATGATTGATGTCTGAGTATGGTTGGTTCAAGTAGGAGGTTTTCAGGAAAACTTAAACTTTATTCAAACTATTAGACTGTAATAGAGTAGAGTCTAAAAGCTAAATATTTGAATATTTATGTCTTGAACCTCACAAAAGTATAAAATATTATAAGTGAAAAAAAAACTGATGACACTTGTGAACTTTATTTTAAGGGCCTATTTCCACTGATGGCATTTTTGCACTGGCAGGTTGCAGAACCTGAATTCCAGAGCGCTTCTCATCAGCGATTTCTGTTGCAAGTTCACAAATGTAGTCTTGTGGCTCTTGTGATATCCTCAGTAAAGTTTTTAAATTTTGTATTTGCTTCACATTTGTTAAACAATAAAAAAGAAACATAAAAACTGCAGTCACATTGACTAATGCAAATCATGATAAAATATTAGACCGTCAACATGTTTGGGATCTTTTCAACAGTATGACTGAAATTGCATTCCTTATGGGCTTAAAAATCCAACTATTGGCAATAAAAACATTGCTATCTCTTTATCAAGATAACCAGATAATAAAGTCATGATTATGAGAAAACTGTTTGCTATGTGAAGAATGAATGAGATCATTAAGATGGGATCTCCAGATATGGGTCCCCAACACATTGGAAGCCAAGTATGTAGCTCTTGGCTTCAACACATGTGATCTTAAATAATAAACCTCCTGTGCTGGGATGGGATGGCTCAAAATTTCCAGTCAGATCTTTCTGATAATCACTTTTGGTTTAAGAGGCGCATTAATGAACTGTACTCATCCCTGGACCACAGCACCAGCCCCTTGTTTCTGACAGGGTGGAGTTTTTGGATGTGCTGCTGAGATCTCTAAACTCCGGCAGTTGACTTTATTTATTCTAACGTGATTGTTTGGGTTAGGGGATTCTGTTGCTTCTGCTGTGAAGGAAATTGCTCTCTTGCCTGCCTGTTCTGAATCGGAAAATGGTTTTAAGAAGTGTAACAAAACAAACCTAAACGTTTGCCTCCTTCCCTATACTTGCTTAGGACTGTTCCTCTCAGTGCCTTGTTAGGGACGGCTAGTTGAGGGAAGTCTGTCATCGAGAATGAGAAGAAAAACAGAGTTTGAATCATCTGTAGATTGATGAGCTTATCTGTTGGGTACAGATCTCTGGGTGTGTTGTTTTTACTGTTAGCGCACACGCCTTCGCAGAAGATTAGCAGGATATTGGTTAAGTTGGCGGCGAGGGGATTACACATGCAGATTGTCTTTTCTTCACCTTTGAGATTACAAATAAAAAAGAATGATGAAGCTCTAATTTTTCCTCTCTCTAGCATAAAAGCTCTTATATTCTGGTAGCTTGGCTGGAACACAAAGCACTGACCCCTCTTTTGGGGCTCTGAATATATCCCACAACCTTCCTTGCTGTGCTGACCATAGATGCTTATTCAGTACACTCTTCGTCTTCAAGAAAATTTCCCTCTTTAAGATATAGCTGCACATTTTCTCTCTGGAAACAATTACCAGGCAATAATCTTCACATTCTTTCATCCCACCAACAGCTCAGCTGATTAGGATATCCACTGGTACGCAAAGCTAACCTCAAACATGCTCATACACACTTGCACTTCTACTTTTCTTCCATACAGCAGAGTACAGTAGGTGCTCTTGCGCCCTATTTGGTTTCCAACTCAGCCTTCTTCTCCTTCTCTCCCTCACACACACCTGACATCTGATTCCTGACGGATGATTAATGACCCTAGAAGTCTTTCATCGGGGACCACCCAGGGTCAAAATAACCTGCCACAAATACAGAGCCAGTAAAATACCATTCAGTCGCCACTCTTTTATTTGCACATGCTACAGCATCTTGCATGTGTGCACAGAGCTGTTTGTGTGAGTATGTGTGTGTGTGTGTGCAAGAGCGAGAAAGGTGGACGAGTTACTGTGGAAACACTTAAAAATGCACCCCCTCCCCTTGTCCTGTGTGAAAAAAAGTAGAGGAAAACACTCTGCCAACACCTTTCGAAATGCAAAACCATCTTGCTGTTATTCTTTCCTGTAACTCTCCATCTCTCTTCTTTTTTTACCCCTTGTCCTTTCTTGTGTGCTGCACCAGAAGAATTACCCTGGCTGTCCTCTAATCTCTCCAGAGAGCTTTTTCCCAGGGTGGAAACACTGCCATCCTTTTTCCCTCCAGTGTTCCCCCTTCCTGCTTTTATCAGTGTCAGATGATTACCTGTGGGGAAACTGAAGACTGCAACAATCTGCATCACGTTGACCAGAGGGATCCAGCCAGAAACCTCTTTTACTCTTCCTGCTCCATCCATCCATCCACCGACCCATCTATCCATCCATCCATTCTTCCTTTCCTCTAGCTCCCCTCCCCTCTCGTACCCTCTGTAACTCCAATTCAAAATCTCCACCCCTGTGCCAGCCGAGTGTGGTGGCAGAGCCCCAAGTCCATTTCAGAGGAATTTCCCTGTTGAAATTTATATCAATTTCAGAGCTCTCAAGTTTTATCCGTGGCGTGTGAAAAGACTGAAATTCCCCTCCCCCAGCATTCATGACTCTATAGCTTCTGTCCTGCTTACTATCTTTTGAAAGCAGTTCTTTCATTTCTTTTTCTCACTATCCCCCCAATTTTTACTTGGTTTCTGTATCATTTCCTTCCTCACTCCAGCTCTTTTGTCTAAATTGCCTTACCTTTTGCCTTTTCTCCACTTCACTTAGTTCCCTCACCACCTTCTTTTCACTCTCCTCAACAGCCCAGAGTAGGCACGGCCTGGTGAATGCCAGGCATTCCTTTGTAAGGTTAGAACAGACAAAGGTGGACCACATCACCTGAGAGAAAACGGCCTTTTGAATCAGTGCCCAAGGGAAGGAGAGGCTGATAGTGAAAAAAAGGAGTATAAAAGCTGTGGAGAAAAGCCAGTGATGGAAAAGAGGAACACCTGTCCTCTGCTGTCCTTGTATGAACTTTCAACTTTGACCTCTGTTACGTGAGAGACACCTCTGTTGAATACAAGCAACATCTACTGAAGGAAAGTGCACATTTGTTGGTGCAAAAAGGTGCTTTTGAAGGGTGTTTGTGCATCAGGCTAATGAGATTTAACTCTGTCAAACCCACATTAGCTTATGCTATTGGCCCAATTACCAACATACAATACTTAACTCAGTGTGACCACTAAGTCGAGTAAACAAGTTCAGATTACAACCCAAAAGTTAATTCCAATCAAGCTCGCAAACACAAACAACTCCACCCCTCACCACACTCCAGCCATTCACACAGACACACACACACTCACTGCAACCCTAAACACAGTCAACCTGCCCCAAACACACCACCTTTGAGTGGAACAGATACCCCATACGTTAACACATAGTGGGTCTGTGTATAGTGCAATGGGTGTGGTGTTGGGTGGAGTGTATCGGTGACGCCAACCTGCCATCCACGGCTTATTTTGGGGCTTTGACGAATTTCAAGGGCAAAGCAGGTCTGTGTGATGCAATGCAAAGGTTTTCCACTCAGTTAACAGCCACTGTTTGTTTTTAGTCTTACTAATGGAACGGAGCAAAAAGGGAATAGTGGAGTGAAAAAAGAGAATCTTATGACGACCAGGTGTTTTTTCCCTCTTCTTGGGAATGTTTCACCTTGTAAAAGCAGGCAAGCGGGAGGGGGTGTGTACCAAGCTGCATTGAAAGGGATTTTCTAAGGGGTGTGTTCAGACCATAAGGTATGACTGAGTATGATAATGTGTTGTGTTAATATAATAGAGGGTGAGCTGAGTAAGCTGCACCAAAGCTGAGAAAGCAATGACTTTCCAATGTTTGTCTTCTGACCCTCACCTACCACTTCATTGCTTCATTGAGGTACAGAGAGCAAGTGCTGTTGTGCTAGGGTGGGATCAACAACCACACACACCTAGTGGATGGATGAATGGCAGGCCTGACTACCACACAGGGCTCCTATTGATGATGTCATGGCTGGGCATCTGGTCACTCCACCCTTTCCATGTTTCAGAGAGCTATTCAAACTTCACCATGGCTCTTTCACAGAAATGGCGCCTATTGCTTATTTCTTTAATGGTTATTCAATTTGACTGGCCCCAGTTGTGAACAAAATGCTGTGTTTCTGACTCTGGTGAAGCAAACAACATTCGACCAGTTTTTGACCTTCCACATTTCTTTATATAGGATGAATATGAAATCAGCTTATCTCATAGATGTGTGATTAAGTTCACACGCATCAGCCAAAAAAAGCAAATGAAATGCATTTGAACTCCATCTGACACATACATTTAACATAATGACAGTCACCAAATCGTGACTCCAATTTAATATAATTTACAATTTAAAACATTGTTCAAACATGACATTGTTGGGACGATGCCCATAGTTTTCATTCAAAGAGATTACTTATTTTCATCCTAATGGCGACAAGATTACAGTCTGGGGGCCTTATTACTCTTTGTGAGCTGAACATGAATAAGACAAGTGTGCTGGACTACCAGCTGATATAACAAGCTAGAATTTCAACATCCATCAAATTTATCAAAGGAACTCGTGTAAGTACAAGAAAACTCTGATAATAACATGACCCCTTTTTCAAGACAATTTTTCAGGTTTTCTTTTGAAAAGGAGACTATATTTGTCTCACTCATGGATAAATTGAGATAGGTTGCTGGTTTCAACAATTTTTATATTGTAGCAAGTTTTCAACACCTATCAAAGTTAGATCAACAAAAACAAAGGCTCAAGGCTGAAATATACAGTTAACAACAGTTATACTGCAGTGCTTCTATTGCTCAAACCTGAGAGTCTGTCAATTAAATGAAGAGTGAGGCTACATTTGCTCTGCTCGGTAGATGAGCACTGGTAGGACATAACCAGGATTTACTAACTTTACAGTGTACCGATATGTCTCAGAGTATTGGGCTGTGAGTAGCGCTAATTATAAAAGGCTACAAAACTACAGTAAGAAAGCCAACTCCACAAGCAAACTTGGTGAGTTTGCTTGTTGACATGTTTCAAACATTAGTGCTACGTAACTGTTGGAAAATACATAACCTGGTCGCGTTGTATCTGGAAAAGAGTTATCTTGCGACAGTTTACACAAGTTCACAGGCTGAAGAGATTTGCTGCGGTCCACTTCATGTGGATTCTCCTCACTTCCTTGAGTCTTCGCTTTAACCACTTCCCACTTTATTCAAAATGTTTGCTCATCTTTAAAGACAGCACAGCCACCTCAGTTTAGTCAGTATTTTTTTTAAATGTCAGCCTTGTAAGCACTTGACTTTATCGGTCAGAACAGAAATACAAATAAAACCACAAAAACTTTGACCAATATTCAACACAGCTTTTTCTTAATTTGTCCTATCTCTCCTCCTTACTTAGCATTTCAAAATCTACTTTTAAACCCCAATCGGTATCTGATCTTTGACTTCGCCAATGGCTGAGTCCCAGTAGGTCTTTCAGGAAAAGTCAAGGCCAGCTTTCCTCTAACTTGTCCAATCCCAGGCACAGAGCAGATTTCTCTTCAAGGTCCACTACCGTAGCACAGAGCCAGCTAACACAGTGCCAATTAAAAACACAGAACGCTGAGCTTGTAGTGGTCTTAGTAAACCTCTGTTGGAAGGATAAAGATCAGCTACAGTTCATCCAGGCTGTTAGATCTCTTCCAAAAACATCACTCCCAACGACACATGTTGATGACAGTTTATGCATTCCCAAAACTAACACTGAGCATGTCTAAGTGTATGATTTATTTGATGCTTGTCACACATCATGTAGCAAAAATTAACCAAGAGAAGCACAAACCATTATAATTTACTGCTATGTGTTTTAGTGATTTAGTCAACGATAAATGATAACATTAAATGATTGTGCACAAATGGCAGCAGGTTTTCTGGTGGCAGCACAATGCCTCTTTATGTATTACATTTATCCAGTGTTATGTCATACTAAGAGATTATTAAATAGCTAATTAAGCCGCAAGGCAAGCGAGGAGAGAAATGTTAGCAGGAGACTTCTCGGTGCAGTTTCTGGGAGATTTCTTGCCAAGCTTCAGAGTTTGATTTATATATTTTTAATCATGTTTGAACATAAGCACAAACTGTGATTTCTTGTAAGGTGAGTTGAGGCAACAGAAGAGTAAAGGGAGCATGAACGTGAACGTTTGACACCTCCAAATTCCCCTCTCCTGGTGTATTTTTTGTTCCTTTTCTCCTCTCTTCATCCTACCCCACCCCTCTCTGTGCGGCTGCTACCCCACCCCATCCTGCTCACTCCCCTCCTTCCTCAGAATCCCAGCCACAGACACTTTCTTTTTGTATGAAGGGGTTTAACCCAATGAACAATCCTGTCTGTCTTTCCCAAAATAAGCCAGTGGGAGAGGAATCGTGGAGTGAGTCAGGGAGATTGGAGCAGCGAGGTGCACAGCCCCTGGTTATAAGTCCTTGGAGTGGGAGCTCTGCCTGCTTGGACCCACAACTCTTTAGTTCAATATACACTGCCTTGCTGCCTGCCTGACTGCCTGACTGACTTGACTGACTAGCTGAGTCTCCCTCCACTGTTGCTCACTCTCTCTCCCTCTCTGTCCTGCTCCCTCGCTCCTTCCCTCCTACTTTAGAGAGCGAGAGCGCACAGATTGGGAAGGTGCTCCTCAGACCTGCGTGTGGACAGCTTGAAGACAGCACTTAGAGGGTTTTTCACCCTCTTTCATCTGAACTCTCAGCTTTGCCATCTTTGCCAAAAGCACATGGATGGACTTTTTTTTCTTCTTTGATAACTGCAGAAAAGTACAAATTTACTCCACCAGCAGTTAAAAATAGCCAATTTTCGACTCAGTAAGCCGGGTTCTTTCCACGCTGGACCAATTTGGGGTGCCAGCTGAGCTCTACCCAGGAGGACAGCATTCCCCTTTTTGTCTGCATGCTCATTGAATACCTGATGCCATTGCGTCCCATGGGAGACACGAGTGGCTGAAGCAAGGAGGGAGGTAGAAGAGAGATCCACCTGACGCTCAAACCTACCGCTGCCCTTACCCTGTGCACCCACCCCCCCTGCTTCCCCACGCTCTGAGGAGAGAAAGGTAAGTCCTGCCTGCCCTCATGTTTCTGTGGCTCCATCAGCATCCTCGTGCTCTGTCATCTGTTGTCTTTTCTGCTTTTATCACATGTGGCTGCAGTGGCATCGGCCAAAAGAAACAGGAGGGGAAAACAGGAAAGGAGAAAAAATAAAAATAAAAAACAGACAGGGAAATATCTTAGTCATGGGACCTGCATAATTCTCCTCAGTCCTAAGCTAGTGCACAGAGCAACAGCTTGCAGATTAAAAGGAACCAGCAGTTTGTTTTTACAGCTTCCAGACATACTGAATGGGTACTCTTTGCATCAAGTTATAGATTTGAATCTTTAGTGGGAATCAGGACTTGCTTTGAAAAAAATCTGTCTATGTGTTAGTGGATTCAGCCTTTAGGATGTTTTTCAGGTATTTGGTCTAAAATGTTGTTTCATCCATACCCGCCTATATCTGGGACTTTAGCTGGCGATGTTGAAGTGGGCGTGGAGTGTGTTTGGAGCATGTTTAGGGGTGGGGCAGTGAGGTAGTTGGATATGTACAATGGGCTTGACTCAATTACACACATTCTGATTGAGAGGAGTGTCCTCAATACACCAGGTTCTTATCTTTTTATATGTCAATGTAGGTTGTGCCCACATCCCCAATTTTGTTGGCATAGACTTCAGCTCATTGGACTTTGAAGGTCACGTTGTGAAAGGAATGCACCAAGGTGAAGGAGTCCTACAAATGGACACATGGCTCTCTCTTCTTTTGTCTAGCCCTCGTCCCCCTGTTGCTTCATTCTGTCCATCGACTGTGACGCCTCTGGCAAGTGACGCTGCATTCCTTTGTAACGACATCCCTCCATAGCAAACAGAGAGGAGAAGTAGCCTTGACTCTGAGTCTTCAGGTATCAGGCATGACAAATGAAAAGAAGGGACGGGGCTTTCAAGAGATGAGCAAAAGCAAAAGAGGAAAGAGATTACTGAGAAGCATGCACTTTTGCAGAGGCAATATCTTTTTTTCAGTCATTTATGCTTCAGTGCATCAACAGGAGGCTGAAAAACTAGTTGAAATAGATGAGCAGGACTGAAAAGGGAAAAGAGAAAGTGGGAAGAGAAGAAGTGAATTCCAAAAGACACGCTCTGCTGAGGGGATACATTTTTCGATCACATGTGTTTCAGTTTGCCGACAGCAGGCTTTGTTAGAAAAAGGAAGGAGGGAGAGGTGTAGAGTGAAGTAAGTCAGAGACGAAAGAGGAGAGAGAGAGTTTGGGAAAAGAGAGTGAGCTGGAGTTTTGAAATTCAAAAAACATCTTTTTATCTCACTGGCTTATAGCACAAACAGAGAAGTCCGCTGGATTTGCACCTGTATGTGTGTGTTGGTTCCTAGTAGCTGAGTGTGTGTGAGTGTCAGAGTGTTACACAATCTTCAAGAGAAGTGGGTGAATGGATAAACACCAAAGTGTTAACTCTCCTTTTGGAGCTGAGCTGCAGCAGGAGCTCTCAGTCTGTGAAGCTGCTGGTGCACAGCAGTGTCTGCTTTACTTTTAAAAGTGCATTTGCTCATAAAGTTCAAACCTTTTGCATAGATTTACTGTTTTCTAGACAGCTTCTCACCTTTACCTTCATTTCCATTCAACCACCTATAGGTCAGGAAATTTATGCCCTTTCTGAGTCTGCCGGCATCACTTGCCCTTTTTCTTGGCACTCATCCTCCATGTTTTGGCACGTGCACGCTGGCAACATTGTGAGGTAACCATGGGGGAGTCATGCTGCTGACTGAGATTCTTTGTTCCCAAGTGGGCGGCAACTGGTCACTTTCTCTTTTACTTGTGGTTACAGGCAGCTCATGTGTGTTTATGTGGTAACGCTACTTAACCACAAACAACAACCTCTAACCACCAACCCATTCAGGGCTTGTGCTCCAAGTGGCGAAGCATGACCAGCCATACACAAACAACAGTCATGCAGTATACACTTTTTAGCCTTGCATTACAAACACCTACATGGATTTCACACTGCTTACACAGACACACACATTTCAAACAGATGAACACGCTCGCCCTGTCCTCTGCCAAACCGCCTGCTCACACAGTGCTGAGACTCTCACGCCCCGCTGCAGTTACTTTATAAGCCAGGACGTGCTGAAGTTGGTACTTTTAAGATCCTTTTTTCTGACATCAGCTTTTTGCTTTTTTTAACAACTCCTTCTCTGGTGTCAAGGTAAAAGAACAAGGTCCTTTTTGTGGAAATTTCTGTTGAGATTTGCAGCAGATCAGGCCTCTTAATACTGCTTCTCAGAAACTCAGTGTTTGATCACACAGCTCTCTGTTTTGTTTTAGTAAAAAAAAAAAACACCAAAAGAAAAACGCCAAAGATCGTCTGCAAAGATTTAAGACAAGACTTTTATGTTTCTTCACCTTTGACTTTCAAAATGTCCTACACTTTGGTACCACAAGGGGGCAGAATACCAAGAAGCCCACTGGCACAAACACTAACACGAGGGAAAAACTTGTTGATGTGTTGTGTGTGCATAAACAATCAAGTCTGTTTTCATTTAAAAACTGTAATTCTTGACAAATTGATCTCACATCAAACAAAATATGACTAGATGTATTTAAATTCGCTCTTTTTTACCCAAAGCAAACCATCACCACTAACACATCCTTTTGGTCTTACATGGTTAAAGATCCTGCCCCCTATTTAAGGCATGTCCAACTGTAGTACTGTATTCTTCAAACCTCCATGTCACATAAACGTGTGCGATTTTCCCCTGAATTAAATTAATCCTCCAGAAAATGTTTGTGTATGTTTTTTCATGTATGTGCGTGAGGGTGCACATGTGCTTCTGTTGCTCTGTTCTGCCGTGCTCACAGGAAATGAAGGAGAATGCCACTCATTCTATGAGCAAATTAAACGCCCACTTATTCCTTTACTTCCCTGGAACCCAAACACCTAGGACACACACACACACACACACACACACACACACACACACACACCTGTGCGAGAACACACATGAACACAGACTTTCCCTCATCTGTTCCCTTTGTTTCATAGGTGAAAACAGGACACTCCCTGAATAGCTTCACCGACAATGAGTGTTTTCTTAAAGTGCGCTTTTCAGCTGGAAGCCAATGTCTATAATTACACACACACACACATGCACTCTCACACACACACACGTCAGAATTGTTGTCTAGAGCTCACTGCTCACTGCTGCCGCTCATATACTAAATGAGGAACTACATGGTGGAAACAACACAAGCCCTGGTCTCCATCAGAGTCCAACCCATAACACACAGGATTAAATGACTGGATTTGTTTTTCAGCTGAAAGCAACAGAAGAAAAAGAGACAGTTTAATACAGAAATGTGTCTTTTTCATCAAGATTAATTTCATTCAACATTTTGATCTTTGTTAACTTCATTCCTGCTTGGTTTGTTCCAACTCCACAAGCTTGTTTGCACATTATTGGTGGATGTTTTGGCTGGGATATGCTGCTGATATATGTGAAAGTCGGTCAGCTATACCGCAGATTATAAATCTGTACAAGTGTATGACCCTCAAGAGTGAAAGAAGCAGGCTCTTGTTTTGAAGGACATTGTTTTGGCTCTTTTTACCCTCAGGAAATATTAGGAGAGGACAAATGAGGAGAAGTAACCAAAGCATTACAGTTTGTTTTTTTCATGCAACTTAACTTTTTTCAATGTTTTCTTCCTGTCACTCTCTGACTCATTTGTCTGCCTCCTCTTATTTGTGTTTATCTGTCTCCCACTTGCCTTTTCGTTTTCTCATAACTGTGTCTGGACCAGAGGGAGTTTTTCCACTGGTCTGGCGGCAACAAGAGGGACAAGAGAGAGAGAGAGAGATGGGAAGAGCAAGCAGTGGGGAGGCTTGGCAGACGCTACTTGTTATTTTTCCCCCACTTCCCATTGACTCTGTCAGCGGTGGCTCAGTCTTCACAGAGCCTATGAGTTTAGAGGGGGCTGATAAACATGCCCTCTTCAGCTATCAGGGGCAACTTATCACAGGCACACTTAGAAAACTGCAGCAAGAGGAGGTGGCAGGCTTTAGTCATCAGGCACTTCTCTTTGATTCTTGACTTTGTTCAAGTTTTCCCAACTTCTTTCCATTTCAGGCACCAAATCCTGTCTGAGTAAACCCGATTCATGACCTCAACCCTCCCTACTTGTTCTCCACCGTCAGGCTTTGCTCTCTGTTCGTGAAGCCTGAACAAGGGGTAATAACCGAGTCATGGGTAAAACACGTATTGAGCAATTCTTTCTGGAGTTGAATCTTATATTTTCCTAATGGTTTGTTGAAGAGTTCTTGGGACATCTACTCATGTTTTCAAAGAGATTCCAACAGGAACAAACAGGAATGAGAGATTCAGTGCTCGTCCAGGAACAGTGCTGCTCCTAGTTAATGGGATGTGACATCTTGAGCTCTTCCACTGAGACTGAGTGTTTCCTGATTCAACACTGGATGGAGGGAAGGAAGAGTTTTTCTGTGTTAATAGAGGATGTGTTTGACTCCTTCACACAGTGGTTATAATTTTTGAGAAAACAAAACTCTGGTACATGACACAGATCAAGGCCAATTGAATATTTTTAGCTGTTTGCTTGATTCAGGTAGCCATACAAATGAACATGTGCACAGTGCATGGAGTAGGTTTATTTGCCTTTTATTTAACTCTCTTACCTCTCATTCATTGCCCTTTGCTTCACCGTCTGGCAAGAATTTTGTTTGGGGCTTCCAAAAGCAGGATGTTAGGCCAGCTCTTAACAGGGGTCAACTCCTCAGAATAGAACTCACATTATCCCTCTTTTCATCTCCTTACAGACATACTCCCTAAGCCAACTGTTTATTTTTATTATTTCACTTCAAATGCAGGATGGATATATCTCCCTCTGATGGGTCAATATTGAGTAAGGGATTGGAAACAGCTCTTCAGAGACCATTTTGAAACGCTCCAGACTTTGTTATTGTTCAGTCTGAACTTGATTTAGACGCGTGCGTAGGTGTTCATAAAAAGAGAAAAGAGGCTGGGGTTATTGTGGTGTTATAGCTCCCTAGGAGCGGGATAATAAAAAGCATTTCATTTCACAGAGCCAAAATTTTGGAGAAGGAACTGGATGCTTACTAAATGACACATGCATTGCACTGTTTTCTCACACAAGAGAGCCCTTTCCCAGCCTTCAGTAGCAGACAGCAACCTGATACCTACCATCAATCTACAAAATGTGTTGTCCAAATTACATCTGTTTAAAGATTACTGCCGCTAAAGGGACAGTGTCATGAACTTAGAGATGTTAAACAAGCAGATCAATGCTGGTCATGTAACTTCTCCAAATCTCCCTATTCAAGACTCAAGCTGTCATTATCATTGTGCAACACAATGAAACAGCGAAGTATCTCTTTTCATGTTATTGCAAAGCGAGTAACATAAAGAGCAATGCAGTGCGCCACTGACCAATTGGTTTCAGTTTATACCCAATGAACAGACTATGGTACTTGTCTCAGCAGTCACTGGTTCGACTCTTCTGCTAATACATTACACGACACTGAGATGTCCTATCAAATAGATTTGATTTGATTTGGCTCATTCATTCCCTCATTTACTTCCTCTTATTCTGTTTAGTCGCAGGTGGCTGGAGCCTATCCCAGCTGTCTAAGGGGAGAGGTGATCACTAATTATCATGATGAGCATGTTCTTGGACTACGAGAGGAAGCTGGAGTATGTGGAGAGAACTTACACTTGCACAAGCAGAACATGCAGTAAATTTAATTGTACCCCAAAAATCACTTTCAAGAAGCAGTTTTATAAGTGTTACACAAAATAATATTGTAGTACAAAACCAGTTCCTTGTAAAAGAGGACCTCAAGAGATAATGTGCTCTCTCAGAAATGGCAAAATACAAAAAATCAGGTGAAACAAGAAAAATAAATGATACTTTGAATCATGATGGAGGACCATGACTCAATTCAAATTCGTCCTCCGTACAGTGTGAGCTGTTAGTGAAATTAGTGATTCAGACAGGAGACAGTTTTTGAACCAGGCTGTAAACATACTCATTTCTGCTCTCAAAGTGGCTTTTTTGAGCTTGGTGTGTAAGTGACTTCTGGTACTTCTGAAGCCAGTCTCAAGTGGATACTCAACAAACAGCAGATTTTAGTATTACAGCATTATCAGCATTTTCTCATATTTTCAGATCGGAGGTTACCGCTTGGTTGTATATTGTCAGTTGTATGCACACAGTGAGATGGGTTTTCCAATTCAATCAAATCCAATTCAACATTTCCAAACAACAGAGTTGACCAAAGTGCTTTACAGCAGCGGAAAAGAAAGGAAAACAAAAATAACAACCAGCCACAACAAAGCAAGGCAAACAATAACTTTCTCTTAAAAACACAATAAACCTCCCTTGACAGATGAGTCTAAAGGCCCAAGTGTAAACCAAGTGCGTCTGTGTTGAATTCAGGGATTAACACATAAGAGCAACTTGCTCAGACCCAACATTTCAAAACCTTGTGTCAGATAAGAGCTATTTGTTGAGTAAAAACTTTCTTTTTTAAAGTTTTGCAAGTTTCACTACCAGAAACACAGAGCACATCTGTGTTTATTGAATGAAATTTTCTTTATTTATACTGTTGTTGTATTTATTTTAAGAGGCATTTCAACAGAAGTCCTTGTGCTTCCAGTTATAATTCTAAAAAGGTCTCTTAGTAGGGGAATATCTATATCACTTTTTACAAAGGCAAAGATTTATGCCCTGTTTTATTTATCTAAAAAACAGTATGGCCTAGAGGTTTGCGAGCCCCTCGAGGCCTGAGCTTGAGCAGGTGGCCTGGTTTTGAATCCAATCCAACCTGTGGCTTGTTTCCTGCATGTTGACTGTACTGTCCCCCTGAAGCAAGGCATAAAAAGCCAAAAAGTAACTGAAGAAGAAAAAAAACAAAAAAAAACATTTTATTGCCTAAATAATCAAGAAAACATCAGGGAACTACATTTGGACTGTGACTTTAAAATATATTTCCAAACAAAGGCATTAAATATCATTATTTAAGTCACAAGAATAATCAAAATAGAGCTTGTCATTTTGTAAAAATGCTATATTACCATTAGGCATGCTGAACGAAAGGCTTTCAATATTTCTGGCATTCCCTCAAACATCACTCTCTCCACACTCATTGAAGAAACAGGTGCCCACTATATGGCCACAAAAATTTGTCAGCCCTCTTTCTCCTAGCAGTTAACAAACTGACCCATTTATTGCCCAGATAAACACTCACACTTTGCCTTGGCTCACACTGTTCCTCAAAGAGATGGATTTAAGAGGACTTATCCCCCTGCAGAAGACCACCCTGGGCTTCTCACTAGTTTCTTTTGAAATTTGTCACACTGTATTAAACATCTTTGGGGGGCAAATGACACCCCCCAGTGGTTCATACATTTTCTGAGTACACCATTACGTGTTTGTTTTTTAGTGTCATCTTCACACAGAGCTTTGGCAAACACATTAGAGGAAACACAAACATAAGCTTGAACTAGTACAGTATCCCAGGACTGTAAGATAAAGGGTCCTCTCAGATTTTAAATGACTTTGGCTTCCAGACTTCCTTTCAGTGCAGACTCTGAGCCCATCAAGCAATGTGTTTCATAATGCCACTCTCAGAGGCATTATGCTGCATACAACACAACCAGTCCTCCAAGGCTTTTGTCCAAATCATTTCCTGTAATCAGCGGCAGAGCAGTGAAACGATAAAATGGAAAAAAAAAAATTGAGCTCATTCCAGCATGTTTAAAGTAGATGCTTTTTGAACACTGCTGCACTGAATGCCAGCTCCATGGTGTGTGTGTGTGTGTGTGTCTATGCATTGGTGTGTTTGTGCATGCGCTAAACTGCAGTTCTCTTGTTTCTGTTTATCTCTACAATAACTGTAATGCTTCCTGGAGTTAGACATGACAGTCAGTGCAGTTTGGCTGAGTTTCCAAGTTCTTAAAGAAGCTGTAGAAGACAAATTACTTTGATTCCTACTTACAAGACAAGACAGGAAGAGTTATGGTCTTGCCAAAAATTGACGCAGGATACAAATGGTGTATAGTTTCATGGATACCATTCGAGTCTCTGCATGGGGAAGAATTGAATAAACAAACATACGCTTGATTGGATGAGAGCCTCAGTGTTTTCCTCTCCATCACTTTCTCATTTGGTTTGTCTGTCAATGTCAAGTTAATGTAGAAACATAAAAACGCAAGCAAGCACGCTTTGTTCATAGTGTGACACTTTAGTACATGTTGATTGATTCTTGTCAGCAAAAGGGACACTGAGGACAACCCCACTGACACACACTGCGTAAAATTAGCACAAGGAGAGATAGGACTCTTCCCTTCTTGTTGACACTGTGTTGAAAACTGCTAGCATTCTGAAGCAGAAAGCTAAACAGCATGGAGGACATTTCAATATCAGACCTCGTCCTTCAATCAAGACAACAGACGATGACGGACAATGGTGAGCATATGTCAAAGTTGCTGCTCACAAAAAAAGTAACTCAAACCATAAGTGGTAGTGACAATAACATGCTACCTTTCCCAAGCCATTTTTAGGGAGGCATTTTGCCTTTATTAGGCATGGGTGCTGAGGAGTGATATGAAATTTAGGAAGCAGAGAGTAGGAGATGGTCTGGAGCAAACAACTGAGGCTGGTGGTCACAGCTGGTGGAGCACACTCCTTATAGCGGAGCACTTTTTTAATCGCTCCCAGGGCCATCTATGTGAAGATAACAACACTATAAACTGTGTTACCCCTGCCTCCAGCAGCCTTCACCACTTTCCCTCGGCAACCACTAAAACAGCGATCTGCAGTGACGTACTGATGTTTTACGGTGACACAATGGCATGGCCTCAACTTGACTCCTCGTCTGTGGAAAACCAAACTGGTTCTTAGGAAGAATGGAGTTTGAACAAACTAAGCACTGGCACTAGAACTGGCACTGAACAAGCACTGATGAAATAAAGGGTATGTGTTGCACGCACCTAGTGGCCCAGTTTGAGGATAGCTCTGAAGTTTGGACACTTTAGGAATTGCGCCAGCTGAAGAAGAAACAACTTGAATCCTACTTCCACCTCTAAGTGGGTGTAAAGCCCTCCATGAAACACTGATTGACAAAATGGTGTATTATTCTGAATGGTCGAATGATTTGGAAGATAGGGTGAGGCTGCAGTCTTAGCTAGTATTCTCATACTAATCCAACCATATGGGCTCAATGTTGTTACATATTTCAACATATAACAACAAGATTAAAGAGATTAGGGAGCTGCTGTCTGCTGCCAGAACCCAGATGGCGCATGTAAGAGCATAGAAGTGAAATGTCTTTGTGAAACTGAGACAGGCCAAAGATTTACATGATCTGAGGTAAAGCCTGGGTTTTCTACAGATGATAGATTGCAGAATGAGCTTTGGGGAATTATACATTTTCTACTTAACTATGTGATTGTGCTTACACAGAGAGCACAACAGAAGGAAGACAATTAACAGGGGATGTTATTTGGCCAACAAACAAAATACTCAATTAGGTTGGGCTTTGACTCAATTACCACTTACTTTCATGTGGTTTACAGATGGCTGCACACTCTCTCCCCCACTCTTTCTGCGCTTTCCTTTATGAGCCACCAGTAAAAAAAAAAAGAAAGAAAAAAAAAAGCCCTGTTGTGTTGCCTCATTGCTAATTTGAACCAGAGAAATGGTCATCTCCTTACAGTGGGCCCCGATCTCCTCTTCAAGCCGAACCGTCAACCAGAACAACGGAGCCTGAGCTGAGCAGAAACCACACAAACCCAATTCTTCCTGACATGTGGTGAAAGTGTGATAGGGAAACATCAGACAGGGATGAAAAGGGGGGTAGTGGGGGTGGCAAAGGATCCGTTTCTAGAAAACAAAAGAAATATCCATGTTAGACGTGATGAAAGGGGGTAGTGGAAAAGCTGAAGGGGCCGTGTTTGCGGGAAAGAGCCACAGAGAGGTGAGAGCACAGGAAAGATTCGTAGGTAGAAGAGGCAAGAAAAGTGAAAATAAGCTTGGACTAAGGAGCACTCAGTTTTTAGCAACCATGTGGCGTCTTTGATCTGGCCGTGAATTTGAACCAGTGTCAACAAAAACATTCAGGGGCCGTCTGTTTGCTCCCAGACACAGATCATTCCTCTGCGAATTACTCTGCTTTAGTTCACCACAACCTCTTTACTACACCAATGTTTGTTTACCCTGTCGGAAACACCCGGCCCATTCCTCAAGTTGAGCAACGAGCTCAGTAATACCCAAAAACCCCTGCAATCAGCAAAACTTTCAGTGTAGTTAATCTCTGGTGGGAAGCAGAAATTTGGGAGTCTTGAACATTCAGAAGATGCATTGTTGCTGAAACTGATGCCTGTGTCTAATTTATTCTCCAGAAGTTATTTTTAATACAACCTGTAATGCAGGATACATATTTACTCTCCCAGTCATTGTCTTCCATCTAAGAGAACCAGACATGTTTTTTATTCCTCATAGTCTGGAAGGAAGAGGGGAGGATAACAAGGAGGTGGAGGAGGAAGATGAGGATGCAGACATGTCTGCCAGGTCGTAACAGTTGGAGGATGTGTCCTGAATGCTGTGGCCCTGCCATATGACATCCTGCTGATTCAAACCTCATGTTAAGGGAGAGACAGCAGAGAAAAAACAGTCTGATGCTACTTCAAGGGTGACTTGCAGATACAATATACAGTACATAAGCTTTAGTAAAACTGATATAATTCCTGACTTCATCGTTTAGTCCAAAAGTAACCAGACCAGTGGCGGCTGGTGAATAATATTCTACGTGAGACTGTGCTGTGCCATACTCAGTTATTAACAACCATCCAACTACAATTCGACACAAACTGTAGATTACCAGTACTTTATGTAAAAATGCTGTTGTGACATAAAAACCAAAACCAAAGAAAAAGTAACAAAATACTTCACACACACTTAAACATTGGCTTATCTATGTGTGTACATACACAGCCACATGCTGCTGAAAAGCTTATGAATGAGTAAGGGGAGTGTTTGCATGTGTCTGAGTCAGCTCCTTTGAACAGGAATTTTTCCTTTCTGTCTTTCTGGTTTTACCTTTTTTTGCTTCCTTGTTGATGCTGTCCAGTTTCTTTTAACTGGAATGTTTTATTGTAAACTTCACCTCTTGAACAGATTTTGTGGAAAAGCGTACTTAATTGTTTACAGTGTCAGTGTCCGTCACTGTCAGTACCATCAGACAGAGCTTCCGAGACTGAATCTACCAACTGCATTGACACACGATGAGCGATTTCCTTCCAAGTATTATTTTCTGCAATGCTGATTGGTCGAAGTCACGTTAATATTCGCATATCTTGCCCTAGCAACAGTCTCCTATTGGCTATTACTTGAAGCCCCGTAGGCACTTTTCCCAGCACTCATCAGGCAGAGACAAGAAGCCTAACATTTGCGTCCCACATTTCCAACAACAATACTACATGTGCGTAAATAGATATCACATGTTTTGATGAGAAATAAGTGGAATTAGTCTTTTTTTAAATAAAATAGATGAAAATAAAAATGTACTCCACTTGGCAGCGTGGGCTCCAGCACCCTTGATTGGCAAGCTGCCACTGAACCAGACTCAAAGCTGCACTTTAAGAATCAAATTTTGATTTCTCACAGCTTTGATGACTTAGAAACCTTCACAAGCTGAATGCTGAAATCAAGTTATCTAAATTGACAATGAAAGTTGGAAATAGATTGTAGAGGTCAACAAAGCCAGATCAACTAGCAAGTCAATGTAATAAAAGATAAAGCCACTTCAGAGACAGTTTTTGGTCAGGATTTCAGTCTTGGAATTGTTTTGGTATTTGTCACTTCTTTTGAATAGAAAAGAGTTCAATTTTACTTTCTCCCAAAGGACAGGTATGCTAATGTTGTTTCTAAAAGATTGAAACCAATTTGAAGAAAAACAGGCTAACTTTTAGCCAACCACTGTGAAACCTCAGTGTAAGTTGCTGTTTACTGGCACTGGGCTGGTACCAACTGAAAAGAAATGGGACATCTATGCAGCTCAGGAAGTCTTAGTTTCAAGTTGTTTGATGCTAACTACAAGCAAGCTTCCGAAGTATAAAGCCCTGGGCCACGGAGAGGAGGTACAACAGTACTCTTAAAGGTGACTGAGCTTAGGAAGGTCAGGAGCCTGGACTCTTGGACAGAGCTCAAAGTAGAACAGTCACTCTTTTGCAACCAGAGGAGCTGGTCAAAGTGTTTCAGGTATCAGATTAGGTTGGCGTCTGGATTTCCCCTTGTAGATCTCTTCTAGGCATGTCTAGGACCAAACTATGATTTGCACTATATAAATACAGATTGGTAGGTCCAATAAATATGGCTCAGGTATCAGAAACTCTAGAGAAATCGTCCGCCCACCCCTCTTCTACTCTCAACATCATGTCATTAAGGATAGAGGTGAAGACCAGCTGTGCTGGGCCTGATGTTCAAAAGCAGGGGAACACCCTCCCACTCTCACTTGTAGCCAATGACAAATCCAGACCCATCAACACTTGCGGGGAATTCTGGAGACCCCTCCAGTTGAGCACAGTATACACTAACAATGCCCTAATGAGTTAGACCTTCCCCTGTTTGTCTGCATATGTGTGGGTTTAAATCTAAAAACCAGGTTCACTGATGTTTCTCTCTGCTTTCTGTCTCTTTTTGTTCCCATGCTTTCTTTTGTTGATCGTAAATGACTCGCCATTTCCTCTGGAGGTTTTCTTGTTGAAAGGCATCTTGAGAGTGATGAGAGTTGGAAAGTATTAGCATAAAGCTCTTCCCACTGAGGGATAATGATCAAAAGTATAACTCGGTATCACTGTGTAGCAGCAAAGATGCTACTGTATGATGAGACCCACCACAAACTTTCCAGTGTTTGTCTTGAGAAAAGTCCGTCTGCTGTAACCTTTGGCGACTAAAATGAAAATAGAAGAACATGAAGTTTAAGAAAATGATCATTTAGACTATTAGTTTTCATTGTTTAGCCCTTGACTTCATTTTGTTGAAGCTATTTGAAACTCTATCGCTGCAGCTGTGCCGTAACTGTTGGATGAGATGAGACAAATTCAGATTTTTTTTTTTTTTTTTTAAATTTCTGGATCACAGCAGCTTTGCAAAAGTAATAGTCCCTTGTCCCAAGGTATGACATCAGAATTGGACACAGAAAGACTACTTGCTGCATGTAGAAATTCAGTACCAAAGCACTCTATGTAGCAAGGCAAAAAATTAAAGGTCCCATATGGTTTTATTTTTAGCTATTTATAGCATATAATAGTAATCTTTTTGTCCAGGCTTTGAATTTGGTTGCACAAGAACATCAACATCCAGCCTCTGTAAAGGATCTGCAACCTCATGGTTTCTTACTATACACAGACAGCTGCAGTGGTAGCAGAATACCAAAACAAACTTTCAGCACTTAAGGAGAACCTTTAGTTCTAAAGGTTTTTGATTTTATGGTTTGGATGTAGGACACATCTAACTTTCATGCAAGACACCACAGTATGTCTATTATTACATACATGTTTTTAATTTTTGTTAAATTAATTTTAAATTGATGTTAATTGAGCATTTTTTTAGTGTGGAAAAATTCCTTTAATGACTCAAAAAAGACAGGAAGCAAAAATACTTGTTTTTATGCTTCTGTTATACAAGATGGTCCAAATAGTTCTAAGTCCTGACCGACACAAAGAGCATTCACAGATTTGCCTTGTCTGTAGATTCAGTTGACATTTTGATTCTATCTTTTGTTGTGTTTTAGAAGTTTGGCATCTCGCTTGGATACCGCCTACATGTCTTGTCTGTCTATTGTCAGATGGGATGGCAGGACTGTTGTCAAAATAAATCATCCACTGAACACATCCCTGTTCTCTGAACTGTGACTAAAACTTTGTGTCAACTCTCTTCTGAACATGCTCTAAGCTTCAGGGATTACAAAGTGTTGTCATGCCTCATCTGTGACCCCAGATGCACTTCATCCTATGTCCTCTTGACATCATCTCTCTGCATTTCTCCAAAAGTGCATCATTCACTCCATAGAGGGCGTCTGGAATGTGTCTGTAATCACTTTCAGTGCATTTTTCTGCAACAAGAGGCGAGCTTAGTAACACAAAGTCTGTACAATGGGTGGGAGCATATGCAGACATAGAGGCTTACAAACTGATGGTGTTTTTCGCATACAAAATCATCTGATGTACAGATAAAGAAATTAATTCTGGCTGGACAATTTCTCTCAGGTCCTAGAACAAAACATCTTTATTCTGTTGACACATGATGCTTTTGGATACACCAGTTTTCAACTCCAGATGGAAGGGTTTTGTCTTTACAAGCAGTCTAGACTCCATTTATTTTCACATCTGCGCCTGTGCGATAAGCAAATTGTAGCCATTACCTTATGAGTGTGAGAGGGCAATTGTGTGCAGAAAGAAATGGAGGCAAAAAGAGGAGGGAAAAAAGGCGAAGTAGCAGAAATGAGTAAGACCACTGTGGGAGATGTGGTGAGCATCAAGAAGTGGGGGTGGAAGTAGAGGGGTTGGGGAAAGGTTTTCGTTGGGTGGGTGAAAGAAATTTGGCATCGTCCATGGAAACGGGGTCTGGAGCCTGAGCACACTCACGCACAAACACATAACATACAGACAAGTAGAGGACAGACACCAGCACCCATCATTCAAACAGCATTTAAAGGTCCATTTAAGTCATTCCAACAAAAACTGCATTGGTTATGATACGCTGTCCAGGACAGACAGAGAGAGAGAAAGTTATGGCATGGGATTGAAAAGTGAAAGGGGCAGTGGACAGAAAATACAGGAAAAAAAAGTCAGACAATGTTTGTTTTTAAGTCTGTGCTGTGAGACTTTTTCTTGTGATTCTTTGGGGTTACTTTTTCTCTGACGGAGTTCTGAAGTCTGGGAAAATGATTCAGAGATAGAACGGTTGTCTTAAGGGTTTATATTTCTTTCTGTATTATCAGTAATCGATTTGCCTCTTCTCTTAGCATTACTTAGGATATTCCCCAATGGTGTAGCTCTGTTGGCTTAGAGACAGCAGTCAATTTGGTATAAGTTTACTTTGTACTGACACCAATTTGGCAATGTGTTACCAAATATTTCATCCTGTGCTTGGTGTTTTGCAGTGATTTGCAACCTGCTGATGCTGACACCAACTGCTACTGGTGCTGGACTCTCTCACCCTTCCTTAGTGGGCCCAAATAGCACCCTGAGACACCAACCTTCTCCAAAAACGTGACAGATCGGATCAACTTGTAAAAGGGAAAAAGGGAGGGGGGATATGTCTGCCTCACGACCTTAAATCTCCATCCAAGGCCAACAGCCCCATCAGCAGCGTTGCATTCCAATGACTGTTATTTCGGCATTATGTCTATTTGTGCTGTTCTCAGCTGAGGCTACGAAAAGCCGTCTAAACACAGCTCCCTCATACCACACGATCCTGGCCAGTGTTAGCACAGACGGATGAGTGCAAATATGGAGCAGAACGACTTTGGATAATCGCTGCTACTTGACTTTTTGTTTTCTTTCGTTCCCCCAAACTCTTCCTTTATTTAAATATTCACATCCTCATATTTCTTCACCTAAATTACACAAAACATTTTAATACTCATATCTAGCTGTGTCAGAACATGTAAATACTCTTGGCTCTATTGTCCAGGCTCTAAGAAATGCATTGCAACAGAATGGATTTGTAACTTGCAACTCAAATTTATGAGAAGCTTGGATGTTACTTAAAATTCGAATTAAAAAAAAGATATTTCAGTGATCATCAAAGCCCTATACTTCAAAAGTAGACATTAGAATTGACATTGAAACTTAAAAACTTTATTGTGCAATTAAATACTGCAGTGTTACATTGTTGCAACATCAAACAACACTGTTTGACAACAGATGAGATCAGTTTCTGCAGTTTGAAAGGATGATGTCATCCCACTCCAGTGTTTATACAACTACAATTCAACAGCCTGGGGTTCACTGTCATTCTCTACTGGTAACAAATCAAGGGCTGCAGGTGGGCTAGTTTAGCACCAGGTCTACTCTACTAGGGAGCCATGCTGTTGCACTACATGCAGAATGTGGCTTTGTGTTGTCTTGCTGAATTATGCAAGTTGCTCTTTTAAAACACATTGTCTAGAGGGCAGCATATTTTGTACCTGCTTTGCACCCATTCACAGATTGGATAGACCCCAGCTCCCTTAAACCACAATAGGGAAAAACAGAGACGATAACGAGATAACTCCCATTTCATTGGTATATGAGGTGCAAAGGAAACACCTTCTCTAGTTATCTGCTTTTAGATTTTTAACTCACAAATACCAGTGTTGTCATGTATTCATATTCTCAGTTTCAGGTGTGCACACTCCACCTCATCATTTAAATCTCTATCCCAGATTCACAGATTACTTGTTGAGTTGTTCTGCTGGTCAATTATCACAACATGCACCACCTTCACCTCTCATAAAGTTTTCTTAAACTAACAGTCCATGCATGAGTTGATGTCACCACTCCTGATGTTGTTTTGTTTTGCCCTGAAAAAAAAGTGTTGGGGTTTTTCGCTCCTACCTCTCTAAGCCTAAGTAAACACACTGGCTCCCAAACCATACAGACTCACGCTGAAGAGGCGCGTCAGACGGGGCCTGGGGCTTGTGCTTTCTCAGCGGTGAATGAGTGATTTGAGGGGAAAGAGCGGTTTGTGTGCAATTTACATACACGGGTCCTGAGTCATTCCGGGGTCGTTTGTGGGCTGCAGGCAACTATTCTCTGCCTCTTGACAGACCGTCATATCTGTGTTTGATGGCCTTCATCCCCATATGGTCTTTGATTTATTTTCTACCCCGATCTTGTGCTTCCAGCAAGAGGAAAACAAGAGTGGGATGTTTGCATTTGCAAGGGAAAGGAAGAGAGGAAATAGAAAAAAAACTCAAATTGGGAGACAATAGACAGAAAGTCAAAACAAACAATCCATTTCCATTGTATACTGCATGCCCAAGAAGCACAGATTTGAAAATGGGTTGATGACACTCTTAACCATCTCCCTTCTTTCTGTGTTGCCCACTAGCGTAATGTTGCTCAACTGGAAAACAACATTAGAAATCCTCCATCTGGTTGCAGTTTGTATCTCGTGCCAGTTAGGGTGGGGGTGATACAAAGACCTCCAAGGCGTTTAAAACAACAACGGCTCACAGTCGAGAAGACTGGTTGCATATTTCCAGCTACTGTAGCAATAAACATGCTCACACAAAGACACATGTTCATGCTCAGAGAAGCCCATGTGGTTAAAAATTTAACTGATATAAATCAGATACCTGGTGACTGATTACATTCAGAGGAGAGGAAGGATGATAAGGTATTAAAAGGAGTTAAGATTCTGTCTTGTATGGTGAGAGAGGTGAAGAAAGTACGGCATGTATTGGGCCCATGGCAAGTGCATTGGTGGAATGTCCCAGGGTGTTTTAATGGAGTTTGTCTCTCCACACCTGTGGAACTAATAGCAAGCCACTGAAGTCAGATGTCCTATGAAAATATTTGGTGGAATGAGAGAGGGGGGAAAGGGGGGCATGGCTCAGTTCGAAGGTTCATACCTAAAGACAGGCGTGTAGCTTGGCGAACGCCTAGGATTTCCATTAAACTGCAGGTTTGAGGAACAAGATAATTGCTCTAGCAGAGACTCCAGCCTGAACTCTGTCTCCTCTTCTATCCCTGTTTCTCATAGTCGCACTGTGGCCCATGTGCTGCAGAGTCTTTCAGAGAAAAACATTTGTATGCATGCTGCTGTTGTGCAGTTGCATAGTTTTAAGACTGATGAAAGTAATTTAATTCCTACAAATGTGTGTTTGTTGAAACCAAATGTTCAGTATTCTGGGGAACATTTGCACATTTTAAATTCAATTAGGGAGTTCAAAGCATGTTGTGGATTGCACTTGTGCCTTGAGGGTGTACGCAATTTTTATAGTGGGAATTAAATAATTTGCAAGATGCATGGCTTTTAAACTACAAACATTTTGCCGCTTTTTGTTTTCGGCTGACAACTGTGATATGCTTAAAAAGGTTTTATGGGGTCAGAGAGGATTAGAAGCCAGAATGTGGTACAGAAATGGTCCTGAGAGCATTAGGGGTTTGGTTGAGGCTTTCCACTGATGCAAACACCCCATGTTGCTCTCACTTTGCTTCTTTAAATTCAGTGATGGCAGCATTTATCACAAATGATGGGGTTCCCACGCTTTCCTTTTTTGAATTTATTTTTAATTAATTGATTAATGAATTAATTTTTTTGTACAATGTGGCAGATAAGTATATTGGTGAAACCTGGGATGAGGGGCTTTTATCCCCTAAGAAAGGCTGACTATGGTAGTTGTGACCTGTTGTTGTAAGTGCTTTTGCAGTTCTTTAAAATGTAAAAAGAATTCTTTGATAGAACTTTAGTCATTATTTAAGGTAGTCTTTGTTTTAGGCCATGCTAGCAGCTTGGTTTAGAGATAGCCATGTTGGGTGATCTGCCAATCCAGTGATCAAGAAATGGTTAAACTTCTGCATGTTATCTTGGTAAATGTTGGTTGTAGGGTCAATGTGGTTACCAAACAGTTACCTGATGATTGATTACAGTGCTGTAGGCAAGTCTGAACAGCACAACTTACAATACAAATTTCTTTTCAAGTGAGATTAAGACTGCTTTTGTATGTTGTCCTGAATCAGATAG
Source organism: Thalassoma bifasciatum (assembly GCA_008086565.1). NCBI lineage: Eukaryota > Metazoa > Chordata > Actinopteri > Labriformes > Labridae > Thalassoma > Thalassoma bifasciatum. Next base: position 119,306 of record RPOG01000513.1, read on the forward strand.
CAATGCGGTCTTTTGCAATGTTGCCTGTCAGGGTTGGAATTTGTGTAACTTTGATAACATTCACTCTTGAGTAACCATCACCACAGTTTTGTGCTGGCACTAAAAAAGCCATCATTGAAATTCTGTCTCCTCTCTTCTCTTACTGCTGTCAGCAGTTCTTTTTTTCCCCACAAGAAAAGTGTTGTTAACTCCTCTTCTTAAAGTACTGATTTTATGTTGCTCCATTTACTCAAGTATTTTTCATTAAAGCCACTGACTTCTTTAGGATGGATGTGGATTTCCTGGAAACTTTTCTTTTGCATTTCCTCACATTAACATGAAAACTTACATTAAAGCTGTGAGAAACTAAAGAGAACCTACAGAAGACTTTGTGAAGCAAAAAGACATTGACAGATTTCTTTAACCATGATGGAAAACCATTAGTACATGTAAGTGTATGTTTGGGGTGTCTGCTTTGAGAAGTGGTGTTACATTGATAAGCTAGTTTTCAGGATTCCTTCCCATGATTAGGGGGTAGAACGCTGGATACATACCATAGATGTGAATGGGAAAGTTGTCTGTGTAATTTCAGGGGTTAAAGACCAATCAAATTATATATGTAGGAAAAGCCTCAGCCTAAACTTAAAGCCACAGACGACAAACTTTATCAGAGCTTCACTGAGACTAAGTGAAAGTTTATTTAATCCTTTACTTATATTGTGAGACAAACTTTCACACTGAATCATGATAGTGGCACTCCTTTGCACAATCATACAAAGCTTGCTTACTGCCACTCAAATCTTGTCAGACGTCCCATTGTAGATTGTACTCTGGTGTGGTAAAGAACCTGCATCAATTGAGTGACAAGGGTAACAAACAATACTTCACCTAGTGTGTAAGTGGTGTCTATCCTATGTCACAGTGCTAGTTCAAAGAGAAGCAAACAGTGGTGTTGGTTTAGGTGGGCTTTAACTAAAGCCTGTGTTTTCTGTTCTGGCTTTATTTGAAGTAATGTAGGTTGCTACCTGACTTTAACCAACAGGTGCTAAGCCTGTGGGCAGATGCTGCAAGTTCAAAAGTAAGGTTAGCCTTTACTAGCTTTTACGGGGTCAAATTCCTCCTAGTCATGGATATTAAATCCCCCCAGAGATGTTAAAGCAAGAGGTGTGAATAAATAACAGAGTGGTCTTATTGAGAGATTTGCTTTTGTCTCCACAGAACTATTAAAACAGAATTGTCTAATTGTGTTAAGTGTGTGCCAGCTTGGATGAGGAGGAAACAAAAGCTCTCCTTCATTTCCCAGCCATCCTCTGTCACTGGAACAGAACTGACAGTGGGCAGACAGAGGGCAAATAACTCTTTGGATCAAGCCCCATTTTAAGCTATGGCAAAGTGCCGAGTTGCCCCATACCTCACAACTTTTCCTCTCAGCAAGACTTTAATCTTCATCTCACTTTGATATCAAAGACAGACTCGCTAATGTGGGAGGAATGGGGGGATGGAGGGAGGGAAGTGTAAAAAAAAGCCAGGGGGAATAATGAGGGAATAATTGGAGAATATGGTTTCCAAAGCTGTGTTTTTTCTTATGGAGCAGAGAGACATATTCAAGACTGGAGATCAAACGATGTGGTGCTTTTTATGTTCTCAGACCACAATGAAGGAAGGAGCTGAGGTTTCCCGCCGCGGCCTGCTCTGTGTCTTCCGAGGAACTTGAGCAGCTTTCTCTTTCTCTGTCTACCCTCTTTTCCTCTACCGTCTCTCCTCTTTCTTGCCATTAATCTGCTGTGTCATTTGTTGGAAGTCAGTCTGGACTTTGCCTTAAGTCCGCTAATAAGTCTGCAGATGATATCTTTTGCTCTGACAGTTAAAATGGCAAGCTGTTAAACCTGTCTGCCATGTGGGTCTGTTCTACCTTTTTCCTTTAGTATAGACTAAAAGGACTTTAGAAAGCATCAAATAAATCACTGTCAAACTGAATGAGTCACATTCTGCAGCTATAAAAGTATCAGGTGTTTAACAGAACATAAAGTCTTCTGTGTGCACGGTTTGACAGATCATGAAAAAAAAGGTTGTATTCCAGAGGAAACAACACATTTTCTCATATATGATCTCACTTAAACACTTGCGCGTACATTAGAGGCATCTGTCTCGGCCTGGTCTACCTCACTTATCCCAGAGTCATGGTTCTTCTTCGTCATATATCCCACAACCTGCTGCCCCTCTCTTCTGTACTTTGCTCACATTTGCCACCTGACCACTTGTAAACAAACTTGGTGAAAGAGGTCACTCAACACCCACTTCTCTCTCAAATCCCCTCTTCATCCCTGTCATTCCTTATTTTGGCGTGTCTGTCATTAAGGTTTGTTTAGAGTAATAACACGGCGGAGACACCCACCCTTGGAGAGATTTAGCTCACTGGAAGGACTGAATATGACTTCACAAGGGTTTACCTTTCACCCCATCCCTCTTATTAACCTTCCATCTCAGTCCATGTCATCCCCTACAAAGTCTCATTTTGTTAGAACAAATGTGAGTCACTTAAGCATTCAGCCACATCTTACGACTTTGCTGACTATATTTTTGCCACTTGTTGGCTGTGAAAACAAGCTGTAAACAACACTGACTATAAAACAGGATGTTTTATTCTTCCACACTTCCGAATGCTACCTCATATGCTCCAGGCAGTTGCTAACATAATGCATCTTAATTCAGTTGGTATGGTGATGAACTCTGCGTGTTGAATGTATTTACCAGTCATGTGTCTGCTGTGAAATCACTCACTACAGTAGACTGTGAAAGTTGCAGTGTCGGTATAAAGCTCAATGCATTTTGAGTTGTTCATTACAATGAAGGTGTATTTTGGAGCCAGAATAGAACATAATATGAGATGTTCCCACATTTCAGTATTTACTTTAGCAAATGGCATACATCTGTCACAAGGTTTGTTGACCTGTTCCAGAAAATCCAACCCAACTTTGTTGGCAAATACTTCTTTTTATCATTTCATTTATCCATCAGTGACTGTGATCAGCTGCCTGTTACACAGCCACTAACTTGCAAAAAGTCACACAAAATGTTCATTGGAAGAGGACATTATTTACAATTATTTGAAATTACAGCTTAACCCTATGGTGCATAGTGGTCACTACAGTGGACACCTATTTAAAACTTATTTACTCCTAAATTCAGGGGTTCATGTGGTGGAAATTCATATTAGCCTGTGTCAGGATATTTTTTATTCTTCTTAGGGCCTGAAAAAATGTTTCCAATTCTTTTTCCAAATGTATATATATATTTTTAAAAGAAGTTATAGACAAACATTTGAGGGTAAAACAGCATAATAACTATACATTTTTGGTGTTAAAATGGATGAAAGAGAGTTAAAATGTTTCGTAAAGCATTAAAAAAAGATTATTCATGAAATCACCAAAAAAAGGGAAAGAAGTCAAACAAAAAATTAGTCATATTTACATTAAGTTCATTCTGTTTTAAGTTGAATGCTTGGTTACAGATATTTGGAAACAAAAAAAAAAAGGAAAACTATTTTTCATGCTTTAAGACAAATAAAAACTCAAGGGAAAAATCCTGACACTTACTTTCATAATTCCTGCATCAGAGGGTTTACATATGTCCCACAATTCCACTGTGGACAAATATGTCAGTGATAATAGCAAGTGATTCTTGTAAGCCTCTTTGCAGATCACATTAACTCTTCATCATAGTGCTTTGATTTGATATGACTCACTGCTTGTTGTTGTTTGGAGTTGCAAAATAATCACCATTGACACAGCTGGGTAATAACTCTGTTTTATTTAAGTGACCCCATGCACTGTCAAGAAGAAACAGGATCTTTAGTAGATACACCATGCATGAGAAAGTTTCGAGGCTAGACAGAGCAACAGCTGCTCACCCAGATGTTTCAGAGGACAGAACTATTTTTCAGAGAACACGTGCATCTTGTGCTGTCTACAACATCAGCCTCTGTTTCTTTTCTTGAATCATTAGCTTTGGATAGACTCTCCTTAAAAAGTCTGGCCTTTGCCACCTCCCTGCTTAAGTTCATCCTCCCTGTCTACTCCTCTAGTGTCCAAGGATGTGTCTTATTCTCAAGTCTGTGGTGTAACTTTTATTCCTCTCTAACTCTCATATTCCCCCCACCAATCCTCCCGTCCCATCCAGCTGCCAAGTGGAGACAAAGAAGCTGCTTCAGCCCTCCTTTGGTCTGGTGATTATCTAAGCGAGGGCCCATCAATCTAAACTAACTCCAGACTCTCAAGAATGTCCTCTTCTCCTTGCTGCCAGGTTTGAGATAAACACATATCTGATCTTGAGAAACCAGCCTGTAATGAACCATTGGATGCATGCAAGCCAATGTAGCCTCCTTACATTTATCACAACCTCTTAAACTTGGCTCCGTCATGCTAGATTGACTGATATGATCTGATTAAAAGCGCCAGGCATCAAGTCCCACTTTTCAAAAACTGAAAAATACTTCCCTCGTGTTTCTGTACTTCCTCTAAATTTCAGCCATTTTCCTCGTGATGCATAACGAGAAGGTTATTATTGCGTCTGGCCTCACTAAGGTTGAATGTGCTGTTTTATTGGCTCTTGGCAGCGCTACAGGAATTCCTTGAGGCAGGTGAACAAGGAAATGGAGCTCATTCAACACTACACAATTATATCTGAATGTTTGTTGTCGTTAAAAGATCTTTTGTTTTTTTTTTCTCCTCCTTTTCTCTGGGAAACAGCACTCAAACTCCACAGTCTGGGGAGCAGACGAGGCTGCTTTATGACCCATTTCACATTATTTCATCCAGAGTTTTTGTGTTTACAGCAAAAACAGATGTACAAATAATTCCTTCACAAAATTGAACCATACTGGAGATTCGTGCACCATTTTTCATATGGCACACAGAGGCATATAAAAAAATCAAGTCCTATAAGTTTGCATCAATGTTATGCCGCCAGCTCTCAGTTCCTCAAGACGGTCCCAGACTGACAATGATGTCCGCTTTTGATCTCCGACGTTCGTTGTTCTTGTCTCATAGCGACTGGAACATTCCTTTGTGTGTCTCTGATCACCTCCCGATGACTGGGATGTGGAGATAAGAGAGAGGGAACGAGAAGATCTGGTTTTAATATAAAAAAGGAGCCCCGATGAAATCAATCACACTAAGGGGAACTGAACAGGGAGTCACCCGGATCGCGATTAGTGTCAAGAGAGTTGATGGGTGTTGACAAGGCGAGTTGGAAGGTCAGAGGGAGAAGCAGTGTCAGCAAAGGAGACCGAGGGAGAGACGAAGAGAGAAGGAATCTCCTCTTTCCTCTCTGTGTCGTTAGTTTATTTGCAAAGAAATTTGGAGTCAACCCCTATATCTACCAGGAAGCTTTGACTGAATTAATTCTTCTTTAATTCAAAGAACTTAAACAGATGACAGCATCGGCAAGGTTGATACAACATAAACAAGCAAGTAAGGTCAAAATGTTGTAATACAGCTGTCGTTTGCCTAACTAAATGACATTTCTACTTTTAATTTTGAAACAGTGAGTCCATTATAGTGGCAGTAGTCTTTACCTTGGCTGCACTGCTAACCTGCAACAGATCATTTAGAATTTTTTTGTTTCCTCCTGTTCATTATACAAACTGTGATTATTGAAACAAGACGCAGTGCTTTGGCAAACCTGCAAGTCTCTGTCTCCTTTCCTTCCTTGATACATAACAAACACTTTCCTAAAGCTGCACTCGATCACAAGCAAATTAGCGAACAGTGCACCCAATTTGTCTTCCGCCTTAAAAACCATGAAATCTGAGTTAATTATCGAATATAATCCAAATATGATTCAATTTGATAAATGCTGCTTGTATTTTTCATGTTCTTTTGGAAGTACTTTGTAATGAAACTGCCAGATTTACTCTTAGGCCTGTTTCTAATTGACTGAACGACTCGCACCAGGAAGTGTCTTTATTTTTACTGGGAGGTATGTTCACATTAAAAAAGCCAGCAGGTCTTAGAGCCATTGTTTGGTTGTGATTGTAATGGGTATAGTTTTTACATCAGTTATGATAAATGTGTGTTATATGATACAGAAAGGTCCAAATAGGCCACATTTCCAGGTAGGAAATTTGATATTGTTATTATGTCTTTGTGCCATGTTCTGAGTTAAAATTGTTGAATGTAGACAAGCTGACAAAGTTTCATCTCAGTTAACATCTTCTTTATTTATTAGCCGCTAGAAAGCCAAGGAATAGTAAATATCACAATTGACATCAGGTGACAAATTAGCTAACACAGCTAATGTTCGTGCGTGCCAGTTCTTAGTGAACAATTTGGTTTTAAATTAATGGATTTGTTAGTAAAGGTGAAAGAACAGCACAAATAAAATAACCAACGGTACAAGTTGATTGTTTTGCAGTGCATAATTCTTGGGTTAAAAAAGGACTTAGTACAAAAGAGACAATGCAAAATCCAGTTGTAGATGACTGTGATCTTGGGGTCCTCAGTTGACACTACACTCAAAACAATCCTAACTCTGCAGTGGAAACTTCTGTATGTGCTCAACCACTGGCTGTGAAAACTGTTTGTTGGTGTATCTACGAATGCATGTTAATTAAACCATTCAGGGCGGAAACCATAAATGATAATAAGCATTTGTGATAACATGTGGTTGCATAACTGCCCATGACACAGGCAGCATACATGTTTGGCAAACTGCTGTGACTGCTTCATAATATCTACAGGTTTTGGGGCCATTATTCTCTGCACTTATTGTGAAAGGATGGCTCTGAAGTAGAAGAGCAGATGAATTAAAATGCAGCAGTGTAGACTATGATACTGTATTGAATAAGCTCCCCAAGTTTCATTCCCCCTATGCAGAGTGTCTGATGCTACCCAGAGCTCCTAACATAGTCAAGTCTGGTCAGACCTACGCTGCTCCCTGGTGGCTCTGTTAGCCTATAAAAGTTCTGGCCTTGACTCGTTATATAATAATCCCATGGGACCAATCATTCTGTTTTCTCACAGCTTTTTCATCGCCCCTTTGGAGCACATCAGCACCCGAAGAGCTCCTTTTATGTATTTCATGCCAAAAAAGCAGACTGATTATGACTGTGCAGATGTTGCCTCAGTTATCACAAGCTTTCCCCACGAACACTGCACCCGAGTAAAAACAACCACAATGGAATTTGATCAGGAAGTCTGGAGAAATTAATATTACAGCAAGTGCCAGGAGTGGTTCTATTTTTACACCTTGTTTTTTGAGCTCTGCCTCTTTTTATGAATTTAACGCCCTGGTGACATATTTATCATTCATTTCTTATGAGTTTGCATTTCACCAGCTCACACCATTATTACAAAAAAGAACTTGATCAGGAAAGGATAGAATTTGGTACACACACACACTAAAGCACACACTCCAGAGCCATGTTTATACAGCCCAGTAGTGGATTTTTGGGAGGTGTGAGGCCAGAACTGGCAGGGTCCTCTTACACAGCCGGCAGCTCTTTGCCAGCAGCTAATAAAGACTTGCATTGATCCTAAGGGTGGGTTAGGCTTCAGTGAGGACCACAGACAGAGGGAACTGTGACTGTACGCTGGTGGTCTGGTTAATATGCATGAATGAGTGTGTGTATGTGTGTGTGGAGGTGCTTTGTGAGCTGTTTTTGAGTAGCTAAGGCGAGAGAATGAAACACCCAGCTGGGCTCAGTCTGTGAAGTTATAAGTGAGTCATCAATCAAACCGAGTCCAATGAACAATTAATTGCCCACAACTTCAATCCAAACATCCACTGAAAAACCCTTAAAAAATGTTGTGAAGTGGAAGTGGTTAACGAATTGGTATGTGAGGAAACACACAGCTCATGGCACAATACGATAGGTTATGGTGTGGATATGATATAAAACATGAGCTGCCATTATCCAATAGTTGATGATAAAGTGGGTGCGTTCACCATGCAATTGCCCACTTTATATCAAAAGACACAGCCTCTTGCTTTGACCACTGTTTGTGATGCTTTTATTTGGCCTTTTCACCGCCTGTTGCCTTGTTTTGATGAAAGTTTGGGCAATAGTTTTGGAAGTATACAAAATGAGTACATGAATAAAAAAGTAAAAAAAGATCAAAATTGAAAGTATTCAATGTATCTTTGCCTCTTTTCAATAGAGGCATAAGCTCATGTATTGTAACATTATTGCCCTCTACTGCTGCTAGGATGTTAGTATTCATTTTTCATCTCACTGATGTGAATCATTCCTCATGTCAACAGACCTTCAACTGTCTGGCGAGGCCTTGTTCATCCCTTATATCAAGTGATTTCTGAGCAGAGGCTGCCAATGTGACCTAATATGCTCAACTATGTTCCATGTTACATAAAAACTGCAGAGAGAAAACACACTGAAATAACACTGGCACACTACTGGAGAGACAGCATTGTAATTGGCTTATCCAATGGCCCACTTCCTATCCTACTTCTTTATCCTCCGATAGCCCTGTCTCATCGTCTACATCCTCAAGCAACAACTGTTTGTTCTCTGGCTCATTTCCTGATTCTGGCTTTGTTTTGAAGCCCACCATGCTTTTAGTTAGTCCCTTTTATTGTATGCTGTCAGGAGGAGCTTGTAGCATTTTGGCATGAGCCTTCGACTTCATGAATCTAGTTGGTTCTTGGTACAAATATATATATATATATACTAAAAACTATGTACAGAGAATGGTTTTGGTGTGTATACACAATAGCTGTGGTTGTCAATACTGTATTGTGGGTTAATTGTTTAAGAGCATAGTTATGATAATTTCAGGGTTTCAGGTTTGAATGAATAATTCAATATTTGGTTGGCTTGTTGGACAGGTGATTGCTTTGGTCCTGGTTTACCAGAGGGTTACTAGACCTGCTTTAACAACACTTCATTTCCTGTTTTACATTTACGTGTGGTAAAACATCAGTATTTTCAGTTAGGGAACAACCATTGTTTGCCATTAATAGTCAATCGAGGAGCCAGCATGTGACATTTCTGAGACTCTTTTGAGTTTCTTGAGTTATTATTGTTTTTGAAACTCATTCGAACTTCCTTTGTTTAACTTTTGGTAAAGAAAAGTATATTAAACCACAGTACTTTTATTAACCACTAAAGTTATGAGTATGTCTACAGTTCTGCTTCTACAGCCACTGTTTATTTATCAGGTCGTCTTCATATATTTGTTGTACTTGATGTAGTATAATACTCAGCACTGCACTGTATGATTACATGGTGAATTTCCTTTATCTTCTCATAATTTATTTTGAACAATGAAGTTAAAAGCCTGGCAGACACTAAAATAAGTACTCCAAGAGAACGAGATACTCAATTCATTACAACAGTTAATGGCAGATTTATGAGTTTTATTGCAGGGTCTTTGGGTGTTTTTGTTTGTACAGTGCAAGCATAAAACCAACACACCATACCACACAATGACGGAAAAGTATTGTACCAATCAGATTCATTCAAACTGATCTTTTAAAATCTCTCAACAAAGTGTCATTTTAATGTGAACACATGGCAAGTTTTCAAGCTGAACAATGTTAGCTGCTTACTTAAGTAGTTCATCCATCATGGTTTCAGTTTCTCTTCAACTCTTGTACTTGTTGGTTCAGCTGTAATGTGTTTTGCAGTGGAAGTTGTTCAATAGTTGTTGCCACAACTCACATGTTGGTCTCTATTTTTCGTGTCCATCTGAGTCTATACCTCACATTCAATATTGATGCCATTTGTTGCGCTTCCTCTTACTATCGGGTTGCTTTCCAACTGGCCGATTGATTCTATGGGATGGCAGCAACAATGCTCCGACCAGATCAGGGGCAGTCAATTTGCGTCTAACACAACTCAGCTTGGGATATTCTGCCTAGATATTCTGGAGAGCGATCAGTGTTCAGGCTCTTACAGGCTTCTGTCAGAAGAGCTGAATCAGGCTTTAAATCAGCCTGCTTATCATGTGGTTTGTACTTCAAGCATACAAAAATACTTTACTTTTGCACACACTCTGAAACTGAGGCAGCATTTTTAAAGATCAAAGAGCAAGTTGTCACATGGTCAAAATGTGAATTTATTATATTCAATATTGAGAAGTACACTTTGGCATAATATCTTCAGGAACCACAAAATTCGTCAGTATGGCTCCAGTAGAAATTATTCATCTGAGACAATAGATTTAAGAATTGCTGCCTCATTATGAATGTGGCTCCGAATAATTGTTTCGTGGAATTTTCTGCTCCCTGTTTATTGTCTGTGCCTCTGGTTGTCTGCCCTGCTGCCTGTGCCAGAGAAGCCCATTCAGATGGAGCCCAGTCAGTCTGTAGTCCAGTAGCCTCCAGCACGGAGGCATTTCAGCTCCTTCAGGGGGATTTGACCAAGATTTCCTGCCCCTTATTAAATTATAATCTCCCTTCTACCTCTCTTTCGAGTTCCCCTTCTCTCCATTTCGAACAGAAAAAACAGGCCTCCCCGTTTGTTTTCCTGCCAACTGATGTGTGTGTGTTTGTGTGCGCGTAATGTGTGCATGTACGTGTGAAGTTGTTTGGGCTGCCAGTGGACGGAAGGAGTGTGTGCGATGATTGGCGGGGCACGCATCTGAAGTGGGTCAACAGGGAGATCAAGGGCTGAGGCTTTTGCTTTCTGCTCCCTTTCATTTTTCTCCTTCATGTCCCTGTTTTTTTACTTTTTCCTCTTTTTCCTGTCGTAATGACTTCATGCCGCCTTCATGGCTTCTTTCTCCTCTCCCTCTGTTGCTTCCATTCCATTTATTAGGCGCTTCCTTCTTCTTCTTCCTCTCCTCTCTGTCCTTTGACACAAGTTTCCATCCCTCCGCCAGTGGTAGCCTTTGACGATGTGATCTGTATTAGCTTAGTTTTTTCATGAAGTGTCAAACTGTGGAATCCTTTGATAGAAACAGACTACGAGAGGACTTTTCTGGGCTTTTCCCTCTTGGCAGTCAGCCCCAGCTACGTGCCGCTCGGGATTTTTTCCAGTCCTGGCAAAAAAAGAATGGAACAATTGATGGTGTGCAATTGTTCCGGGTTTAGTGGTCTTATTTCAGCGCACCAGAGCATTTCTCACCTTCAGGGCGCTGAATCGTAAAAAGATCCGTGCACATAATCTCCACAAGGGCTTTGTTTTGCACCACAGCCAGCTTTCCCTTTGGATGACCTGCCACATGAATATTTTGACACCCAGTCAGGAAGTAACGAAGCTCTTTTGCAAAAGAAGTTCAACTAGTTAAAAAGAAATTTATCATTCATCCGTGTGGCAGCTTGTTTTTAAGTTATTTTCTTTGTCTCACATTTGTCAGTGTACTGTGTTTTGCCTGGGCTGCGTGTCTTCTGCACATTTCAGATACCTCATTTTGGCAGACACAAAGCCACCCACTTAGTTAGGGGAACAAGGTAACAGTTACTTGGAGACATGGCACAGAAACACACAACATAACACAGACAAAGTCGAATTCAGGACATTGAAAACAGAAAAGTCCACAGTAAGACTCTCATACTCCTACAGAACAAGCTACACAGTTGTGAAGCTCTGAAAGTCTTCTAATGTCAAAATGTACTACAAATAAGATATTACATTGAAAAACCAGTGTCATTAGCTAACTACTTGCATTTATGAGTGATGATTGAAGAATCATGACTGGTCTCTGTGCTGCTGACAAGATACGAGCCTCAAGTTGGGCAATGTAGACACTGAAGCCTATGCACGAAGTTGGATGTGCATCCCCTCAAAAACTGATCTACCTTTAAATCAATGCAGACATCCAGTCCTGTGATTGGTCTGCTAGGTAGCATTGTAGTTTGCTCTATTCTTGGTATTACTGCTGATGTCCTGTGATTCAGCTGCCCAACATCCAACCTCATCTCTTTTCTTCTTTGTAGAAGTTTGAGCATCGGCTGCCCTACATTTAGCTCCCATTAAGTTTGGATCCAAATATGCAAAGAAACTTGCATCAAAATCCCCCTTCTGGCCTGAATGTTGGTGGGGTATTGGGGAGCTATGCAGATACTGAAGTGATTAAGTCAGCAGGGCTCAGGACACTGAAGTTTAGACACAACAGAAGGGGAAATCAAGCAGCAGCCTTTGGTCCAAAATGCAGAAGTGCTAAAACTTGCTGTTCGTTGAGTGTCCGCTTAAAGGCGGGGTTGGCAGTCGTGGAAAACTAGCATGACTTTGAGTGTAGCATCTCCCCAGTACTCTGTATAGCTCTGGGGTGTCCAAACTAAGGCCCGAGGGCCAATTGTGGCCTGCCGTCTAGTTTCATGCAGCCCCCAGCTTTCATCTTACTATGTATTAATTTTCTCACTCAAATTAATCATGCCCTAATTGGATACATTTACAGTTTCTGCAAGGTACCTGAAAAAAAACTTAATATATCTGGTAACATCTCACAAATATTTGGAATGTGCGCAGGCTACTTTATAAAGCTAAAGCTCGATGTGATCTACAAAAACTCAACAACTGTTACAGCTGACATGTTTATCTGCATTTGGTATAATGCAAAAATGTGATTTGGGAGTTGTTGAAAATTTAAAAAATAAAATAAAATAAGCACATGAGAGGACACAAGACTGAACTAGAGTAATGAAATTGTGAAGAAAAGACAAAAGTTGATGCATAAAATGGTTCTGAATGCAGCAGCATAGATATTTGGGGTTAAAAATGTTTTTATAATTGTCTCTTAAACAAACATGATAAAGTCCAGATCCTGATTCTGTCATGAAAAATTATGAAATATTTTTCCCAAGTTTGGTTTTATCCCATAAGTCTGCAATAATAGTACAAGAATGTTTGACTAAACTAAGAGAGTGTTTCTGATTTCTTTTTTTCTGAAATAATTTTAAAGAAAAAGTTTTCAAATAGAGCACTCTTTTGTCACTTTTGCTGTTAATAGACATCAGTAAGAGCTGTCGGCCCCTGGTCATTTTCGCAGTATACATATGGCCCTTTTGGTAAAAAGTTTGGACATTCCTGGTCTAGCTCCTCCTCTCTCTCTTCTTCCCTTCTTCAAAACGACACCACGGCTATCATGCCCGAGCGCGGGTTCTTCCGCAGTCAAACTTATTGTAACTGTTGCTTGTTAATAATTCTCTATCCTCACATGGAGTGTCCCAGTTGGTGCCTGACTTTTTTCAGCTTTGACTTAGCTCATGCTAGCTAGTTGATTGAATTTCGTAAGTTACCATTTTCATTGTTGACTTAAAATCTGTTTATTGTAAAACTTTATCATGTTGGTATTCTGATAAATGTATGATTTTGAGCATGACAAACATATTTGACTACCATAATTGTAGCTTCTGTTGCCTTTGCTGCTGCGCTGACCTCTTTTTTTCACACCTTTACTTTTCCTGTCGTTTACTGCTGAAGCAGAGCTTTAAGTTTGTACAAGTGGACTAACAGGAAAAGTCCTTGCCTTGCTTGATCAGGCCTTGGCAGCACACAATAAAAGTATTCACACCGGCACGGAGCACTGCAGAGAGCAGGAGACTTAAGGAGTACCAAAAGAAAAGAAGAAGGAAAAAAAGAAAGAAATGAACTGAGGTTGCTAGTCTATACCTAGAGTCAGGAACAAAACGATTGCTCTTTTGCAGAGAATGTTATGGCTGGATGTCTCTGAAGTTTTCCCTCTGAGGTGAGGTCACCCTTACAGTGCCCCCTCACATACAACGGTTTTTCTGTTCTGTTAGAATCCAAAAGTGTCTCTTTTTATATTTTCTTTTTTCCACAAGAAATAATTTTCAATAGCTAATAGAATTGTTAATTTTGATGAGAACTTTCAGAGTTGGTTGCAATACACAACACCTTTTTTTGCACTGGGTAGAAGGTAGAAAGGTAAAAGCAAATTGCTCTTCGTCAGATTATTTTTTCACTCTTTTCCCTCTATTACCTAATCAGCCGCTCATATTAAGTTGAGGTACACCAGCAGGTCAGCAGGAAAGGTATGGCTGTGTCTGTCTGCTCACAGACTCTCACATTCTCATCTCTTTCTTTGCTCCTTCCACTGCTTTCTTGGCAAGTCAGGGGTTAGTCTGGATGCTTTGCAGACTTTCAATCAATCTCCTCGGGCTACATCCTGACTTTAAATGCAGCACAGAAAGATGAGGTGATAGAGCATGAGTTGGTAATATATTGTAATTAGTGCCTTTTCCCTGGCCTGGAGGAGAAAGTAAGAGTTTATGACTCACACGCAACTGTACATGTGTGAGGTCCTGCAGGTTAATAATTCTGCATTTAATTAGCTGCTCTTTGACTTCTTTTACAGGCACACAAACATGCACGATACCCCTCGAAACACCCATTTCCAGTTTTATGATCAGCATGTCTGCTTCTGCACTCAGATATTTGCCCTGGGGTTAAAACCTGTTCTTCTGAATGAAGTCATCAAGAAATGAAAAGCCCCACAGCTGACCTTCTCACTTGCCCCCCCCTTCTTTTCTTCACTACTTGTCTCAACCCTCTGTTTTACACTACCTACAACCCCCCCTCTCTCCTCTTAACCCACTTCATCAGCATAAACTGTACCCTCTCCAACCAACTTGTAGTTCTTTTCTCACCCACTCCAGCCTTTGGGGATGTAAGGAAAACACAGCCCAGCTCCACAGGTACCGTTTCCTGAATTGATGAGGCTGTCCTCTCATGCTTCTTCTCCTCCTTTCCCCCGTTTTATGAGTTTTTTCTTTCCTCTCCTGAAAAGAGAGAAATGAAGCCTTGTTCAAATCTGTCTTCAGTTTACCCCCAGTGCATTTGTCAACTGTCAACTTCATTTTGAGAGTTTCAAAGATGTACAATAATAACAGCAGACTATAAATCTGGAAAATGAGAGTACAGGCAGAGAGTGTCATATGTGATGCAGATATACATATACCATTATCATCACAAACCAGAAAGATAAAGAGAGATTATTTTCATGAGCGAGGGCTTCCAGACAGCACACTGGGAGATAAAACAGAGACTAGTATTTACTGTATCACTAAAATGGAGTGTGCAGTTTTCACAAAGACTTTATTGATATAAGCTAATACTACTTCAACTTAATTATAAAATGCTTCCTGTAGATAACCTAATGAATTCATGAGGATAAGTCAGCCACTTTGACACCAAACTTTGAAAACCTTTTTTAAAATAATACCAGCCGTCAACAAGGACAGATCAAATGTAGCAGTAACGTTGTCCACAAAAAAAAGTAGTGCAATTCAAAGGTGGGGTCTACAGGAATTTTGTTACTGTCTGTCAACACAACATCCAAACTGTGCTTCTCTCCCTTGGCTCAGTGTCAGTATCAGCGCGCGCCCACTGCTTCCAATTGTTCGTATGCACCTCTGTAATACGCGGTTGTTTGGGCGCAAGTGCAGCACAGTTGCCAGAGCAGTAGATCCAATATAAAAATATTACAGACCTCAGTTCACTGGTTGCTGGTTCAACTTGCATCCTGTTAGACTTTATGCATGTCTAGCTCACTCTTTTCTCATAATATATCTTGTCTCTCTGGAGCTATCTCTTCAAATGAAAACAAGCAAACAGAATGAAGAAACAGATAAAAGTAAAAGTTATCAGACTCATGAAAATTTGACAGTTGTTGTGTAAAAGGTGTCAAATTGTGAAATTGTTTGGTTTACTAAAATGAAAACTACGTAGATGTCTATGACCTTTGGAATGCTTGTCAGTCACTTTTGACTTTGAAAACTGAAAAAAAAAAAAATTTTGCTTCACAATATTATCGAATTTTCTTCCAACATTTCAGAGACCAACTTGCAAATAAATCATTAAATCAAGAGTTGATAAAACTAGCTCATGAAACTAGCCGTCAAATGTAGCATAAGCTTAAGGTCTGACCAGAAACACCCTTTCAGTAAAAGGTGGAAAACTTTTTAAATTCATATTGACATAACATGATGTAAGTTTATTTTTACATGGCAGACTCAGACTAAAAAACCAAACAGAATGTATGTAATGTTGCAGCAGAAATATAAACAGTAATTCATCATGTCTTGATAATTTTTTTGGTAAAAAATTGTCATTTATTTAACTGATGATTTCATGGGAGTGCTAGCAAGAGATGACAGGAGCTTTTATTGTGGTGGGACAGAGGGGATTTTCCCCAAAAAACGACCAATCAAAGCATTCACTTTCAAATTGATGGCAACTGTAGTTACAGACGTTTCGTAGTTTTGCAACTACTCGTACACACATGGACACAGTGAACAGCCATACTGTTCAGCCACTGCTTATTTACATAGTGTTGGGTAATACAGGGTGCGTTCAAAGTCACCAGTAACAGTGACCACCACTCAAGTATCACGCAGTGAGCTAACACCGGAAAAGGCGTAATAGGCTAAGTGCCACTCAGGCTAAAGGAGGGATTACCTCATTCAACAGAGGGTGATTCTTTAAATAAAACCTAACACGCTCAATTTCCTCTGTCTTTCACATACACAAACACACCACCATCAGACTCAGTGGGAGCTGTGTAACTGTGGCTGCTAGCATGTTATGTGACTGCTTTGCTCACTTTCTCCCACCTTGTTCTGTCTTTCGATCTCATATGAAGACGTACAAACAGGTCAATGAGCTCTGTGTTGTCTGAAAGCGTGATGCTTAAGCAAAATGTGAGCATGTTTGTGTACGTTTCCTGAATGTTTGCAGGTGCATGTATTATTTTTTTTTTTACTGGAAATCTGTAAAATCCGTTCATACTTATATGTCTAGACTACAGATTTAATAGTAAACCGCAGATGTATAAATTGAGCTTATTTTAAGTGTTCTCTTTCTTCCCCTCTAGAGCTGGAAATTCATTTTGGCTGTAAAACGAAAAGCTTCCATAATTTGCTTTATTAGAGGATGATGCTTGTGGTTAAATAACAGTTGGCCACCCGTGTGAGTCGATGATAAAAGTCAGGAATGATTATGGTCGTGGCTGTGGTTCAGGTTTGTGATAATTGGATGACTCAGCAAAAATATGTGGTGGGGCGAGTCTTGTGGTTGTAACCAAACTTTCTAAACATCATGGAGTTGTTGTTGAGCCGTTTTGGTGTTTTTTTACAAGCTGGCATTATGTGGTACATAATGTTCAGGTGATGACTCCTCCACTCAAGAAGTGGCTTGAATGTTTGCCACAAAAACAACCACCACTTCTTCCCTCCATGTCACTGAATCCTCACCCTTGGTGTACCTAAAATCTGTCTGCAGCACGTGGTTTAGGAAATGCCTGGCAGTCTAGATTCACACACAAACCACTTAAGGGAAGTGGAGGCAGAGCACCTTCAACCTCACCTCCCCAGCGCTGTTGATCTCATTAGCTGGTAAACGGAGCAATTGGAAGGAGAACTTGGCTTGCAGGCAGACGTGGTGTCTATGTCTCTTCTGCCTGCCTGAGGAGGCCACTTGAGAGGATGCTGAGTTTGGATTTCGAAGCTGTTGAGTCTGCAAGAAGACTTCTCAGATTAGCACGTCAGCTCTGTTAAGATGGCAAACGACATTTTTGAGAATGACTGCAAGCTTCAGGTTGTGTTTGTGTCTGTGACTCTGATTTCCAGCAGGTTTGGAGAAAGATCAGTAAAGCGCACTGTGGGCGGGAAAGTGGCATGTCTAAGTTCATCAGGTGCATTTGCCAACATGTGTCTGTGTTTTGTTTGGACATGGTTTGGTTTCTGAGCAGGGCGCGAAAGACACAGACCAAAGACTCAACTAACATTTCAATTCTAAAAGTCCCAGAATTGTATTGTCCGTACCTTTTCATGTTCTATCAAGCCAACCCTATTATAATATTTGCATTTGAAAATCATAAAGCTCTGTGAGGTACTTGATTTGGACAAATGGTATGTCTTAACTCTTTGCTTATTTTATTATTTACACTGCTATGAAGGTTTTTTTTAATCCACAATATTTCCACCCTGCTTCTTTGAAGTGACTGTGAAAAGAATCCGCATGAAGTGGATCACAGCGACTCCCTTTGGCCGGAGGACTGGCACAAACTTTTGTGATGTATTTGTTTTGAATACATCTACTTAATGTTGTGCAATGAGGTGATGAATTGATCAACAGTTATTTAGTACTGTTGTGTAGAATATGACTTTGTAAGTTTATACCATAGTTTAGTACTGGGCTGTATTCAGCATAATAGCCCAGTACTCTGAGATGCATCTGTACCGTGTAACATCAGTGACTCCTGGTTATGTCCTGCCAGTCGTCATCTACCAAGCAGAGCAAATGTAACACTCTTCATTTATTCATTGACTCTCTGGTTTGAACAGATCACTGCACTATAACTTCTACATGTGGGTTGAAACAAACATTTTCACAAACAGCTTAATGTGTGTTTTAGCCTATAGCAGTGCTCTATCACTCTCCAGTCTAGATTTCCTCTGCTCTGTCTCTTTTCTGTCATACAGTACAACTCTTGTTTCCACTATTACTAAGCAAATCCAAGATTAGAATTTAGAAATATGTAAACCATTTTACCACTGACAATCTCATTGTAAATTGGGGATTATGAACAGACATATATCTAGATTTGAGACTTTACCATAACGATGATAGTTGTTCTTATGAGCAACAACAACTACAGAAGCTTTAACATGACCTTTTTATGCCCATTTTTGACAACTTTTTTTGCGGCAGAGGAGCAGCTCTTCTCAACAAACTTTAATATGCTCTGTTGGGAGGTTCTTGATAAACAGCTGCAACATCTTTACATTGGATTTTGTATAGTTTCTGGGAAAATGAGCAACATGTAAATCTGCTGTGGTAGCCTATGGATAAAGATAATGAAAGATCAGTTTGAGTGTAATGTATGGCAGTGCTTAAAGACTCATTTTTGAGTGATGCTGACAAAGTCTTCTGCCTTTACTCTGACTTCATTTCACCCAATTTCTGTATCCTTTTTAATAGCTCACCACTACTGACCAATCTTAGCAGTTCAACAAGAAACTGCTCAAGGCAGACCTTCAGAGCACAATGAGAGCAAATTGGTTGAAAACACATATTGGTAAAAATATTCTGACCAGTGTTTTTTTCTATCACAATCCCTCTTTTTTCTTTTTGTGCCAGAAATGATCAATGCCTCGTCCACTGTTGCCATGTTTGTATCCATAACTCTGACTCTTCTTCACTGCTGTGATGTTTGACCATGGGCAGCGCCCTCTGGTGGACACACCATTTGTTGTCCTACCTGAGGTCAAGACATGGGAGTATGAGGTGGTGATGAGAGTTGAGCTATGAGAGTTTGGTGCCATAAAAAGATACAAGATGTCTACTGAGGGACCAAAAGAAACTTCAAAGAGACTTAAAATCAATTGCAAATGACTTCAGAGAGATACAAGAGATAGCAAGCAAAGAAAAGGCTAAACTTGAATGAAAAGATGAAAAATTAAAGAAAGAAAAACCCACAAAACAGCTATAAGGTCACCCAAAATAAGAATAAAGCGGTACAACAAGAGACATAAAACAATTACAATAATACACAAAGAGATTTCGAGCTCAGATGCATCAAGCAAAGAGATACAAAATTCCTTATAATTGTTTCCAAATAGACAAGCAAAATGAAGATTCAAATAAATGCAAAGAGGCTCATACTCATACACATAGATTATCTTCCAGTCTGGCTGTTTTTCTCTTGTATTTGAGGAGTTTTTTGAGTTCCTTCACGTCTGTGCCCTGAAGCCCATTTTCTCATAACGTGTACATGGATGTTGTCATCAGAAATAGTGTTCAGCTATTTGACAGCTGTCTGGAAGAAAGAACGGTTAACTGATCACCATAAGTAATGATGGCGGTGCCTTTTTCCAACTTAGGGTCAGACTGTCCCTTATTTCTTCTCTAATGTTCCTTTTTTTGTACTGCCATTTCTTTTTTTGCTGTACTTCTGAAAGTAGTGTTCTAATGTGTGCAATTTTTTTTTTCAGCTAAATCTGTTTTATATAAAATGTCACTCAGCTTGCCAGGCAATGCTCCTTCACTGTAACTTCGAATGCTGCTCGTGTTTTAAGATTGAAGGAGCCTTTGATTCACTATTCACTAGTTCTTTTTGATGGCTTGTTTTATGGAGTTACTTTATGCAAAATGAAAAAGGGGGTGAGTTTAGGAGTTAGAGTATTCTCAATTCTCCCTGTGTAACCACTTATCAGAAGTATTTTATGTTCTCATGCATGCGGGAAGTACGTGCTTTATTACGTGGGTGTTCTCGTGTTTGAGAGCGTGCACTAATCTCGGTCCAGCAGTGGCTCAGAGAGGATTGCGTGAGATTTTTTAACAACGTCTGCTGAGCTTTTCAACAAAAACACTTGATAAACAGATTGTTGAGGTCTCAAAACCACCGTCTGTGTCTGATCCCTGTTCATGCACAGTCTCTGAGTCTGAGTGAGAGTGTGTCGCTCTGCTACTTCAGAGAGTTTGACGCCTGCAGAATGGTGGGCATCCAGAGCTGCCTGCTAAATTACATCTACACCAAAACCACAGACCTCCATACCAGACGAACTTCCCTTCCAGCCAGTCAGCAAGTCGGCCAACGACCAAACACTGCTCTACCAATACTGCTCTCTCTTTCTCCTGTTTATTTCTTCTAACATCTTTGTCTTTGTTTCTTTCATATTCAGTACACAAAGATTTGGGAAGAAACTTTGAGGTGATCTTTCTTTCTTTTGGCAAAAACACAGCATTTCAAACAAGCATTAACAGATGCTGCAGACATGCACGATAAATGACTAATTACAAAAAAATCTAGCTTAACAGAAACCTGGTTAAACATTGGTGAACGACTGTTAGGCAAGAATTTGACTGCCTGGCTATGTGGTTATCCAGCAATCACAGACCATAGAAAGAGAAAGTTGTTAAACAGACTGGATGTCTGCACACATGGAGGCAAGAAAAACACCCGTTTATAAGTACTTGTGAGTTGGAGTCAGCTGTGAGCTTGTGCATTGCTCTCAGTTTCTGCTCCTAATTAACTGCAGAGTTTAATTTGGCATCATTTTTAGATTAGAGAATGTCAAACCATTTTATAATTAGAAAATGTCAACTCTTGTTTTTGCAACTGTAATGCCTTATTATAGACTTTCAGAGGGAACTCTCCTCACTAGCACAAACTTCTGCAGAAAGCCCTTAACATTTAATTGAAAAAATTGTAAGAAGCAGGAAAACTTAAGGAAGAGAGGGCTGCATTATTATCTAACATGATTTAATTTGGAAAGAAAATCACAGGCTGAGGCCAAAATTTTGCACAGTATGACAAAAGTCAGACACACTGTGGCATTTTTACATTTATAGACACAAACTTTGCAATTTAAAAATCCATCTTTACTCAACACATTGGCTGCACATTTTTTTCTTTTCTGTAGCTAGCATCCTGTTCCTTTACATTAGTATTTCTGGCAGTCAAACAGGAGCTGTCTGAACCTTCATTTACACTTTGCATTCCACTTTTTTTTTCTGCAATGGAGCTCCTGACAGCGATCAGTCCGGAGGCAGCAGATGAGAACACCTCAGGGGGGAGCTAGAGTGGAATGTACGACTGTTTTCACACATCATTTCAGCTGTTAAAGCCAGCACTTGACACCTACAGTTGACGCTAATAATACAAAAACACACTCACTGTACCTCTTGTGGTTTCCTGTTCGCACCTGACCACGGTTGTGAAAATATTTGGCAGAGGGTGATGCGGTCATTTCTTCCAGAAGTAAATTCAAGTCAACAGATCGGCCTGTCATGGCTCCTTAGGGCCATCAAAGAAGCTGAGAGCAGGGAAATACATATGCAATATGCTTTCAGGTCATGAGGTGTTTGCATCTCATGTTTGCATGTATAAAGATGCATGGGTTCATTCTTGTGTAACCTCCCATTCACCAAAGCCGGGGATCCTGTCTGTTTTGAAATGAGCTCTGCAAAGCTGCACATAAAATTGAGGTATGCTTTAGAAGATTCCAGCCAAGTTTTAGCCCATTTATAGCTGAGTGGCTGAGCCATAATATCTTCTGCTCTCCATATTTCTTAGTAAGAAACATGTTTCCTTAGATTTCATGGTTTTATTTTCGGCACAGGGCCTGTCGCGGGTTGGATAAGACATAGTATGCCTGTAAATGAGGTGGAGACTATTTAAATAGCAACCTTTTTCGAAAGCAGAAGACATTTAACATCAGTGCTTCACCTCCTATTTCTTGGGGTAGATTTATTCGCTCATTTAAACAAAACTTCATATTTTAAAGGGTTTATCTCAAAAAGGAAAATACATGTTTGCAAGGTTTCAAACTCAT
Organism: Thalassoma bifasciatum; assembly: GCA_008086565.1. Taxonomy (NCBI): domain Eukaryota; kingdom Metazoa; phylum Chordata; class Actinopteri; order Labriformes; family Labridae; genus Thalassoma; species Thalassoma bifasciatum. Next base: position 141,545 of record RPOG01000513.1, read on the forward strand.
ACAAAGTAAATGTCCCTGCACCAAAGTAGCAGTAAATAGGTGAAAGCGTTGTGTGATCTCTCTTTGCATAGTAGCACAAACATCAGGGAGGAAAAATTAAATAATTAAATATGTCATTCATCTTGTCACGTGATGACAACTCAAAAACTTGTTAGAACTCAGAAAATAATTTTTTTAAATCTCAGTTTGTATTTGCAAGCAACATAATTGGGCCCAATTGTTGAAAAGTACACACTAAAGTGCCAGCTTGGGAGCCAAACGCATGCCAAAGTGCCCTCCTGGTTGGCATATTACACTTAACTGCCTCCTTGGGTGGCAAAACACTAAATTGCTCCTTCGGCTGGTTTAAAAATGATGAGCTGCCCTCTTGGTGGCAAAAACGTAAGCTGTATGTGCCTTTTTTTTTTCTTTTTAATCCTTCCCTTCAAAAAGTCTGTGCAAGTCACTGCCCATATTTTAAAGTAGATAGTATAGTATTACTTATAGTGGTATCAAATAACAATGCTGAATCTCCATATGGCGCATGTGCAGGTTTTCATATCTGCTACATATTCATGTGTTGTAAAAATCCCTGACTCTATCTATAAACATCTCAAAATCTAGGGGCACAGTTTGAGAACAGCACGAGGTCTTTGATAAGCCAGCTGAAATGAGGACGTCATTGCTGAAAGATATCCTTTGACATGTTGGAGAAGTGGGCCTCAAACACTAAGGTCCACTCATAGTTCTGTGTTTGATGTCATTTAAATAGATTCTCTGAAAATACTACATGAATGAATAGTACTTTTAATAAGAAAAATCAACTAGTTAACGAAGCTACTCGTTACTCATTACATCCTGGTATTTAAACTTCTTACAAATTGACCAACCACAGGAACAAGACAACAGATAAGCAAAGATACAGCCCTAAAATCTGCAGGGCCCCCAGCAGAGGCTGCTAATATTACAAAAATATCATTCTGAGGTCAGCAAGAATAAGAATACCTCAGACAAAGTATTGACCTTTTTAAAATAGAAATGGTGGCAAAAAATATTACAAACAATGCCAAGTGGAGTGTTTGATGTTTTTCTTTACATGGGTTTTGCATCTACTAATGTCAGTGTGTGACACATTAACACTTTTAATCATGAAGGTATGTCTTCTTTCCTGTTTTCAGTTCATTGTGTGACTTCTGAAGCCGGGGATGCCGATGACCATGCTGTTAGCTCCTTTGTGTGTGCTGCTGATGCTGGGAGCACGTGCTCTCGCTGGAGGCTACCCCCCGATTCCCCACATGAAGTACATGCAGCCTATGATGAAAGGGCCGATTGGACCTCCGTTCAGAGAGGGCAAGGGACATTACGTAGGTGAGTAGTCTCTAAAGACATGATGTCTGTGTGGCTCTTTAACTTGTATGTCAGTTTGCATAAAGTCTTTAGTTTCCTCGCTTTAACATTGATAATTACGGTGACCGGTAAGGGTTGAAGGATCAATAGCGGCTTAAACAGCGTACCATTTGATAAACACACATCATATTCAGAAATGCTATACATTCAAAAGCAAATGCTGCAAAGGAGACAAATGTGCTGCAGGTAGGCAAACTGACTGCATTAACATCAAACAGGCGTTTCTGAATGCAATGCATGTTTATCAATGAGTATGTTTTCAGCTGTTATTGAGCTTTGACCTCTACCAGCCACCATAGATAATGCTGATAATTGTCATTTTGAACAGACTTGATGAAGTTTAACCTCAGTAAGCTAATGAAAACCACAAATTAGCTACAGGAGAGTCCCTTTCATCTTGAGTTTTTGATATACTTCCTTCCGAGCACTTTTTGGCAGTTGCCTTGAGTACCTCAACATTTTCCAACTCAGTGACTCAAAGTTATACGACGTGGATTACAATTACAACTTTAAAACAACGCAGAAAGGAACAGAGACATTCACAGTGAAACAACTTCTCATGAATAAAAGAAGAATTCTGCATAGTAGTTTATGGTGTGATTGATACAGAGACCCTTCCAGGAATCAGCCCGGGTCTCCTCAGGCACTTTTAGGGCTCATTGAAGTCTGTGTCTCCCTGCCCTGTGGGTCCAGCAGCATTTGGCAAGTCCCCAGTTGGGGCCTAATGGAGGCCTGATTACCCACTGTTTGCTGAGCTCCGCTGGGCCAGTTGTTTCTCCTGCCATCTGGATGCGGTTACCCTGCTGTTTATCACATATTCCTCAGCTGTGGGATGAAGGAGAGAGTGTGAAAGAAATATAAATACATGAAATAAAAGACTGAGACAAGGGACCTGGGAAATGGAAGGAGGTGATAATCATCCTGAAAAAATGTGCATTCTGTCATCATTATCATATTATACTCTAACTACCAAAACACGCTCTGGATCATATGAGATGTGCCTTGTGTTATCACAGGCCCCTTCTTCAAAGAAAGTTTCAAAGAAAATGAGGGGCACATTTTCACTTCAGTACAATTACACGATGCTTTGCCCAAGAAACACCACAGGAGTTGGACTCAGATCACACAAGGTAGTGAGACTTTTCATGTTAGTACCTTACAGAGACAACACATATTTTATTTAAGATGTTATGCTGTATTAAAACCACATTGTACAGTATAGTTAAAACAATATTTAGATTTGATGTCACATAAATGCTGCCTTTGGCTTGTGTTATTAATGCATCCACTGCCTCCTAGTGGTCAAATACCAGTACTATATCAAATGTTGAGCAATAGTAGACATATTTTGTTCTTACATCATCTGTTGTATTGCAAGATTACGTAAATCCATAAAACAGCTCAGATAAAGTTTGAGGCATATGTAAAAATACAATTTCAAATTCTAACATCCAGAAATAGATTTGCAAACTTTTAAAAATTAAACATAGTTAAAAGTTTTAAAATCATTCAAACCAAATATTTAGATAAGATTAGTGCAGAGATATAACATTTGAAATATAGATATAGATATTTATTTTTTTCAATGCTTAAATCTGAGACCAGCTAAAGGTTTTAAATAGTTGAGAAAGTGATGTGTTTTCCATTGTTTTACATCATCTCTTTTTATTAAGTTATTGAGTTCTATTCTTGCCTGTTATAGAATTTCAGCTGATCATCAGTTCATTTTCTCATGTCTGTTACTTTTTTTTTCATATTGTGTTGAGCAAGATGACCAGTTTAGTACCAATACTCTACTAATAAGGGACCATGCTGTTGTAACAAATGAAGATTGTGGTTAAGAATTGGCCCTGAAAAATGCTTTGGGTCTAATTCACCAATATCTTCAGAAGATTTTTCTTGGATTTGATTTTTAGGTGTTTTTTTTTTAAAAGTCCAAGACAGATTTATGAACCTGTTTTCATCCTGCAGAACAGTTATCACCATCTTCTTAGATTAATTAATGTCCTCATAAATTCCAGTTTTATGGTGTTTTATTAGCATGGATAGTAGTCTGTCTGGTCTTTCCAGTCCATTTCAACTAACTAACTAACTAACTAACTAACTAACTAACTAACTAACTCACTGACTGACTGACTGACTGACTGACTGAATGACTGACATATGTTGGTTTTAAAGCACCTGTAGTGATAATGAATACATTTATTGTCAGATTTGTCTTATTCAAGGAAAGAAACACTAAACTAACCAAAAAGGACATATCCTGAAACAACAGGTAGGAATTGTCTGAGCCCCCCTGCATAACTTATTGTGGGAGACTGTGTACTCATTCAAAATGCCTGTAAAAGTACAATTAGCTATTACATTGCATCATATCTGATTGCTGTAGTTTGGAACATTGTTATGTGGTTATTTTCAAAATTTAGCATTTTAAAGTTCAAATCTATCAGGTTAAAATTATCCTTCTGAGTCCCAAGCTTTTGTCTGGGATGCATTGTTATTATTCTTTGCTATTTGGGATAATTAAGACAGAACAAATATAATAACAGGTCTCTGTACAGAAATTTTGGTTATCGGTGTTCACTATTAGTTTTTTAGGTTATCCAGAGTCTGTGTTAGTTGTTTGTTTTCTTCTGAGGAGGGGATCTCCTGATCGTATATTTAAGTGGGTTCAAGAACAGATTAGTTTCATTGTATGTAAATGAATGAGGACAAACTTTTTCTGGTGCTACAAAACCTGACCACATTGTTCAGCACTTGAGATGCCTTTCTAAATGTGTAAACCACACATGCCATGAGCACTTAGGCATCCCCATGTTGTCATGGATGCTTGCTTTTGAATCAATAAAAGTGGTTCCTCTTTTCTTTTGGAGCCAAGGGCATATTTTTCCACTTCGCCTCAGTAGTTCTTATATGTACTGAGGCCCAGAGAAGTCTCCTCTGTATCTGGATCTTATTTAAATTTATGGTTTCCTCTTTCATTGTACAGTTTTATTCTGCAGCAACAATTTGTGCTCATATACAATGATTTCTGGAAGAGATTTTGAGCCCATGTTGTGATTTCCACAATGGAGTTGATCTTTCAAAGATTCTCTTGTTCTGTAACAATGTTATTTACTGTAGATGCTAAAATCACCATATTCCTCTTATGCTGAGGAACATTTTCTTTGAATTGTTGCACTGTTTCCTCACATAGCCTATCTGTACTTGTGAGAGACTCAGCCTCTGAGAAAGGCCTTTTTTGACCTCATTAGTTTGGAGATGTTCCTTCAGGTGCCTTTCTCAGCATTACGCAGCTTTTTAATATTTTGTTTTCCCTATCTGAACTTTTATAAAGCTTGCTGCTGGCATCACACTTGAAATGAAAACATAGTATTTCAAGAAATAAAGGTTTTCCATGATATATATGTACATGATAACACAATATTTAGATTTCATTTCAATGGGGGGTACATACAATTTGCACACTGTCAGGTTTATCAACACCTTATACAGTGGTAAAAACTAGATACAATTGGGGGTATAAGTTCATTACCAACAACTCTTGTGTTTGCTTGTGTTGCTACATGTCGTGCAACAGGTTTCTTGGTCCTAGGTCTTCACACAGCTACAAAGCTGTTAAACTGATTTCACAGTCATTGCCTTAAAGATGCTTTAATAAGTGTTTATGCACTGATTTCAGCTGGACAGCACTGAGTACTTCAGCATTGAAGCCTAACCACAGCCCTTATCCTCATGCTTGCCTCTACACAATGACAGGCTTGGTCTTAAAAAAGTAAATTTCAATCAATTTCCCCTGTTTGTCAGTTCAAACTTATTTCAAAGTACAACTTAGGTCTTTGATTCCCCGAGGCCTTTGCAACAAGTAATGAAGAGGCCATTAAATCCTCTGAGGCGTGAAACACCTTATTACCAGACTCTGGGTGATGTATAAGGTGGTCTGCGGTGAAGCTGTGGACCAGCTAAACAAACAGAGCAGGGGCTATAAAGCTCATTACCTGCCTGAATACTGTGGGTTTTTTGTGAATGTATGAAAAACAAAGAAACAACCTTGCTACTTTTAGACTTTGTAATGCTACATAAAATGAAGTTTGGCCCTTGGATAGTACCTGCAGTATAACTTACTGAAATTTTGTTGTTCGTCAAGGTTTTCAAGGTTTTAAATTGTAAGTCAGTGCAGAGGTGTTTGAAACTCATGGATCTAACATGATACGCTCGGCAATCTAGAGTTATATCATGTGAAAAGCAGTTGTTGTTTTTTTTTACTCCATTTATAAAAATATTCTTAGTTTTTGGATGATACGAAAAATAAATTTGAGGGGAAGCGAAAAACCCCAAAACATCTTTATCAATATTTTTCAGCTCAACATGCCTTTACCTTTCATGAATGCAGCTGACGCATATATTTTGATTGCTATGAAGTGCAATGCTACATATTTTTGTCTCTCTGCCTAAGGCAATTTTGTCACTTATATGTTATTTGATAATGAGATTGTTTGATTCCCAAAAATGAGTTGGAAAAGATGCATTCTCATATAATGCCAATAGGGGGAAGTAGTGGCCTTTGGTCGCACAAGGGTAAGTGACTGAAGAACTGGGAGATTTTCCTGCAATCCCATTCAAAATATAATTGTCTGTCATATTCAGAATTATGAAGACCACTTATAACTGCAATGAAGCACTATTCATCGAGAATTGGTTGACCTGAGGACTGAACACTGACATCCAGTAGTGAAGACTAATTGAAACATTGGCTGGAATTTGAACAAACAGATACCTTGCACAGTTAAATGTAGATATCTTAAACACATGCACTGCTCTAAAAAAGAGGAAGGGTAAAACGTCCATCCAACCTGTGAGCACCATAAAAAGTAGCGTTCTGTAAAGATGGGGGAGGTATGAAACTTACTACACAAGAAAAGAAAAAAGCTGTAACTCCATTGTGACGATGTTGTTTATTGAGAAACTGTCATATTTTTCAGCTAAGTGCCCTCTAGTATACAAGTCATGCGTATTCATTTTACACTTTCAATATCCACAAGATCCTTAGGTCAGTCAAATGGCCTAGTTGCACTGTTACATAACAGCTGCTGACCCTGAGAGCAAGCACGGCACTCTATTTATGGATTTTAGGCACAATCAATATTGGGATATCCTTTTGCCATGCATGCAACTGAGCAGGCAGCGAAAAGAATAATCATTGCACTGATGAAAGCTTGGCATCAGTACCAGAAAGGTTTGTGATTTGAAGGTAGAGGAGGTTCCAACAGGGAGAGTTTTTAAAGGCATTGGCAGATATTTTTTGAAGGTAGATTGTAACAATTCTTCTTGCATATTAAAATCATTGTATTGCTGGTGTTATTTTTATACCTGAGTGTGTTGCACAAGAATATACAGCTGTCAACCAGGATCTAAAAGCCTGAAGCATGACACCACAGCACTATTTATTGGCTGGGTTATGAAATAAGTCTAATGCTAGGCCATGTGGTAGATGCCTCAAAACCAATCTTTTATAAACCTGGGAATCAAAGCATTTAGAAGGTAATGCATTTATCACCGTACATATGACTTGTATGTTCATATGTTATAGTTGAGTTGAGTTATTTTTTTGTTTTGAAGTGGACAGTTGTTCTGATAACATCATTCCCTATTTTTCCAGATATGCCACCCATGATGGAGATTAAGGGGGAACCAGGCCCTCAAGGGAAACCTGGACCAAGAGGTCCTCAAGGGCCACCAGGACTTCCAGGAAAACCTGGAATGGGCAAGCCAGGTCTGAATGGCCAGCCGGGACCCCAGGGACCCTCTGGTTTTCCAGGAATTGGTAAACCTGGACTCACTGGTCTCCCGGGAAAGATTGGGCCAAAGGGGATGCCGGGGCTAAATGGGGAGGTTGGTCCTCGAGGTGAGCCTGGTCCCAGAGGTCTTGCAGGACAGCCTGGTCTTCCTGGGCCAGCTGGTCTTTCTCTGAATGGGAAACCAGGGCCTCCAGGCATCAGAGGTCCCCCTGGAGCCCGTGGTGAACCAGGACTTAAGGGTGGAAATGGCCCTCCAGGTGAGCGTGGGCTAAACGGGGAGAATGGAAATGGGAAACCAGGGCTACCAGGTATAAGGGGTCCACCTGGGTTGAAGGGGAGTCCAGGACCACCTGGTCTTGCAGGTATAGGAAAACCAGGACTGAAAGGTTTGCCTGGGCTGCCAGGGCTTAAAGGTGATCAAGGACTTCCAGGGGATCGAGGAGAGCCAGGAGAGGTTGGGGCACCAGGTCTGCAAGGTTTACCAGGGTCAGTTGGGATTGGGAAGCCTGGGCTAGACGGAATGCCTGGAGGACAAGGTCAAATTGGCCCTAAGGGTGAGCCAGGGATTAGGGGTTCTCCTGGATTTCCCGGAACTCCTGGCTATGGAAAACCAGGCCTAAGTGGGCAAAAGGGAGATAAGGGCCATAATGGATTGCCTGGTCTCCCAGGGGACAAAGGAGAACAAGGAATGGTGGGACCAATTGGAGAACCAGGCCTTGATGGACTAACAGGACCCCCAGGACTTCAAGGTCCAATGGGACTACCAGGAAAACATGGAGTGCCTGGGCTAAAGGGTGAGCTTGGACCCCAGGGTCCCCCAGGGTTGCCTGGTCTTAGAGGTGACCAAGGCACAAGTGGACCCTCTGGAAAACCTGGCATTCCTGGAGATAAAGGTGTCCCTGGGCTGAATGGTCCTATTGGAAAACCTGGACCCAAAGGTGAGGCAGGCCATATTGGGCTACCTGGAAATCCAGGGGTGAGTGGCTCACCAGGTCCTAAAGGTGAGACAGGGTTTATAGGGACTCCAGGCCCAAGGGGGCAATCAGGCATTCCAGGTCTTCAAGGGCCAATGGGTCCTATGGGGCCACAGGGCGTCCCTGGTCCCAAGGGAGAATCTGGACTCATGGGGCCTCCTGGAGTTGGTAAACTGGGAGAGAAAGGAGCCATAGGTCCCCAAGGTCCCCCAGGGAAACCAGGTCCTAGTGGGCTTAATGGTAACCCTGGACCTCCTGGGCCTCCAGGCCCCCCTGGTCCTCCAGGAAATGGACAAACAGTTGTTGCAGGACCAACAGATTCACAGCTGGAAGGGGACGAAGTACCAGGGGACAGGAAAGGGCCTGCATACAGTCAAGTTCTCTCTGCCTCTGTGGCCCCTGCTTTTACAGCCATCCTCACTACACCTTTTCCCCCTTCTGCTATGCCGATCAAATTTGACAGGACCCTGTACAATGGGCAAAATGCCTACAGCACTGCCACTGGCATGTTTACTGCTCCTTTATCTGGTGTCTACTACTTTGCATACCACATGCACGTAAAGGGAACTAGTCTGTGGGTGGCGCTGTACAAGAACAATGTACCAGCCACCTACACCTATGATGAGTACAAGAAAGGCTACATGGACCAGGCGTCCGGTAGTGCTGTCCTAGAGCTGAAGGAGGGGGATCAGGTTTGGGTCCAAATGCCATCGGATCAGGCAAATGGTCTCTATTCAACCGAGTACATCCACTCCTCCTTCTCAGGATTCCTTCTCTGTCCCACATAACCTTGTCCCCCCCCTTCTCTCAAACATGTTCCTGTTTAGGCACCTCAGAGCAGCCCCTCATCTAAAATATCTGCAGCCATAATAGAAACAAACCCCATAGGATTCTCATCATTATTTTCATCATCTTTGTCCGTCTCAAACTCAACTTCGTCAAAAGAAAAGACAAACTCTGTGAATGGATTTTTTTTTAAAGCAGGGGAAGGAATTTCATATTATGTTTTTGTTTCAGCGTCCTTAAAATGTGTGTTTTGGGTTATATTTTATGTTGGTGTTTCTTAGCTTATATTATGTTAATTATTATATTGTCATAATTTTATTGTTATTACTTGGTCCTTGTTATCACTGATGTTGTTTATTGGATTCAGACAGTTAAGTGCCTTACTTAATGTGCAAGTAACAAATCCTCCCATGTGACTGCACATCCTACCCCCATGTTCTGACATCATAAGGACGACATCACCAGCCCTTGGAAGGTGATTGGTTTCTGTGGCTGCAGTCACCCCCCACCCCCATGATATCATTTGGAACGTGATCAGCAATACTGGGCAACGATGCAACATATTCACACACACAATCAGTAGTGGGAACTAGGCATTTGCTTGATGATGATGCTGTAATATCGCAATTTCAAATCTTTGGTACTCTGATTGGTTTCTGTGTTACAAAATACACGATGATCCAAGCTTGGTGCTTGAGTGGTGTGAAAACAAGGAAAAAGTAATCGGGGAGCAGCCCATTTACTTTTTACTTTTTTGGGGTTGCATATCTAGATTTTGACTGTTGACTGTTGGCAGTTTGCTGGGTGCTTATTGTTTTGCCACTTTCTGAATTAAGAAACTGAACATTCAAAATGGTGGAGCCTTGTTTTTTCCTCATAATTTATTTACTTTCCAGAAATCTTAGCAATACTTTTTCATGATAAATGATGCGTCACAATATCATCGTCTTATTGAACTTAAATGGACCCTTGATCAGCAGTAGTTATCCTGCAGAAACAGTGCCTTTATGTAACAGTCAGTGTTTACGTGCCATAAAAAAAATATATTGAGAGGAACTGCACAAAAATGTCACAATTGGAGCTGAGTTGATGGCTTGTTTTGCTCTTCTCAAAAACCGGTCATTACATTCAAAGTGAGGAACCTCTACTTTCCAAAAATAAAACAAATTTTCAAGTCCACACTTGTGTTCCAAGTAGCTGAATCATTTTTTCAAGGACAAAATGTCTTAAACCCTTGTTAAATTGACGGAAATGAGGCTCAATCTGCATAAACTCCATGAATAAGCAAAGGGACTGGCAGGGCCCCCACAGGTTGTGAAATACAGGTTGTGTAACATTTAACAAACCCCTGCCAGATTTCTGGGAGAGATGGTGGGCCAGAGGTGAGAGTTGTTTATTTACACATTTCTGTGAGATGAGGCATTAAAGATAAATTCTCTGTGTATTTTATGTTTCGGTAGGTGTACCCTCCTGTCAAGAAGTGTGTTTGTGTGAGTGTATGTGTCTGTATTAGTAGATGTGTCACATTATCACCCTGGTCAGCCAAGATAATACCAAACTTGCTGTAGTTACAACATCACGAAAAGCTCACAGTCTTGTCATTGTTCAACAGGAGTTGACTTAAAAGCTTATGTGAGGAGTTTTTGCAGGTTAAGAAACAGATTGAAATTTGTATTGACCTTTCCCTGTGACCTTAAAAGGCAATCCTGACCATTAGCAAGACTGGGTATCGAGATTGAGTACTTCCGTCTCAAATTGGCAAAGAGAAAAAAAGTGCTGCTCTTTCTTGAGGGGATACCAACATCAAGACAGACCAAAAGTTTCTCACAGGGGCTTTAAAATATTTTGGTGCTTCTTGGGAGTCAAAAGAATGTCACAAGCATTTCAAGTGCCTCATTAAAGTAAGGGAAAATGTATAAAACAGTTGATTGATGAATGTAACAAAGAGATTGTGGGAGACATAAAAGAATAAATGTTTTATGAATGGTTGTAGAAGGTGATAGCTGTTTGTGTTTGGGCATATTTTATTTGTGCCTTTTTATTCAGCATTTCACACAGGAGCCCAGTTTAACTTGTGCCATTTTGATGACACGAGTTTACTGAATTTTGGACCTCCCTACACCGTGATGGAGGATTGATGGGGGACTGTGCTAAATATTGAGCTTGTAATTAGAATGAATGTAAACTGTTTCACTGATTAACAGTAGTTTGAAAAAACATCCAGATGCCTTGTCACTGTAATACAATTGCTTTGCATAAGCAATGCTAGCATGAGGCCTTATCAGTATTTCATATCTATGTTATGCAAACAATGCACTTGCCCTTGATCTCTCTTTCTTATAATAAGAACACATCTGCAACTGCTTTGTATCATTATTGTTACGTGAGTCTAGAAGACAGTCTGAGGCTCGTTATGTACTGTATGTTGTCTTTTGTTGCCATATAATTTTGAACATATGAAGCAGTCGTGAGTTATTTTTTGCTGTTACTCTCTGTTCCTTATGTTTTCGTAGACAATGTCACTTGCTTGCAGAGTTTGCCCTGAGTGCAAATAATTGAACAAGTGTCAGTAAGATCCATGTACCGTCTGAAACAAAAACTGATTTTAGGAATTTTCTGTTTTTTTCTTTATAAAACAAACAAACTAAAAAAGATTTATAATTGCCTTGCTTCGGTTATTAAGGGATATTTGTTTTAGTGTCAGTAAATACAAATGGCCATTCCCATTTGCACATGAAATTAATGAAGATGTATTTATACATTTATGATAATTTAATAGGGATGCCAAAACCGACCACCGAAGCCTAGAACGTATAAATGGTATTTAACAGCATTGATGAGTTAAGAGCATTTACAACATGTAGTTAGCATTCTAGCATTGTTTGTGAAGGATTATTTGTGGACTTTTATTTTCTACTTGTATCAGCGTATAGGATTTTTGTCATACAAGGCTATTGCGTGCACTCTATGCAATAGAATTTGGGTATTAAATGCACTCTTTTTAATTGAAAATGTTTGTCTGCTTATTCAAAATCTACAGTACTTGATTGTATTGATACCACATCAATAAAAACTTTCTTGTATGCTGGTGTCAGGCTCCTTTTATGAGTAATTATCTGCATATAAGTATTGTAAAGGTATGTAAAGCCACCAGAACACAAACATGTCACCTTCACATACCTCAAATGCAGTTCTAGTTGTAACATTAAAGGGATTTTGAGGACAATCTGTTTAAAGTGGATTGCAGTTCTCTTTTGGCCAGAGGACTCGCATACAATGTTGTGATGAGATAACTCTTAACAGTATTTGTTTTGCAAAATGAATGGAGATTAGAGCTTGTTTTCAACACTACTTTTCTTTTTTAAGGCAGCTTTTTACCGGATACAACACAACGAGGTAATGTATGTCACAACAAGCAAATCTTATAAGTTTTTCCTAGTTTAGCTCAGTAGTAAGCTCTGTTTGGTGCTACTCACAGCCCAGTGCTCTGAGAGATATCTGCAACATGTAACAATAGCAAATCCTGGTCATGCATTACCAGTGCTCATCTACAAAGCAGAGCTGACACAAACTGGCTCTTTATTTTATTGATAGACCCTCAGGTTTGAACAGATCGCTGCAGTATGACTGAAGCAAGTGGTTTGGAATGAACTTTATCACAAACAGCTGGCCTATTCTTTCGCCTTAAGCTCGTGTCTTAGCCTTTGGTCCATGATCTATCACTCCCCGGTTTAGCTTTAGTTTGCTCTGGTGTACCTTTGCTGTCAGTGTTCACTATTACTGCTAAATAAATCACAGAATTTGCTTTCAGCAGAGAAAAAAAGATATGTCTATTCACTGCTAAACCTTGTCAGCCAGTATGTTGTTGTCATAGAGACTCTGACGTGCCATAAATCAATCTGGCCCAGAACCAACCTAATTGGGAAACTGAGGAAAACCATTTAGAAAGAAACTTTATTGGTACTGAAATCTCATTTTGAGTTTTGGATTATGGTCAAGCATGTATCTAGATGTGAGACTTTTTCAAGATCACTCAAAAAGTCCTCAGAGTCCCTTGAATTTAACCCAGAGTGGTAGTAGCATGACTTTACTTTGCTGGTGAAAAAGCATTTAGTGTGCAATTTTGCAACTTCATGAATCAACACTAGAGGGCGATACACATTAATAGTAAAAACTATTTCATGACGAAGTATTAACCAGTCTTTTCAGTCTGATCTTCAAGTGAACCAAGAGCAGATTAAACATGTTTTCTTTTCAGACCAGAACACTTCATTGACAAGTTATGTGGAATATTGAATTGACCGCAAATGAAAAATAAAAATAAAAACAGGGACCTTGAGATAAGAACTTGTGAAAATATCCCTCTTTGCTTTGGTTTGCTCTTCATAAGTGGCACATTTAGAGCCTGACCAGTGCACATATGTCATTTATTTACTAATGAGTTTCTCTCTTCCGTTTAACAGGCTTTCGGTCGTTTATAGTTTACTTAAACCACGTGTGCCAATCTGATCCATACAAATCGATTAACACAAAAATATGAACAAGAGGACAGTTATATAAATTAAAAATAAAAATAAAAATAATAAAAAAAACGGTTGACTTCAAGACCCATCGTGATTAAGGCTTTAGTGTGTCTATAATGTCCTATAATATACAAATCTCATGGATCAATCACTGACTTGACATATGTTTCAGGAATACTATGGCATAAAACATATGTTACAAAACAACCCACGAGTGCATGGATAATATTGAACAGTTATTTTCTGGAACTATCGTCACCATGGTGAGCTGTCACCCGGATTCTTCTTACGTCGTACTGACGCCAGAACCTCCATGTTGCATTCGCGTGACTCCTCGAAGCACGTAAAATAACCGTGTGTACTTGGAAACGCTCCCCAACATTTTGCAACAATGTTCTTACAAGTTGCAGATGCTTGTTGGTTCGACTTCATGCATGTTATCAAGAACATCATTATGTCATCTTAAAAAAAAAACATCTGACATTGGCTTCTAGTGGACAACAATGGAGGAATAGGAGGAAGGCAAGCCTAACTTTGAACAGTTTGGCTGACATGTAGAGATTTTCTATTGTAGAAATTATTTTGCAATATGTCCTAATGTAATCCTGACGTATTGACATGCCTATTTATGTCACCTGTAAAACCATTTTAACACGTTACAAAATATGTGGTTTGCAGATATCATTAATTGAATGACAGATATCAGTAATTTTTTTTTTGCCTGCGAGAGCAACTAGTACATATATCTTTATTTGGATTTGCCATTTCAGTATTAACAACTCCAGTTTCTGATATGTCTGAACATGACTGAAGAAATCTCGTATGACATTTTTACATGTGGAAATTTCATGTATGAAATTAACAATTCAAATTTGACTAGTTAAAAAGAAAATTGTAACTTTCTCTAATATAATTGCTCAATGTACAAATGTAATTGTTGTACATAGAAATATGTTAAAAGACATCTGAAATGCTATTAGAGATACCTGAAATTACATTAGCAGGTGTGATGAGTTCAGGTCAAGGTATCAATAATGCAATTTTGATTGGTAGGAACTGCAATTATCATATCAAGAAGTACCATATGATATCTGTAATGTCAGAACAATTGTAGATATAAATTAACTTTGTCACGAGTAAGAATAGAATTGTTGACATCGATAATTAACATTTTAACTAGTGAGAATTAAGTTGAAGATGAATTAGAATTGCAACATGTAAAACAGTGATATACCTGTGTTGAATTTGAATGACAACACGTTTAAATTAAATATCAGATATCTGCATTTAAATGTGAATAGAAGTCAATGGCAAAAAATGACTTGTTGTAATTAAGAAACAGATATCTAAAAAGATCATTTCCACAATGAAACTCAGTTGTAGATATATTTCATTAGAAATGAGAAAGAAATTCATTAGAAAATCTTTTTGTGAATACCCCCTTGTGAATGAATAACGTATCTTATTCGTCGTATCTTTTTTGTCGCTGTTGTTAACTGTGTGTTTCATTTTATCCACACTGTTTTGTGCTTAAAAAAATATTCACAAACTCTTACGCCATAGAATACGATGGATGCCCAAGGTTTTTCCATTGCGCTGACTTTTCACTGATTTGGCCTCCCTTGCAATCCGTATATCCGACGGTTCCTGAATGCGTCGCAACGGCGAAGAGGCTCCTCCCCAACAACAGTTCCCGACCCTCAGACGAGAATTCAAGCTGCCACATTTAAGAGGAACAAAACGGCGACCTGGCAGCGGTTTCTGCACTCCCTCCACTTTCTCCGGGTAGTCACGGGATTTCAATGTTCAGCCTGCTCTTTGTAAGTAAAACCTCAACTAAAAGAATCAGAGTATTTTACGGTTGCATGGCAGCGATATGATCACACGCGATGCTACACCACATACCCACAAGAACCTGTTTATAAAGTTGGAATACACATTGTTTAAGGATTAGCACAACACAAGGAGGCTAAAGTTAACACGAGTTGTTGTCCAAGTGGATGAAACTGAATGTAGCCACGTTAACGCGGTCGCTCAGTGAAGCTTAGGTGGTGGAAAAATCACTTTCACTCTTGTTGAAGATGTTTTGAGAACGATGTCATGTTGCTTTGTCAGTATGTGTTGCCCACCCTTAATTTCCTTAATTATGGTGAAGCAAGTCTTTGCGCTTCTCTGGGCTGGTTGCAAAACGTTGTTGGGAAAAGGCAAAGTGACGAGAGCTGGGCTAGCTTGGTAGCTAACCTAGCCACATTAGCTGAGGTGTGTACCGAGAATAAGAAGAAAAAAAATCACTGATCAACTGTAAGACCTACACATATAATGTGCAGTCACTGGATGCCTATTTCTATCAAGCAAAAAAAGTCGGACATGGATAATGTAATACCATGTAAGCGCTTAAAGTTGAACGTTTTCCACAGTTGTATTTTATAAGGGCTAACGATGCCAGTTGGTCCGTGTGCGAGAGTAGCACGAAGAGTTAGCTTCAACGTTGGCGATGCTTAGCTTAACGTTTTAACTGTTGTCCCGGCAACCGTCCATGACAGCGGCTCCATTTTACCCAAGATACTTAAAGTGTAACTAGTGGTTGGGATTTAATTCGTTACTTAGCTCGTTTGTGCTTTATGGTGGATTCAGGCGTCGGTAGCGGCCAGAGAAAGCTATTGGTGGATAGCAGCCAAGCTAGCTGCCTTCCGCCCTTTGTGTCAAATCTTGACGAAGAGCATGGTTGACCCGTTTACCTGCATTTAGGTTCAGGTTTTACCAGTAAAGCAAATAAGTTAACAACCTGATACCTTTCTTTTTGTTTACTACTGCTGTATTTTGAGTACCCGTCTGTATTGCAATCTACAGTCATTGTTTTTAACGAGCCGGTTGACTCAGTCAATTCGTCAGCCCTTCATGTAAAAATGTAGTCAGTAAGGGGTTAGGCAGGTCTTTTATTTTAGCCTGGCCTCGTTTCCGAAAACAGTAAGCGAGTATCTATTTACCCAGCCATGTTGGTTGAAATAAAATGAGGAAATGCACTTGGAGAGGAAGTTGACTCGAGCAGCTGTGACACTAAAGGCCGCAGCACATTCCCATGCCTCTCAGTTTTCAATTTATGACCTTCCAATGGTTTCAGTCTCTACTCTGGTAATAAATTCTAGTGGGCAGTTAATACAAATGAATAGCTCTGAACACTCCCAACAACTCGGGTAGATGAGTCAATGTGTAACTGGTGTAACAGGTAAGCTAATTATACATTCCTGCTTATGAGTCACAGCAAGGTGACCTAATTTGCCGGCAGAGAATTGAAGAGATAAACTGTGTGATCACAACCGGTTTTCAAAGTAGAGGGCATCGCAGAAGACAAGAAGTAACAGAACATTATGTTATTGTTCCAAGTATTTGATTTAGAGCTATTAAAAATAGCACGCCAAGATTGTTATATTAGTCAAAGAAAATATTACACACCATCAGAATCAACACATTTTACTGCACTCTGAAGCTGTTAAGACAAATGCCCAGAGTAGTTTTCTATCCATGAAGAAAAAAAATCTTACTTCTTAATGTGGTGTTTAATATAACAACCTGAAAGAATCTCGCTTCCAGCTGCACATTAATAAAAGGGCAACCCCTCCTCCTGTACCTGCTGTGACAAAAACACACACATACACAATGACCTCACCTGGTTTATCCCACTTGTCAACATGGCCGGGCAATTAATAGCAAACTAGATTAAATTGCAATATGGCCTGCTGGAACATTCCAATCACAGACATTGCAAAACTTCTTGAACCTCAAATGTGTCAGATACATTTTTTTTTTTACAGTGGATGTTTTATGGTCCACAACCCTACACTTGACCTTGCTCAACCAAAGAGTGAAGTTTTTGAAAACAGCCTTGGTAAAAGAAACAAATTAAATTAAAGCAGCGAGAAGTGGCATCAAAACTAACATTCAGGTGGCAAAAATGTTAAAAAAGTAAGAAAAATCAGCATGAAATCAGAAAATAGTTAGAAAGTTGCTAAAAAGGAAAAAAGGAGGGGGGGTATAACAGTGAAAAGTGAAGAAAATAAATCGAAAGCATAAATGAGTACCAAGAAACAGGTTGTGGGTTGTTGTCGCACTGCAATTAAATATCAGTGTTCATGCCCAAAAAAAGTTGAAGCGTACATTGGATGGGGTACCTGAAAAATAATCACACAAAATAGCAATCGCAATATAGTAAAGAAATAATCCCAAGTGGATGATTCTCGCAAATCGTTCACCTCCTTTTGTCATTGCATTTGCCGCAGTGCGTCCATTGTATTTTATGAAAATATTAAGCAGTTTATAAAGTTTACAAAAACTGCTGTTGTCACTGGGTACCACATGGTTTTAATTACAGGCTACATCATCAAAAACAACCCTGTCACTCGCTGGGGAAACTAAATGATAAGGCAGCCTAAAAATATAATGTTTGTGACTGCTAAAGCAAGCAGAAAAGGTCAGAGGTTCAAGTGCATGTTAGATGTGGAGGAGGCAGAAGTGATGACCTGGCAGCACGAATTTTATTCAGTTATTTAGATTACTTTGTATAATGCTAGCACCAACTATGCTCACATCCACACACGTCCACCTCCAGGTTAGGGTTTCACAACTGTTCCAGGGATAACATTATGAGTCTCTATTTGCTTTTTCATTGTGCAAGTAGGTTACTCCCACTGGCAACCTGTTTGATATTATAGCTAATTGACTCACAGCCCAAACTAGAAATAGTATGGCTCCTCTCAGTCCACTTGGAGCCCAGCCTGAGGCTAAACACAGATCTGTGCAGCGGACGCCCTCATTCAGAAGATACCACACAGCGAGCCAGAGTCCCAATACCTGGGGGTTGAGTCACTTTGAGGGGTGTTGATTCACCATTTTGGTGCATCTTTGTGAAATCTGAAACAAAAAAACAGAGTATGTCTCAGTTTTTCTGCATCCTTGTTTAACATCTTTGTTACATGATTGATCTTTGACCTTGCACTTACTTTGGTTTCAATGAAAATCACAGCCTACATTTGTTTTTGTACTTTTTTCTATTTGTAATCTGACATTTCTTTGCTTTTTTCTGTCTCATTCTGATGCCAAACAGAAACGCCCCTACATAAAATCTACATGGTGCTATTGTGTGAATCTGAATTTGTATTGGCCATTTTGTTGTTGGATGTATAAAGTTGAGCAGTAGCCTGACTGACATTTGACACTAACACAAAGGTAGTTCCTCAGTCTACTGACAGCATTGAATAAAGCCATGTCACAAGAAGGGAAGTTCTCAGCCTTGGTTACCGTAACTGTGAAAGATGAGCCCAGCTCACAGTAACATGACTCCAACTTACAAGGAAGGTTACTGGGGGAGAGGGACACCTATGTTGTTGTCTGCTGGCATGTAGCCCACAGGAAGGTGTTACTGTCCATTATATGCATATTATATAATATGTTATTTAAGATAAATAGTTGAATAGATATAACTCATTTAAAATCCTGTTGTACCCAAAGGGCCAGGCTGCGGTGAGAAAGAAACAATGTTTGGCTGTACTGTGTTAGCCTGCTCAGAACCCTGGCTCCAGAGCTCGTTTTTGTTGTGATGAAACCAGCCCAAAGTGGAAAGCTAGGATTGATTTCTCATGCTTCTTTCCCCCTTTTAAGCTGTGAAAATCCATGTATGATCATGCATCAGTAGCCATGGGCACCTTGTGTGTTTCTTCTGCTGTGTCAGTTAATGAATCAGGCCCCAGTCGGCTCGGCATTCGTTTACTGTTGTTGCCACAGTGCTGGGATAAAGCAAAGGCACAAGCTCTGGAGCGCTGGCATTGCCTGACAGATTGACACTTCTTCTAGATGCTGCTGCAAGTGTGCCATTGGAAACTATAGCAACAGGTAGGGATAGGGTCTTCCTTTGTTATTTGTGTTTATAGCTACCTTGTCAAGCTAGAGCTGCAGTTTACTGGGGGAAACGGAGTCCTCGACCAAAACATGCTATAGTGAGGGCGTTGTTGTTGTTATTAGAGCTGTTGTTTGAAGTTATATGTTGCTGTTCACCTTCACTGACCTAGAATATGTTTTAGTTTGTCTAGAAAATGCTTGGTTGTTACCTATGAACCAGCTCACTTTGTTTTTCTACTACCTGCTCTTGTTTTCTTCCTCGGCTTTTCACTACACCTTAAGCAGCTTAAACTCATGAAATGTGTGACCACTTCTCACAAAGTAAGAGTCCACACCAGCAATAATCTTAAAGACATTGTTCTACCCAAATCAGACCAGAGATCACAGAGTCCTTTTCTCTGTTTGTGGTGAATTTTGCATTTTCATGAGTTAAAAAGTTCGAAGACCAGTGTTTATGTTTAGCCACCTCCTGAACCCTGACCCTTTCAAAACTCCAACAGCTTCTTAAGCTTTGCTCTTTGAATGTTTAAAGACAAGACGTTGCTCTTCTCTGATCTCCTCACAAGGGACGCCACAACTCCCCACAGGGACACTTGTTGCTACTGCAGAGAAAATGGTTGTTATGGCAACAGGCATCCCCTGATGCTGCTCTCAGAAGGCCATGTTAGTTTGCAAATGTCAGAAGAATTGATGGCACAGTGGGACTCTGCACCTTTCAGCAAAAAAGTGAGCAGACATTCTGTTGTCTGGGTCTGTTGTGGGGTGTCGACCACTTTGTCTGAAACTTATTTTCATTTGAATAGATTCCTTTATTTTCCTTCAGTTTGGTTTCAGGAAACTGATTTGACTCGAGCTTTGCTGCCTGAATAATAATTGGATGCACCTGTGAAACACATCCACGTGTAGTAACACCCTGTTCTGTGACTGATTCATCAGCTTTTGCAATTTTGCAGTTATTTTGTTGGCAAGGAGGCTGGGGTCTAGCCCACAAGGACACATTCGCAATTTGTAATTTTGTCTTTAACCAGCTACTTTTGAAAGAGCTTTTGTGAGCCAGTTTGAAGTAGAGCTGGGCAATTAGCTGCAAATAAGATCAAATCACAATATGGCGTGCTGCAATATTCAAATCGCAAACAGTCATGATAAGCCCAATGACTGATATTAGCTCTTCGAAAAAGTTTTTAAAGTGCATTGAGTTTTAACAGACACTTGGAGGATGGTTGGGCACTATTTTCTTTCCTGTTGAATGCCCTACCCTAAACTTTGACTGAGGTGTGACTTCAAACCATGGGTGTTTGAATGGATGAGTTTTTAAAGCAAGTCAGTTATCTATTAAAACATTAGCATAATGTTCACATTGTCCCTGCAATAACAGGTTGATGCTTTCATCAACTTTAACTACAGGTGTCCCAGTGAGATATATTTGTGGATATGGAAACAAGTGGTTTTATAGATCAATACCATAAGCCCAACGTGAAATAATGAGCATTAGTAATTGCAAAGAAATAGCCAGTCCAATTTTTTTAGAAGAAAATACAATTTGAAAAATCAACCTCAGATTTATCAGTGAATATGTAGGATATGAGATAATTGTAGTCTTGATGTTTTTGGTGAAATATCAAGTAGTGTAACACTACTTAATATTTTCTCTAGGCTTTCATGAAATATGTTTTTGGCAGCAATGCTTGTTTGTTTTGAGAGTCCATCTCACCTCCTTTGTTTTGTTTGTCAGCAGTGAATCAGCCCCCCCCCCCCCCCATTATCACTCCAAATCCTGTATCTAACCACAGGCAAAAGTTGAGTTCAACTTTGTTTTTCTGTCAAATGCAATTGTTCTAATACAAGCGTTACATTTCATGTAAAGTGTAATTAAAGTGTGCAACCAGGGCATGGTGAGGACAGAACAGGTTTCTGTTTGGATATGTTTTCCTCTATTCATTCCCATTTCTAAGCTACTGAGCCCTTTCCAGAGACTGATCAGTCCTTTACCACCCCCCCCCCCCCCCCCCCCCCCCCCCCCCCACCAACCCAAAAAAAGCGTTATCAGTGGCCTTTGATCGTCACACTGTTTATCTGTGCTCACCCAGAGGCTGCGAAGCTGTGTGATAAGTGGGCTGCACCGTGTGCGAGTGCATGCGTGCATGCGTAGGGGGGTGTTGGCCTGTTCATGGAAATAGTGGGGTTACTTATTCTCTCACCTCCTGTCTTCAGCCTCTAGTGCTCGGACTGAAGTAGCCAGAACAACAAGTACTCTGTGAGAAGATTAGTTCTTGTCCCCCGGGAGCAGGGAGAGGTAACCTGTTGTGCTAGATAGGAGATCAAATGAGGATGTTCATTCAGAATGATGTCAGCAACATTTAGATAGGCAATAATACAGCAGCCTCTGTCTACCTTACTTCACCTCTAACATTTTCAGTGAGATCTCTTGTGACTCTCATTTAAAAAAAAAAAAAAAAAACAAACAAAAAAAAACCACCATGAAATTCTGATAAAAACACATTAAATAAAGACTTCCAATAGCAATGTCAGCTAATAGCCATTAAAACCAATCAGCTGCTTAGATGTAAACAGCAGCTGAACATAATGAGCCAGTGTTGACAAAGTATAGTACAGTAAACGGTAAGCGAATCCAATCAAAAAGAGGTGTTTCACATGTTGGCTGGTGAACCACAACCAGTGTCATGTGGATGTGTTTGTGCTGTCTCTGAAAAGTTTAACAAATGAAGGTCTTAGATCTCCTTTGAGACAGCAATCAAAGTAAAAATGGAATAATAACTTAAAAAAAAGACGCTTAAACCATGCTTGTCTTTTTTTTGTGAAATAACACTGAATATTATCTGATAGTGGCTGTAGAATAAGCCAGTCATTGATTTTATACGCTAAACTACAAAAAAGGTGGAGCTCAGTTTTAGGCAGAAAGATTCTATGCCTGGTGATATTACAGATGTCGTCACTAAATTTACTTGTAAGAGATCATGTCTCAAGCCTGAAAGAGCTGACCTGCTTATCTTTTCATCTTTCAACCTATGAAACACGTGAAACAAGACCTAAAAAGGTAACGAGAAATTTTAAGAGGTTTAATTTCAAGTTGGTTTGGGCTGACAACCTTATGTTCCCAAACCTTTGAAATGCACAGCACTAGCTTGAATAAAGGCAGCTAGGACATATTTTATTGTCCTTGCAGGCAGACAAAGTCATGAGTCATTCTGAGGAAGTGATCAAGCTTTTTAACTGCAAGTTAACTTCCAACGTATAAATATTTAACCATGTCAACTTAAAAGCCTTTCATCCGTTACTCAGAGTCAGAGTTATTCTTGTCTGTGTGCTCTGTCATGTTGCAGCCTGTACTGCATGTGTGTTGTTCAAAGTCTATTTCAAACTAATTAGCTTTAACATGAAGGTGTCTTTTTGAATTAAAGCAAAAAATAATGTACCTCAAAGGCCCACCTGTAGCAGCATACATTAGTTTCCCCATTGGACAAAGTAGTGACCATTTGTCAGCACAGTCAGTTTTGTTGTTTTCATTGAAATAAAAAGTAACACAGGGTGAGATGGTGAGGTGAATATGTTCACTCTTTGAAGAGGCCATGTCTGAAAACCAAACTCTCATGAGCCTTGGATATTAGGGATGTGTGTGTGTTTGTGTGGGTGCGTGTATTTTGTTGGTGTGCTCTATTTATTGAAGGGTCAGTCCGTTTCCCTCATCCTATTTCTGGACTTGATCAGATACAGTCCATCCAAAGTCAGGCTTGATCAGAGGTGATAGTCTTGTTTTAACAAGAAAATGCCAAATGAGGGCAAAGGTCTTTATAGAAGTTTATGATCGGCTCTGTTAATGTTGGCATTCAGACAAACTAGATCCGATCATTGTGCCATAAGGTTATTGTAACGCCAGACCTTTTTGGTATAGAAAGTTGAGACACTTTTCAGAGTACACTGCTAAATGTTTGTGTCATGCTCGAATTTTGGCCTGAGGATAGTAGATTAATTTGTTTATTCCTTAAAAAAGTATGAAACACCCACTTAAGTGGGGAGCTTGTTGAAAATAACAGATTTATTTTATTTCAGTTCGAGACAGCCACAAGCCTGAGTCAGGCTGTCTGTACACGGTGCCACCTTTTACACAGGTAAACACAGACATGACTAATTGTGACTCATGTCCAAGCTGTAAGACTCTGATTGGATCACAGGGTCCAATTTGTTGCTACCTTGTTGTTTTTGCTCATATTAACTGACTTTTCTGCTACACCTGGGGCAGGAAGCAGGATTTAGAGTTTTTGTGGTAACTCTATGGTTAGCTTTGGTTTTCTCGGCACAACAAAGCTTTCAGAATCAGCTCCAGAGCAGGTTTGCTTGATCTTGGAGCTCTGAGAGCTGATTGGATGAGGGACAGGGAGGAGAGAGCAGCAGGACTCTTTGCTGATCTGTTTGATTTTACCTGAAAAATACCAATAAAAGTTATTTAGTAAACTTTTTGGCGTCATACTACAACAGAAAGTATAATTGACTGAAACTAGAGCCTACAAGATATTTGGCTTGATAGAAGTGAAGTCACATGTGCTTATTGCTGTGAAGCATACTTGTTAGCGTTTACTGTTATTGGTGCTGCAGCTAAAATATTTATCTAAAACTGTCCGGCGTGCTACAAGATTAAATCTTAACCAGTTCTTCTTTCATTGTGGTACAGCAGCTGTGTTCCTTTTAGACTTGATCAATCAACATCATAAACTTTGTCATGTTTGCAGTTGTGAATGTTGCTAACACTGCGCTGTGCACTTAAATGCTCCCACTGTGACTGCTCTCACTGAGTTGATAAACCAGTTTTGTGGGACCACTTAGTGTGACTTCTTTTATTAGAATATATAGAGCCCAGTGACAGTCAGATATTTGGAATAAGTTGATCTTTGTAACACAGGCTTCTACTTATGCACATACACTTGTACACTGCAAAATATTGGGAAATTGTGTTGCCATATTTTATGTTTCCTGCAATATACTGTTAGTGAAGAAAGAGTGATATAATATTTGCAGCACACCTCACTTACCTGCAGGAAGTCAGGTGTACGGGTCTTGAGACTCCTATGTAGAAATGCTTCAGGTGCCAGCTGGGCCTTGGAGTCTGATCAAAAAGCTACAACCTTTAGCCATGCTGCTAGCTGTGATTGGAGGCGGTGGGCATGCGCTGCCATTGGCACAGAGCCATGGAGGTGGATCCCAGTTTGGATGCTATGTTTATGAACAGTGATGAAAAAATTCCTGCAGACCCTCCCTTTAAATAAAGCACCTTATGTGATATCTCCTATGAGCAAACTGTCAGATAGTCCATGACCCTGCGATGCTCCACTCACATTCACTGCTCCTTCTCTCTTAGTCA
Source organism: Thalassoma bifasciatum (assembly GCA_008086565.1). Lineage (NCBI taxonomy): Eukaryota > Metazoa > Chordata > Actinopteri > Labriformes > Labridae > Thalassoma > Thalassoma bifasciatum. Next base: position 166,278 of record RPOG01000513.1, read on the forward strand.
CTCAACCACTCACAGCACATCACTCTGCCTGACCCTGATAACAGCAGGTGAGATGACAGAGCTCTGAGAAGATCCTCTAAATGTGCAGGTTGTTGCATTTACTGTGGTAAATAAATAAATGGATGCTCATTTAAATCTATTTCTAGAGTGATTGGGAGTAAACATGCTACATAAACTTAATTGAAAGGCTCAAGTTAAAGAAAGTGGGGAAAAAGTGCAGCACAGGCCTTGGACTTACACATTATTGTGGAGTTTGAGGTTTGGTCAAGAAGCTGGTCGTGGTAGCACTACTTCCCACAGAGCCATGATTAAGCCCCAACCTACCCTCATGACAGGTGAAGTGAAGGTGCTGCTCTCAGCAGAAGAGCTGAATTCACATGTACCAATTCCCCTGATCCGTGACTCCTCCATTCTAAGAAACCTACAGGTGGGCACGTTATCAGAACTCAGTCAACAAAGCATGAGGCCACACAGAATTCACTGACTCCAAGTATCACTTTCAGGGCAGCCACTCCTGTTTGCACACCCCGGGAGTGTTCACCTCATGTGGGGCACAGCCGCGGGTTAGGATCTCTGGTGGAGTCCAGGTTTGCATAGAGGCTTTCCTCTCTTCTTGCTTGTCCCAGCATGTCTGAGGATTTCAGTGCCTTGCTAGTTACACTAGATAAACTGGTGAGGCTCAGAAAAGGGATTAGAAGCTTAACTATTGTGGCTCATTAAAGTTTGGCATGTGTGTGTTCTTTCGGGTCTGCTCGTCTGTTTGTCTGTGTATGAAAGCATGACTGACATTAAGGGAGGTTTGTTCACAGAACTTCCTTTATGTGTCGTGTTTGCTGAATGGCATGTTGACCTGTTACTTTACCCCACACTGACAGGGCCCTGCAGCCTTGGATGGTGTCCCAAAAGTCTATGCGGTGCTTTTGTCTTTATTGAGCATGAAGTTAATACTATCATCTTGTGACTCACTGAGGGCTTTTGATGTCACATCCTGAGCATTTTCCTCATTGTTTAGCTTTTATCCAGGATTGCCTTGGGATTTAAAACTGGAATACCAACCTGTGGATTGATTGTGCAACTGCTACTTCACATGATGCTAACTTCTTTCTTTTCAAATCAAACCTCTGACTTCAGGCCCGAGTCTGAAAACAGTAGCATACTGTAGAAGTGATAGTTCGATGCACCAGCACAGCTCACTGTGGGTAACCGATCTTTTGAGGCGAGCCAGAGCTTGCTTGTTTTGCAATCACCCAGCTTGACACCAACTGTCACACTCAACCAAATACAGAGTTCTCTGAAAAGGCCTTCAGGCCAAGAAGAACCTCCCCAGTTGGTTGAATTTAAAAAAAAACAGAAAAGTTGGGGTAGGTGTTGCTCAGTTGAGCTGTTGATGCGATAAAGTTGACCTCTGCTCAACTTAACAGCTGATGCCTTCCTTCCCTCTACTGCTTTTCAAATTGAATGAAAAGTTTTACCCGCCTCCTATTGATAAGGGCTGATCGATTTACAAAAGTTAAGTACAGTTTTTCTCTGTATTAGAATTGCAATTCATGGTGCAATTATTTTTAGGTTTCCCATCTAATGTGATGCTTAACAAACACAATTTTGGAAATGACCACTGACAGTAATTACAGTATGACAACAACCTAAGCAAGAAAATGCACCAATACCACTTTTTATCAAACCAAGTACAAGTGCTTATATTTGAGTACTCACTGACACAAAGTACCAATCGGAATACATCACTGCAGAGCTGTTGTGACTTTGAAAATATCTTTTACTTCCTCACTCTCTAATTTTAACCAATGAAATGTAGACCATGATGCTTCATTGGTGAGATTTTAACAGTCAACATTCCTCCAGCCTTCTCCAATCTTGCATATTGCAGTGTTCAGTGTCGTAGTGTTTGGTGTACTTTTTCTGGTACCAGTACTTCAGCTTGGTATTGGCCCTAATGCCAATGCCATTACAGGTAAAAGTGCATTCTTTCAACAACCCATGACATTGTTTTTTTTTCAACTTATGACTGCTTTTTGCCCATTTTAGCACCATTCACTCCTTTTTTTTGCCACTTTTGGGACATTTTTTGCTACCGTTTGACTCATTTTCCAACTTTCTTGCCAAATTTTCTTGCCTTTTGACCATTGTTGCAACCTTACACCTATACATCTCTTCTTGATGTTTTTCCACTTTTCTATTAATAGTTTCTCTTGCAAAGTTAGTTTTTAACAGTTTACCTCTTTGGTTGTGCAGGGTTGATAACACTCATGTAGAGCATAAAACTTTGACTGTCTGCGATTAGAATATTGCAGCAGGCCATATTGTGATCTAATCTAATTTGCGATGAATTACCCAGCCCTAGTTTGAACAAGAAGAAATATCCTGAGGACAGTTTCATTGTAGGGGGTGACATCCACCCACCCAGCCTATCAGCAGGATTGACGTCACTACAGGGAACCAGCTGGACCAATGGGCAGGTGTGATCCTGTGTTTTATCACAGACGCATCCACTGCCAAAGTCTTCCTCTTTTATTCATTTTGCTCTTGTTTAATTTGTTTTATCTATTGTTATGTCACCTTGAAGACTTTTCTTCACATGTATTTCTTCTTGTCACTATTAATTTGTTCATTTTCTGTGACATTTTAAAAGCATATCAGTTGTTTTATTTGGTTCTCACCAAGGCCACAACAACAAATATGCCTCAGTGACACTTAGCCCCATTTCTTTTCCTGCTTATAAGATTTCCACTCTTAGTGGTTTCAGCCTTATTATGCAGATCTCTCATAAATGCAGCAATTCCCTCTGTGTTGTGTGCATATATTTTAATCATTTGTTTTCTACCAAAGCAGGCAGCCTGACAGAAAAGTGAGTGACGCACTAAAAGGAGAAGTGTATGCTTTGGGTGTATCTAGCAGGTGCGGCAGGAGTGTTGAGTGTTATCTCTCTCTCTCCACACTGCCCTAACTCTTAAGAAGCACAGGGCTTCCTCCCTCTGTCCCTCACTGTCCAGTCTGCCACGGCTGACAGGCGCTCCCCCCTGCTCCGTGCCCCGGCTCCCACACAACAGCGCTGCCCAACAGCTGCTCTGAGGCAGTACAGTCTTGTCATGCCCGGTCTAGCTTCAGACAAAACAGCAGAAAGAATAAGGCACAACCTCAGACCACCAGACAGGACTGCATGTAATACTAACATCTAACATCTTTCTCAAGAAGAGAGGAAAATGGAATCAAACATTCCATAATGTACGTAAAAGTCCGCTGTTTTGCCACTGTGCCCCACCAAGTCTGCATGTTCACTGTCCAGACACTTTAGCTCAATTTCTTGTGTGTTTTTCTGTCTAATTTTAGATCCCCCCTTTGCCTTGTGGCAAATCTATTGCCCAACCCAGCCTGTGACTATCTCCATGTTTATGTCCATGGTGTACATACTGTACAGTACGTATGCCATAGTGCTGACCACCTGACAGCTATCAGGTGTCAACAAGAGCCTCAGTTCTAAGATTATGAAGACCTTTAGCTGGATTAGCTTTAACATAATGAAGTATTTTCCATTATAGCAGAAACATTTCACTTCATCTAGATGACATTTAGCCACAAACTGACCAGCTGTCTGTGTCCCTATCTGCAGTCAATATTTAAAGTACATTTACAAAAATAAAACCCATAATTTCTGAGTTATTTTCCTGTCTTTACCTCCTCAGTTAAATAACACACAATATTAAATGTTTTTCTTTCAGTTTCCTGGCTTAGCTTTGTATTCTACTAGTCAGAGTGATGACTCTGCGCCAAACCGGTTGTAAGATACCCATGCCCCGATTCCCATTCTTCTGCAGCCTAATCACCTGTTTAAGTTTGCGTGTCCTTTTCTGTTCTGAGATATCAAGGCCCTTATCAGTGCTCTGCTCTCCCACACTTCCCATCTGCTACTCTCTCCTTCTGTTCATTCTCCTGTGTCACTGCAAGATTTCTGTGAGCGGCCAGCTGATTTGGGAAGCTGTCCCTATAGCACCCTCCTTCCCCCCTCTCCCTCCCCACAGCCCCTCCATCCACTTCCAGCAGCACTTCTCTTACAGTAGAACACGTGATGAAGAGCAGGGCACCAAGGGAGCTTTCTCTGGGCCGCTGCGTGGGCCTCTGCCTTTACTCAGTGACCTTTCTCCTAGTTTAGTATATATTCTTGTACAGAGCCCAACAGGCACAAATGGCCGGATGTAACACAAATACACTTTTGAAGTACATTTGTGAGGGTCCTTGAAATCCATGTGAGGATTTCCAGATTTATGTATGTATTTTATTTAAATTTCAATTTTTCTGTTAGTCTTTTTCTGTATTGTATGTTTTTTTTTGTACAGGCAGACTTTATGGTAGTTTGGCAGTTAATCACAAATTAGATTAAATTGCAATATGGCCTGATGCAATATTCTAATCACGGACAGTGCAATGATTCTTCAACCTCAAATGTGTCAGAGTGTCAGATAGATTTTTTTGCAGTAGCTGTTTTATGCTCCACATCAGTGTTACTCAACCAACGAATTGTGGTCAAGTCTATTTTTAATGAGGAGTTGGTTTTTCATTAGTTGTTAGACGTAAAAAAACGAAACGTTTTGTTTTACGATGATTGACAGCTGCTATTTGTGAGTAGTTTTGTAGGAGATGAAAGAAACTTTTTTTTAATTTTTATTTTATTTTAGTTATTTTTATTTCTATTTTTTAATTGGCTCCGCCGCACAGTGGCGGCCAAATCCGTCTCTAGTCAGAGGGTTCTTTTGGCTTCAAAATCATACAACGGCAACAGGTGGAGCCACGCCTGCCCATTCTATATACAGTCTATGGCTTTGACCAATCAGAATAAAGCATCTCATGCAGTGAAAAGATTGAAGAAAACTTGGTGATGAGCATCATTTCAGAATCAAATGTTTTCGAACATTTGCTGAGCAAGCACCACCAGTCTTCACTCTCCTGGCAGGTTTATATTCAAATGCACTAATCAAGTGGTTTGATGCCCGTTTAACCAGACACCACCTGTTTATGACTTTTTACTGCCAAATCACACCACCACACTAGTATGTAACACAGTCTGTATTAACTTGATGTTCACTCCTTGTCCATTGTGGATGGCTGAACTCCAGCTCAACCACAATATGACAGCAATTTCAGGCTTACAGTCGTAAAAGTGTCAATTCTGCTTACAACCCACACGGGTTATTCTGGTGCTGACTAGGGTTGATTAAATGTCTAATATGATCCCTTATGTAAGATTTTTATTTCAGATAACAGATGTGATTCCCTTTTATCATTGGCAAAGCATAGTGGGAAGTTTCAATCTTCAAATTTCAGACCAAACTTTCATTATGTTATCATGTTGAGATGATCTGATTTGTGTAGCTATGCTAAGATAATTATCATGATGACTCACAGCTGTATTTCAACCACATAGTTTGCTGTGGATTGGTCATATGAAACCGCCAATAAATGCAAAATTACCCATTCATCTTTAATTCATTTGAGGTTGTAACATGCTCTTCATTTTCAAAGCTTGAGTAAACATTGCCTTTCGTTTCCTGTGTGGTTTAGCATGTTTTTTTGTGCTTCTACAAACACATTAGGTGTGTGTTGTGCATGTGTTTGTTTTGCTCTTCCTGTGTCGGTGCAGTGTGTAACTGCGGAACCAGTTTGCATGTTTCAGAGTGCTTTGCATGGGTTCCCAGAAGTAGGCTGGCAGGCAGCTGGGCAGGGCTGCATTTGTTGCTGCATTTTATTAACTTCTCTGTTGACAAGCCTGCTCAAGGCTGTGGTGTAAGGTTCAAATGTCATTCAAACTGGGGATTTTTTGAATTCCTTGGCCTCAATGTGTCTGTCTTTTTAGTTTATGAGGAGTTGAAAAGTGAACTCGTGATGCAAATTGTATTCTTTACAACTTTGTGCACAGTGCATGCTGTCCTGCCAGCCTAACCAGTGGCATCCAGAGTCCAACTGCTTTACCTCTTTGAGAAAAATGGCAAATGTGGCATCTTCTCTGCTCTCTGCATTCTCTCAGTGTCAAATTGATGAAAACTAACTTTGGAAGAGAAACAATCTAACTGGTGAAAAGTGGCATGAATGGAAAAAAGTAAAAAAGTTCAGAAAGTAGCAAAACTTGTCAGAGGCCGGACATTTGTGTTTAAAATATCCGTTTTTATTGATCTTTTGTAATATTTCTATTTCTAAGACCCTGAATTTTGAGATTCATTATCTGCAAGCAGTAGCCTTCAACATTTCAAGAACAATGGCTAAATTAAGTCACTGTATGAATGACGAGTCTTAAAAAAACTAAAGTTTTGAGATTTTCCTGCACACGAAACGGTTGTTTTTAATTTTCATTTAACAGAAATCCTCCTTTTTTCCCTCATTTAGGGTTTTTTTTTTTTAATTAAAAACATGAGTAATACTTTAACGCCTTACCCTTCAATATAGCAATTGATATCAACAACACGTAACATGGGAAACCTTAAAAGTAATCGCAAAATCAATCACAGTTGTGATATGGGGACAAATAATTGCAATTAGAATATTTTTGCAAATAGTTCAGCCCAAGATCAGGAGCAAACATGTCCAAATATCCTGTTATTCCTCGTTCAAGTTTCACTAGAGTTTCACACCGCAACGAAGCGCGATGTTCATCACAGCCCAGAGAATGGTAATTAAAGGCGTCTGGTAGGAGCACTGCCGCTGCACAAAATACAAAAAAATCAAGGTTGTTTTTTAGTGCCCTTATGATTACTGCCAAGTATAAAAGATGAAGGGGAGGAAAGAAAGTGCGTTGGTGCGTCTCTTTGACAGTGGCTTCATGGTGGGCAGTCAACTGAAAGGATAAGTACTGATGGGGTAGTGCATGGAAAGAAGAGAATAGAGGAGAAAGTTGGTGTTTTCATCAAGTCTGGCCTTTAGTGGTAAAGTGAATCTTTTAACAGCAAAAAATCAAGCAGGTGGAGTTGTGAGAAAACCCAAACGTTGTGTACGTGTTCAGTAAAGTCAAATGAGAGCACAGAGAGTCTTGTGTCAGTCTCGAGGAGGTGAAAAAAGAGAGCGTGGGACAGAAATGCCGGGACTGTTTGAAGCTTTGCCCACACCGCAATCCTCACCTTGTGACTACTGCCTGTGACACGGTGCTGAAGTCCAAGCGCTTTCCCTCCACTTCCCTCCCTCTATTTTGTGTCCATAGTGGGTGTAGCAATAGCTTGCCTTCGTCATCCACTCTCCCTCCCCTCCCTCCTCTCTCTCTCTCTCTCCTGTGCTTGCTCTTAGACAGTTTCAGCCAGTTTGTGGCGGCTGAGTTTAGACTGTCAAGGACCTGGCACAGTTTAACTGAGTGCTCCATGGCTGGTTACAAACCAGACATTACCTGTTCTGTGAGACACCCTGTGTGTGTGTGTGTGTGTGTGTACCTACTATGCATGATATTAATTTCCATTTTGGCGACAGGTGGTGAATTGACAGAATGATGTAATTCAGAGGTGCAGTCAGTCCACAGTGTGCTCACCAAGTCTGGTCTCACCAAGGTACATGCAGTGATGATGTTAGCCTTTCTCTGTACTCAGTATTACAAATGCACAAATCTGAATTTTAAAAATAACAGAGATCTGCTGTAACAGAGTAGTTTAAGACTAGACTTTTTACTCTCATTGTGATCACCAGTGGGATACCAATGCAAAAACTGGTTTCTCACGTGACTCATATCTTCGAATGCAGAACATTGTGAAAATATCTTGTTTTAGAGAATCAACTGTGGTCATCCTACATAATGAGTGACACGACCAGATGCTGCCACCTTATTTAACCAGCACTTGAATCTGTTGTTCTCGTTATTTTCTTAATTGTACACTTAAATTGTTTTTTTTAATATTGTGGAAGTTGCAGCCGAGTCACCCACTACGAGCCAAGATAGTTTTTTTCTATTGCAAGCCACATGTAAGCACGCATAGATGACAAATGACATTTTGTAGCACAGCACAGTCTGGCTTTTCTGTGATGGAGAAAATGGAGATAAAGTTTCATGTGAGCTGGTTAACTTAACTAGGTTAATGTGTTACTCGCACAGGCATGTGGGCTGTAATGTCAGGTTTCTTACTCTGCATTGACCTTACTTGGTGGCGATTGTGAGTCAGATGTCAGCCTGTTTCCTTTGGTTCTGCTATGTTTCTACCTACTTTTTTTTACAGGTTTTAAATGCATCATGTTACACGAAGCTGTTCTATGTTGCCATTTATCATACAGCTACTGATACAAGGGAGGCAAGAGTGCAGATGTTAGAGGAGATGAAATTTTCTGCTGATGTGTGGCAACCCTGGAAATGTGTTACAAGAAACATCTTGCACAACAGACCATTAAGCATAGTGACACTTTGAAGGTAGTGCATGTCAGGATACCTGCATTGGCTTCTGGGTCAGAAAAAGGGCCATGAAAAACTACAGACTTGGCTATAATTTGCTATAATTTGATGCAGAGGTAGCTGGACCCTTCTCCTCAGTTGTCCCCAAATGGTGGAATGAATTACCAAACTCAATTTGAGCTCCATCTGAAAAACGCCTCTGGCCCTAGATGGCAGCACCCGTAACCATAACAACTTGAAGCACTTAGTCGCATGTACCAAATTTTTTCCCTCCAGTCTTATTTGAACTTGTGTTGTACATCGCTCTGGACAAAAGTGTCTGCTAAATGAAATAGTAGAGTTGTAGAAGTATAAACCAGGCTTTGGGAGGGACCCAAGGAGAGAGGTGCAAGTTCTGGCATCCACTCTTAGCCAAACCACTTTGATAGCATTTACACACAGACTTTAAGTTAGAGAAATAGACTACAGTAAAAGTCAGAAAAAAGCCAGCTGGAAAGTCAAAACTGAGTCTGTCTGTTGGGATAGAAATGACATTTAAATGGCTAGTGCTGCTACGTATGGCTTTAACTAGAAATGGCCTTTAAGCAGAGCAAACACATGATTTTGGGTTCATACCTTTGGGCCAAGGCTCGATTTTTCAGGCTTGTGGTAAAGCCACTAGTTTTTAGAAAAGTGGCATGTGACACTTTAACCAAAATTACTTTTATTACCTTGTAGACTGTTTGAAAATATTAATACAGAGCTGTTGCACCTTGCCAAAGGTGCAGCCAAAACAGACAGAAAAAAGTTACTCACAGTTGCTCTATTTATTTTTGGTTTGATTCTAATAATTTGAATATTTTTTTCTTGTGTTGGTGACACAACATAATTATGCTAAACTGTCACTAACTCGTTTTGTGAAATAATTTGAGATGAACACTTAGTCTACTCCATCTTCTTGAGAAATGCAATAATTATAATACAACACTCACAAAAAAATGAGGTTTGAAAGTGCCATGCTGCTGGAGTTGTCATGGACACAAGTAGTCTCTAATGGCTGCTTTGAGGTGGGCAGCTTCACTGTCTGTGGTGTGCCAGTCGGCTGGGCTGCTTATGTGTAGGAGAGCAGTCTTAAGTTCTGGTTTCTGAATTTAATTTCATGTTAGGGCAGCTTGTATCTGTTTAATGAGTACTATCCATGACTCTGTGGTTAAACCTACCATGTCTGGATTTTTGTAGATGGCTCTTTAATCTGACAGTGCTTACCTCATCAGGTTGTCCAATTTAGATCTTTGCTATGAAAATTACTCTATTTAGAAATAAATGTATCTGAGGTAGTATTAAATAAGTTGCAACATAAAGGAGATGCTTAGTATTTCTATTTTTTGTTATTATTGTTGTTGTATGTTTACCAAGCCAGATTTAACTACCACTTTGTAAACTGACCAGTGATAGTTGTTATTACAGCCAGTGAAATCAGTGGCTTAAACCTGCCTGCCGCCGCTCACTCCAATACTAGTAATTAGGTAATTTAGGACAATGGCTCTTGTGTTGTCAAAATAGCACTTTTCAAATTACTAGCTCAACATAAAGACACAAAATCACTCAGCTGTGTGTGTTTGAGTGTGTGATGTCATCAAAACACATCTTAACTCTTTCTCCCCTCTCTCTCTAGGGTTTCTGTGACAACTTCAGCCGCACCTATATGGCGTGTGTGAGCGGAGAATTTTGCCAGGCACAGCACCTCACCTCCGCGGAGAAGTGAATCGGCCGCCCCCAGAGGGACTACGCTACCCAGAAACCCCCCTGACTGCCAGCTCATTAGGAACTGCTGACTCTCTCAAAGGCCCCCCCTGGGATATTGCGTAGTCCTTGGCCTGACTGCCCCTGCGTGTCCCGACCAATACGAAAACCCTTTGCTTTCCACTTTCTTCTCGAACAGCCAATCACAAACAGCTCTCCTGAATGGGGTAAAAACTGATTGGATGACTCCTGGATAGTCTCTTCATCTTTTTTTTTCTCTTCCTTTTTTATTCTTTTAAGTTTTTTTAAGTTGGTTTTTATTCATTTTTTACATCCTGGAGTACTGTGGACTAGTTTCTCCTTTTTGTAACCCTCTCTCTGTGTGCATCATCCCATAGTTGAACACTTGTTGTCCTCCTGACCCATCCTCCTCCAAGTGTTGTCATTTTTATTTATTCAACCCCACCCTGAACACATATAAATATCCTAGCAGTCTTTGCTGACTTCTGAGCCAAAAAGTCGCTTTTTGTTTTGTAAGAGTATTGTATTGTAATTGTTTTTTAAGCCGTCTCGCCAACATGAACCGCCCCGCTGCAGTCGAGATTGTCCACGAGTGCATGAGGTTCCTCATCACCCACAACCCCACCAATGCCACGCTCAACAAGTTCACCGAGGTACATTTGCATACAACACTATTTTACCGCTGAACATCTTCTGTGTGCGTCTTTCACCTGACACTTACTCTTACTTTTTTTGTCTGCCAGGAGCTGAAGACTTTTCACGTAAACACGCTGGTGAGAGTTTGTGACGCCACCTATGATAAGGCTCCTGTGGAGAAGGAGGGGATACAAGTTGTGGTAGGTATTGAAACACATTGAACACATTTGTGAAACCTTTTTGTATTTTTACATCTCTGTGCCAACTCACATGTTCTCTCCTTGTGTCCACAGGACTGGCCTTTTGATGATGGTGCCCCCCCTCCCACCCAGATTGTGGACGACTGGCTCAAGCTGGTCAACACCAAGTTTAGAGAGGAACCTGGCTCCTGCATTGCTGTACACTGCGTAGCAGGGCTGGGACGGTGAGTGGCAAGCTTTGCTGTTTATCTGGAGTTGTGACAACTTTAAAGGCAATTCTCATAGACAGATGTTTTTGTATGAGGGAAATGTAACAGGACACTAATTTCATGATGTTTTTAAAATATGGGAGTTCAGAAGTCCTAAAATCTGCTGGCTTCAGAAGTGCCCAAAGCAACATACTCACTAAGCCAAAAAAAAAATCCTCAAACAAACAATGGCTCCCATCTGAATAGCTGATTTCCCTAACTACACATACTGTATGGGGAGTGAATTTTTCCTTAATCAGTTTAGAAGATACTTGTTAGAAGATACGCAAGTTCATCCAATCAGAGTGCAATGCTCAGCTCATGTGACTGACAGGTGCATCATAGCTGTTAGTGTGGAGAGTTAAAACCAGCCTCATTTTCCAACTAATTTGCTTCAAAATTCTGTTTCAGAAACAGTCAAGTGACTACATCCATTTATTACTAAGTCAATGGTTGATCCCTACACTAAAGTCGAAGCAAGTGTGAGTCTTATTTTAAATGAAAATCATCTATCAGACTTAATATGAGCCACATAAGCGCAGAAAAATATCTTGTTTCGAGACAAAATTGCCTGAATTGCTTTTATATTGTTAAAAGAGTAAACAAAAACGGGCTGATCCTGTTTGCTTGTTTAGTTTATTGTACTGACACATTTTTCTTACCTTATTGGCAGATGCGTTTTCAACCAATTCAGGACTCGTGTTTTCTTTTAATATTTTGAAACTGACAATGTTTTCTTGTTTTGTCAGCTGAATGTGTCTCACATAAGTCTTATAAGACAGTTTTACTCAAAGTAAGAGATAAACACTGGCTAAAATTTCAGCTTTTACAGTGAGCAAAGGCAGGTGTATCAGAAATTCATGAACACGTGCAGAGCATTCTTGTGCTCCTAAAGCATTTTAAGCATGTGCTTAATCCTGTATTTTGAACCACAAAGTATTGTTGCATATTTTCAGTCATTAGTTCTCAATTGTTCATTTCTTTGAGACTGCCTAAATGTACTTTGTGAGACTGATTGCATGCAGAGAGGAGAGGGACCTAGTTTAGGCTCTAAGGGCAAGGCGTTTAACTAAAATAAGGTGTTCTTCCTCAGCCTGTCCAAGTTTTCCCTTTACTTAGAACTAGTGTACAACAGCTGATGCAAACCCCGTGGGTGGAATGTAAAAACTTTGTTTCACTGCAGAGTTTCTGCACACGTGAGTGGAAGAACCTGTAGATGTATATAAAAGAGGTGGATCAGTGTGTTCTGAACTATGCATTGACTTCTAAACAGAAAGGCATGAACACCCTGAACCCCAACATCATTATTGTAGAGTCACATTTTAAAACCCCTCTCATTTTTGTGTTACAAACTTTGAAAAGCACAGACTAGAGCATTAAGTACTAAAAGACAGGTAGATTTTGGAATAAATCTATAATTAAAAACTGCTCATGGAGAGGTCAGAGGTTTTCAGCATCAGAAGTTGACCAAGGCAGGTGGCAAAGTTTCAACATTGTTGTGCTCCAGCTGTTTGGTGGGGTTGAGTTTGCATTGTTAGCATTCCAGTAAGACGCGAGCTACTCGTAGGAAACATGACACACTCACACAAACCCTGAAGCATTTTTAAAAGTCTACATCACATTCTTCTCAGCTTTTTGCTGTCTTTTGCAACCCCCTCCTCTTTTTTAACACTTGTTGCTGCTGTAGTACACCAGAGCTGGGTGTGAAAGGGAACATGCTGCACTGTGCATCCACACTGTTATGTACTTCATCTAAAATAAACACGGCAATTGATTTAGCATCTTGGACAGTTTTGCCCTCTTCCTGCTCCTGTAAATAGACAATCAGCTGCTTATCTCTGGTCACTAACGGCGCTCTGTTGCCTGTACAGACTGAAAAAGGAAAAGTAATTACATTTGCATGTGATTCGTCTGTTGGTCATGAGTTTGCACAGTCATATTTGCAGACTGAAGCACATGACGTGTGAAAATGTCTTTCTTGACCACAAATGCACAATTTCTCAATGGCTTCCAGCGTTTTGGATCCTGAGGAATTCCAGAGGCTGTATAATTACCAGTATTGGTTAGACTGGCATTTTCTGAATCCATCCCCCTCTTCTTCTTCTACCGTGTTTACAGCGCTCATCTGGGTTTTCCAGAGTTTTACAGCCCTCAGTGTGGGAGGCTGCAGCTATGTGCCTTGTTGTTGTTGTTTGTCCTTTCTTTAACAATATTCCTCCCCACTGTTTCCCTCTTTTCTGATTTTCTTTCAATCCCTGCTTTCTCACATTTCAATCCCTTGTGAATTTAGTGTGAGAGAAAAGCCGCTCGAGGAAACGCGCTGTCAGCACTGAGATTTGACCCGAAAAGTGGTCGAGAAAGTTATTTTATTTATTTTTCTCTCATCCTGTGAGAAAGGAGATGGTTTTCTTACTGTAACTTATCTCTCTACTGTGTGTGAGTGTGTGTGTGTGTGTGTGTCTGCTAAAGTGTTAGCAAACTGCCCCAGCAGGGCTGCAGTGAACATGTGCACCCCTGTTGATTTCCCAGGCCTTTTTCCCAGGTTTAACACCCCCCCTCCCTCTTTCTGCAACATATTACTATGGAAGCATGTGAACCATGGCATTAAATCTTCTTTTCTCCTTCTCTCCTTCTGCGGTTCTCCTCTCCTCCTTCAACTGCTCCACTGGATTTCTTTCTCCTCAGAGCTCCAGTCTTGGTGGCCTTAGCCCTCATTGAGAGCGGGGTGAAGTACGAGGATGCTGTGCAGTTCATAAGGCAGTAAGTACCTTACCTACTTTAAGCTTTGATAAAGTAAAATTACTTCAGAATCACTCTTTTCTTTTTTTCCTTAAATAGAAATAAGGTGCAAATTTGGAAAGCCATACCTCTAGAAAGTTGTTTTCACGACAAGCTAAATTGATTTCTTTTAGAGAGAGCTAAAAATCATAGTCAGACTGTTTTTCTGCCTTTGTTGAGGAAACAGTTTCTAAAATTGTCTTGACTATGATAGCAACACTTGGAAAAAAAAAGTTGCACCCTGCGAATATCCTGTATTAAAGGAATAGTTCAATAATTTATTCTAGTTTCGTCTCCTGGTGGGGGAGTTGCTTCTTACTGCCAGTGAATAGTTCCCACATAAACCTCAATAACATCAGAAACTTAAAAGATTTAATGTGCTCATTTGTGTCAGTGCCAGGCCATACTCACCTTGCAAGCCATGTTTAAGATTGACCACCCAGGTCCTGGCTGTAGCCCTAAATTTATAAGTTACCATAATCTCCGGACTCTGGGCTCACCTGTATATAAGCAGCACCCTCTAAATTGAAAAATAGAAATAAATTGTATATAAGTAGGCCATACTTGTCTATAAGCTGCAATTGTCTGAATTTTACCATGGAATATTAACACAGATCAGGGACCCCAAACAGGATAAGCAGTGAGGAAAATAAATTGATGAATGATCAGCCCCCCTCTTTCAGCCTCTAAACCGTTGTCGTGTCAACTGCCCCCACAGTTATATGACACAACAACTTTCAGTCCCTCATTGTTTCCATGTAAACGCTGATTTTTTTTTCCATTGCGATTTTTATGTTGTTGGGTGAATTGTTGAGGATTTTTGTAGTTTAACTTGGGCCAAAAGCATGAAGCCTGTTAAATCCATAAATTAGCTGCATCATTGTTTAAGCTGCAGGGTTCAAAGCTTGTGAAAAAAGTAGAAGCTTATAATCTAGAAATTATGGTAGATGATTAACAGTACCATTGCCAAAATGTCATCACCTCTCTTAAATTTGATCACTTGAGGTGTGCTCATTGTGGCGTTTGGTGTCATATGCTCTTTAGTGTAAATGTGTATTCTAATGTTCTGCCCTCTTTTCTTTCACTACTTCTTTTCAGGAAGAGACGTGGAGCCTTCAACTCCAAACAGCTTCTTTACCTCGAGAAATACAGACCCAAAATGCGTCTGCGGTTCAAGGATACCAACGGCCACAACTGCTGCATTCAGTAGGCCGCCCGTCAGTGCATCTTTCTTATGCGCATCTAGTGGGGTTATCTTCCATCAAGGGGAGATTTAAAAAAAAAAAAATGAAGAGTGCTATCAGTAATTATTGTGATGATTTGTAAACACTGAGTCATGGTTATTTGATCAGAGAGCAAGCCAGTGATCGGATGAATGAATGAATCTAGATCTGGGGATCCACCAGCCGAACCAATGAATGGAAGGTCAAAGCACACAGATAGGCCCGCCACCCGGTTACACTGTTCAACCATGGGCCAGAATTTTGTCAACTCGAGTCCATCCTGTTTATTATCTTTTTATTTCAGTTGTAATCATGGGATAACAATTTTCCACTTTGTGAATTTTTTTATTTCCACACATGAAATGGTGAAAAGATGTAATGTCAAACGACACTCTGATTTTTACATCCACTAATTATTGGTATGATGATTAGGCAAGATAATGTACCTTTTTAAAGTAAACCTTTTTAAACTATGAACACATACTACAACTGTCCATTTTGGTATCGGGGTGTTTTTGTTTTTTTTTTGCACAAAAACCCAAAAGTTCACCTGAAAATGCAGTAATGTTTCTTTTTTTTTTTTTTCCTCTTACCCTACACTTTGCTTAGAGTCACTTTTTGGGGTTCACTGAGTTTGAATATGTCTGAGATATTTATTCACGAGCTATGATATGTGTGGCAGTTACGAGTGGCAGGGGAAAGGACACTTTGTTATCCAATACTTTTTTTTTAATCCTTCGAGAGCCATGTCTTTTATTTTTCCTATTCTTTTTTTTTTTTTTTGTTCAACCTTGTTGGAGTGCAATAATTCGTCCACCTCAGAAAAGCCCATCAAACCCTGCTGAACATTTTATACACACACACAGAGGTAGAGACACACACTTTACTTATTCAGACAGTTTAAAAAAAAAGGTAAACAATGTTACAGCTCTTGCAACGGGTACTCAGCCTGATTGCATTCATGAACATGGGCTACAATAGGACCTCCCTGAATATGCAGAAGTAAACCCACTTTCTCAGAGCCGAAGATCCAACCGGAAAGACACCGTGGATAAGAATGAAAATGGTCAGTTTTTTATTATTGTACCCATTTTGAAAACATCCCCAATTCGTATTGGTTCTTTAAAGATAAATAAATTGAAATAAAAAGCATTACACGTGTCTTTTTTCTGTCATTTTACTCGTTAAATGTGTGACTCACAGTTACTCAACATCCCTAATAACTTCTTAATATACGGCTGTGCATTAGCTATGTAGGCCACCAGCTACTTAGTCCTCTGCACATCACAAACCATTACATTCCTCAGTATGAAAGTAAAAGATAAATGAAACAGCCCATAGTTCCAGTCTTCAGAACAAAATGTCATTTCATCCTGTTTTGACTCTGAGTGACAATGCTGACACCTTGCACTTGGTGATCTACACACTTGGTGTTTCCCCAGACGTAGCGCACTCATTAGGCCTGTCAGTCAAAGTCTGCCCTACATGTCCTGTCCTCAGTGGAGGGTGACTCAGCACCACGTGGAAGACACAGGACACTGTGCTACTGAGAAATGACTCGAATCCATAACTGGTAATCACGACTCCACACAGTACCTGGACCTTTGGGAAAGGAGCGCTCTCTGGTGGTCAAACCCTGTCATGGCTTAATTATCCAAAATTGAGAAAGAACTATTTACAGTTTGTACTGAAATAAACAAACTTTGATTGAACATCCCTGACATCATTGCAGTCAATTAATCAAGTCTCTAATCTATGTATGTAGACTGTAATTACAATAAATGACAAATAATCTGACAGAACAAGTTTGGCTTTGACTGAATAAGCACTAGAATTAATAACCTGTCACTGCACACATCAGTGCCACAACATGCAGACAAATTGATTTGCGTTGCTAGTTCAGAGATGCCCCTCCTTCACTGATTTACATGAATTTCATCTACAGAGTGACAATCTGATTTGAATCTGTTGAGTCAATGCCCCATTTAAACGGCATTCATGACACTGACAGGATGACTAATAGTTCAAGGTGATGTCAGAGCTCCATCATTAGATGCCACAGAGAGCCAACAGGATCTTTCTAGTTCCGTAACTGATTCAGGCCTGGAAATAAATGACTCAGTGTGTTTTCAGCACTGGGTGAGGTCATGATCAAAGTACAAACCTGTTGCACAACAGTTTTCCTGAGGCCTCATGCATGTTTCATGTGGTGTTCTCTTCTTTAAGTTCTCCAAGTTAATCTGTTTCTTGATTGTCCAAAAGCCCTCACAGTTTGTTCATATCACCATATAAGTATGGAAATAAGTCACAGTTAGAAACGGCAGAGACAGTGTATTTCGTGTCGTATTCACTTTGTTTGGTTTAACTGCTGTTTTTGTATGTCAAGTGTATTTATTTGCATAGGGCTAACAGACCATTATGTGAACGCCATTCATAATATTAATGATGGTTGGGTGTCATAAAGCTGTCAGGTTCAGGGCACTGATATTTGTCATAATGGAACATTACCACAGCTTTATTTAATGGTGACAGAAATACAGTGGTGAATAAACTAGCAGTAAAATGCATGTCAATGGTATCTCATGCCTGACTTCAAGACACATGACAAGGGGCTTGAAGGATCATTATGTATCAGTTATCACCAATGTTCATGACTTCTTGAAAGGTAAGTCATCAATCAAACTAGACAAAGAACTGATCAGTCTGCTGAATTGAATTGTTGTAACCATGATTACCCCATTTCTAAATTCCTTCATCATGTTTGGGCCTTGTCATATAAAGCAAAGCTTTTTATTTAAAGAGACACAATGATGAGGCACTGCTGGATAAATCATCACTATCACACATAGGTAACACACATAATAGCAGTTTATGTTTTGCATAAAAAGATACTGTTTTTCAGCTGCACATATCTTTTATTTCCACTTTATATGCAGCTCGCTCTTTAGTTATTGTGCAGTTTTTTTTGTTTTTAAAATAGAATGGCTGAGATAAAAGTGCCATGTTATCATTTTTTAGAAAAGTGTTTTATATACAACTTTCTTTTTTCATTGCCTATTTTCAAAACAATTAAAAAAAAGTCAGTTTTGTAACTGAAAACTTCCATGTCTTCCTTGGTATAACATTTAAAAAAGGCTACAGTAAAAGAAACATAAGTGTTAATAAATAAATGAAATTCTCTGAACCAATTTGCCATCAAACATGTCATCTCCTCATTCTTCTCAATTTTTCTTGATTTCCTCAACTATCTGCTTATTTTATCCACACAGTTATCAACATATTGCCCCTGGGCTTGAATCTATTTTTTTTTTGGCTCCATCCAAGAACAACTGCACAAACTTTTCCCAGTCTGAACACGCAGGCTGGTTCAAATTTGGGTTGATCAACCAGAACCATGCCATTGTGAAAGCCCTCAAATCCATTCACCATAATGGCAGACCTTATTTTTAGATGCCACACAAATAATGAATAACACCTCACAATCACACACT
Organism: Thalassoma bifasciatum; assembly: GCA_008086565.1. NCBI lineage: Eukaryota > Metazoa > Chordata > Actinopteri > Labriformes > Labridae > Thalassoma > Thalassoma bifasciatum. Next base: position 184,962 of record RPOG01000513.1, read on the forward strand.
CCGTCTTTGTTGTCCACCAGAGAAGGTACTGTATTTTTATAACAATGAGTTTGGCTGCCACAAAGAAAACACAAAACCCTTATAAGTTATTAAACTGAATAGATGCAACGAAGAATAACTAATGTCAGTGACGCCTGTTTTGATCTTCTGAACTACTGCCACTTAATCTGTTCTTTCTGCGAGGAGTTTTGGGGGTAGTTTTACATCTATTGAACTCTGTAGTTATCATTTTATGACTCTGCAGCATCTTTGACTCTCTGAACCAGTTCAGTGACAGCAGCTGGGGTACACAAATACAGTCCTATCGCTGAAGTGTATATCGTTTAACTTAAAGTTATTCTCTTTTTTAAAATTCATCAAACCCATTTTTACTTTATAAATGAGTAGATTGAAAGTTATATTTGATGAGTTTGCCTCTTTTATCATCTGCACAAAAGGTAGAAAAACCTTTTTTCCACTTAATTTGACATTGCAATCTGGAAAGGCTTTTCTTATATCATGGTAGGATTCACCACTGAAAACATTTTATTGTCTTTGCCACACATATAATTCTTTATTGTTTTGTAAAATTACATTGATTCAACTGCTGGTAAATCTACCCTGTGGGCCAAAGCCTCTTCCAGCCTCACAAAATTTTGTGGGTGTATTTTTTCCTGGTCTTGAAAAGACATAATGGAAAATGAAAAGGAAGTGTTTTTGATTTGTCCTACAGAGAGAGCTTGGTCCCAGGCAGCACTCAGCCCTCTGCAGAGCTCATCTAGGCCAAACTCCCAAGCAGCCAAGTCTGCAACACCCCATTGTGAATCGTGATACTTTAAAAATGCATGCTCGCTCTTGGCTCTGTATCTTTAATGAGGTGTGTCTGAAATATTTGATAGCCTTGTGCTCATTTGAAAAACAAATACGTTTATTTTCATTAATATTTGATACGGAAATGAATATATGTAAAACACATACATTAATTAGTCTGTTTTGATCAATTGTCTCCGGCTCATGCAGACTGAGGATTTCCACACTCAAACTTCCCACAGGCTACACTGGTGCATATCATTCTCTGCTGCTTCAGAGCAAAACCATTTAATTTCCAAAGTGGGATTTATCATCTTTTTAAAGCTGTGCACACTCAAAAAATGTTCCTTTTTAAACGCCGCATCAAGGCACATTTGTAAAATGGATGTTTGTCACATTAGAATGTGTCGCTCGAAGGATGCATGAATAAGGATGTAAAATCACAAATGTGACATTGCTGATGAAACCTGAAAACTCAGATCTGAGTTTGCCTGAGAAGACTGAAGCTAAAGTCAGTCTGGGTCACAGAAGTCATAGAGTTTTACATCTTTGAAGACCTTGGGGAGTTCAGCTGATAATATACAATTATGGTTTAAATCTGACCTTAGGATTAACAAGAAAAATACTGTAGGGTTGGTTCAACTTTTAAGTCAGTGTAGTAGTGCTTATTCTAACATTCATTAATACAACTAAGTTTGGTGGTGAGTTAAAATTGGCCATGCATAAGTACCTGCTTACAACCATGTTCTTTAAAGTGTGTAATTAATGTGCACACTTTGGAGTGTGCAACAGTAAGAGTTAACCTTTTAGTTCCACCTTCAAACATACTTAATGATTTAGAGAAAACTTCAAATGAACATTAAAAAGTATTCATTTCAAAGTGAAAACTTGCAACTGAGCACTTTCAAATAGGCACTTAAAAGCGTAATCTCCAAAGCGTGTACTAGTAAGTGTTAACTTTTTAGAGAATACTTCAAAGTAAGCACTTCAAAATTCACATTAACAGGTGTTTATTTCAAAGTAAACACTTCCAAGTGCAAATTTGGAATTCTTTACTATCCATAAAACTTATACTCATAATTGCAAGTTTTAAGTTCCCTCTACAAAGTATGTATGTTTTCACCTTAAGTGCATACTTTTTGGGGAAACTTCAAATGGCATATTTATAAGTGACAACTTTTAGGTGTTCATTTCCAAGTGCTTTCTTAAAAGTACTTACATAAACAAGCTCACTTTGAATAATCTACTCATAAATGTACACATTTAAAGTGAACTTTTTCAAGTGTGAAGCGATAAGTGTTCATTTTTGAGCATTCACATTCAAGTTTATACTTGTAAGTCTGCACTTGTATGTGAAACCAATGTGTACACAGTTAAGACCTAGTTATTTGTTGTAACTTTTATGTTCAGGCTTTTAAGTGCACACTGTAAAGTGTGTACTTATACATGTTTACTTTTAAGCTCACACATTCAAGTGTGTACCTTTAGTATACGCACTTAATTTATTAATCATAAATGTACACTTGAAGTCCATAAAAAATAAACATTAATTACACTGCTAAAGTTGGGTTTTAGCCAGTATCCATTTTTTTTGTTGTTTTACACTTATTTCAATACAGATGCCATTACTTGAAATTCCTGCAAAGCAAATATACTGGTCTAAACATTTCTGATGACAACTACTTTTCTATGGTGTCTAGAAATACAAGATCAAACAGAAAACAATGGTTTGGTAGAGTTAAATGTTAGTAGAGGGAGCAAAACAAAAGTCAGTGAGTTTGTGACTTAGGATGTCAAGAGGGGCTCCGCACTGAGCAGCAGCTAGTGGCACTTAGGCTTATTTTTCTGCTCAGTTTGGTTTTAGTTTTAAAGTTAGTGTTCATCTTTTACTGAGGTCTCCTCTTTAAAAATAAATGGACCGGGTAATTAAAACCACTAACAACAATGAGGGTAAACACTTTCACATTTTCAATTGGTGTCCCTCCAATGCTCTTTCGTGGCAACTTTCCACTGTTCCCTCAGGTTTCAATCATGACAGGGAAATGTCATAAACTCTACTTTTCCATTTGTGGGTGATTAAAAAACAAATCTTTTGTCATTCATTTGATTGGAATTGGTTTTCCTCATCAAAAGTCTTGCCTAATGAGAGATCATAAAAATGATAACTTTTTAAAGGCTGAAAGACATTAATATTTATTATCACAGTATATGTGAATACACTTATACCTGCACTATGTGTCGTGCATAAATACATTCTAACCAACCAAACACTTTTGACTCCTTTGACCCATGTGGTTGAGTCAGTGGAGAGGCCAACTCTTGAAATTCTCAAACTTTTTTGGATTCATCTTTTAAAGAAATGTGTCCCAGTTTCAGTTTCATAAATAATATTCTAATGGTTTCCTTTACACAATGTGTGTGTTGCACAGCTCTTGCTACATTCACTCATAATCTTGAACAACATAGGCCCATGGACTGAAATACTTCAATACTAATTCCCAAACAATCAGATTTTTTAATTCCTCCGAAGTTAAAGTTTCCAGAAAATAAAGGTTTACAGCGTGGAAATATTTCGCAACTTACATTCACTCTCAAATCAAACCTTAAATAGAGAATGCAGTTGTGATTCAGTGTTTCAATAAAAAGACAATGCAAGTGCCTATCATCAGCTTGTTTAAATGTTACACCTACGAATTTTGTCAGACACACATCCTCTATAATCAGTTTTTATTTTAGAGCAATCACTGTGCTTCCAGATGAAAGAAACAAGCAGAGAGGGGTGAATATGTGATGCATCTCCACCCCACCAGATGGCCACAGAGACCAATATGATGAGTGAAGTAGTGCTTATAGACACCACTAGAGGGCATTGCTCATTCACTTACCATTTATTTGCTCCTGGACAGCTGTGGTGTTGAGATGTGTGATGTATTCACTCTGGCAGCACCTTGGACAGCTCCAGTCTGGTGAGTCATACTGCCACTATATGCAGGATGTTTGGATTTAGCAGCAAGGGCTGACCAGTAATTAATAACCTAATATTTACAGGTTGTGAAACAAAGGAGTGGAAAATGAAGGGTGTTAATTTCTCTGAACATTACTCTTTCTTTAACAGGTGAGGAGAGACTGCAGCAAGGAAAAAGTGTATTTCATTTTACCAGCAGAAACTAAATTCGGGTTGACTTCAAATTCTTCTTCTCTAAAATAAAAGCAGTCCATGCAGCCCACTGATTCCTTTTCCCTGAGATGACGGCAAATTAAATGCTGTTTGTTTTCATCAGAAATGCCTGACATATCTCTTAGATGTCTTGCCAGAATAACATGGGTGTTTATGAAAAAAAAAGGGCTGAGGATAGGGATTCTCGTTTTTTAAAAGCCCCTTTTATGCAACGCCGTCTTTTGGCACAGAGCGGCTTTATGTGGGTGAGTCTTATTGTGTGGGGCTGCTTCCTGCCTTTGGGCTTCCATCACATGGAGCTCAGCCAGTGTTGATGAGTGTGAGTGGATGGTGAATGACAGGCCAAGACTCTGCCAGTCAATCAGCAGGGTTGTCTGGCCCTTCTCCTTCGCTCTCTAGGGGATACAATATGTGTCATCCTCCCAGGGGGCAACTCACCACCACGCTGTCTCCATCCTCCCTCTGCTGTGCCAAGATCTCCCTGCCCTCCTCTGCTTCTCCCTGCTAGTTCGTCCACGGTGTGCAACCCCTCTGGCTTATTTTTGTGGAAACCTCAGCTCCTCTACCTCCTTTGCATCTCTGTCCACTTGTTCCCTTATCAACCTGACTCACATCTCCAACTCCAGCTGCTTTCCTCCCCTTTTCCTGTGGATTTGCTGCTCTGCAGTACCTTGCAGCTTCACCCCCCGCCTCCAGGTCTCTTTCACTGTTGCATTTCTCCCCCCATAAGCACCATCCCTGCTCACCACTCTTCCTCTATCTTTAAGCTGGTAAAGCAGAACATTATCACCCTAAATCTGCATGATATGGCAACTTGGTCAGTGACCCAAAGGCTTCAAATATGAAGATCCAGGTACTTCTCTGGTATCTAGTGTATCTTAAGACAAAAAAACTACTTTGTGGTGTTCAAAGCAACCTGATTTGGGATGCAAGACATCTTATTTAATTAGGGTGACTACTGTTGGTTTTGACCTCACATGAAATTTTAAGCCAGCTCTTTACACCATGTTTTTACATTGAGACAAGTGTTACCTTTAACAGTGTAAGCTACAAGAATTTTTTTTTTCTTTTCTCATAACACTTTCACTTATATCAACTCATTCAGCCAGTTGATTTAATTCATTTCGACTATTTTTTGTTTTAAATGTCTTTAAGTAGAAAACAGTTTAGAACCCATTTCCTTCCAGTTTTCAGTTTGCATGTTCACATAACCAACAAAACCTGGACATGACCCCATAAATGACAACAGAAACATCTGGTTGCACTGTGGACTTTTCTTTATGAGAGTCCTGTGTAGAGATAAGTCATAGGCTACTTCAAGCTCTCAAAGCACTCAAAGTCCATGGGGATTCATTAGGCTGCTGATTGCTACAAAGTAACTTCAGCCATAAGCAGTAGTGATAGCAGCAACAAAGTTAAAGCCGTGACATTTCCTCTTTTATGTTTAAAGGCATATCAACTGCAAAGCCCTGAGAGAAAGGAGGGCTGAATGAGGACGGAATATCAACAAAATTAATTCCTGCAGAGGTCCTGTTCACCTCATCTGACATTGCCTCCACTGGAAATTTAATTTATATTTCATTTTAATTTACATCAAACAATGAGGCTGATGTTTTCATGTTGACCATGAAATGAAATGTTCAGTTCAAACAATAAGGGGACTAATTGAAATCTGATACGTGATAAACATTATAAGGGAATCAGGGGACTTTTTTCTAGATGTACAAATAAAACATTTTCCAATCAATAAAATAATATTTAAATCAATAATGTGTTAACTTGTTTGTCTTCAGGTGCACTATGTATAATGAAAAATGTAATCCTTTGCTCGCTGTCGTGCAAATTTGAACAACTGCACTTTTGCTGGACTTTATTGTTTGACCTTAATTGGCTTTTAAAAAAACAAAAAAGAAACTACTTAGCACCGTATCAAGTAAAGACACCAAAGGAGCACTTACACATCTTATTTCAGTGTGTTGTTCCATTTTGAGGAGTTGAGGGAGAGAGTAAGGTTGTAAAATACAAACCCCAACAGAGCAACACATTGGCAGATGAGTGTTCCGACTGAATTAAGTCTCACTGAAAATAAAATCATAATCTGCTGGAGATTAACATGACAGAAAAGGTGACCCAGAAGATTTTTTTCTCTTAATACACTCCTCAGTAGCCATATCAATAGCCCCAAAGCGACCATGAAAGGCCAATCCATCATTGCACAGCATGCGACAAGTGGCCAAGCTTTAACAAGCACCTCTACTAATTGGCTGTGTTTGAGCTCTCTAATTATAAGCAGTTTGTGTCACGCCATTATGGTAAGCAGGTGTGTGGAACCCTTTGTTTTTAACCTTTGTTGCATGTTTCTTTTTTTTTCCCCTCTCTAACTTTGGCAATCTCGATCGCTGTAATTAGCAGTTGTCCTGTGATGCCTGAGCATTTCCTCCACTTCAGCACGTATGTGATTAACTTTGGAAACCAACACTGTTCAGAACGATTTCATCCACCCACACACACTACACGGGCAAATTAAAAAGCAGCGGTTCCTTATTTTTATTTCTACCTGTGGAGATAAAAGGGAGCTGCAAAGCAAAATTAATCTCTTGAAGAAAGCAAGTGCCAAAAGCCTCATATACAAAGCATGGACAGCATGTTATTTGAAGTAAATGTCTAGTAATAGTAGATAATTTACTGAGCTGTGGATTAACCATAAACTTCTCAGATAAGTTATGAAAAATGGAAAGAATAAAAGAATTACAGGTCCTGACCCAGAAGACTAAATGAAAAGCATACAGAAAACGAGATTAATTCACAGTGCTCTGAAACTTTTTTTCATTAGCCCACCACCCAGTGGGATTTTTCTGATGGATGGTATGATAATTTCACTAAGTATTCTACATTTCAGTAGATCTCATGATCTCTTCTTTGTCTTTTTAAGATTGACCATTTGGATCACTTTTGTGATATTTTCAGATGCCCATGTATAGTACTAACATCCAGCTGTTACTTTATATCCATGTTTAAAGTGTTCAACAGCACAATACTCCCTTGTTAGAAAATGAGGCTATGGTCACACAAATATGGTCACCTCAAGCTTTAAAAATCCAAACCCATTGATGGCCATAATGTTAACCCAAGGCATCGAAAATGCTTCTCAAACCCAATGTCTGATGTCATGGTGACCATGTCTTACACAATCAGAAATACGGGTCTATCTTTCTTTGCTCACTTGGCCCCTTCTTCATTGCACTGGTTTGGCTCAATGTGGTAAATTAATAACTTTGCACATGTCATGTGATTATGAATGGAGAACCAAAGTTTGTCTCTGTTTACAAACTCTTTGAAGCTTCTCCAGGGTTGAATGTCACTGCCAAGTAAGTGTTCAAGAGCAAATTTCAGGCTCAGTGCCGACTGGATACATCCATATGCAATTCGTATACTTCAACCAATGTTTAATCTAATATGTATTAACTCAGCTCCTCTGCAGCACACTGGTGTTTCCTTGAGAGATCACTTTTTTTGAGGTCAGCTGTCAAAACACTCTCAGGAGATGGCCTCAGTATCCCAGGTGTAATCTGTGCTGGCAGACAGCTGATCTCTGCTGAGTGAAACGACTGCCAAAGAATCCGGTCTGAATGCCAACGTTCCCCTCCAGTCTTTCACTGACAACGAGCAAGCCAAGTCCATCTCTAGGGTTAAACTGCTAATCAAAACAAAGGCATTAGCTATTCTTTTGCAGGACACAACAAATACTTCACCCGCTGACTTACAACCTTGCTTCAAGTCTCCACGAAAGACCTTGTTTCGACGTTGCATTGAACCATCTTATTCAAGTTATGCTAATCTCACAGTAATGCTCCAATCATTGACTCAATAATGCTTTCTTTTCAGCGTTGCCCTTTTCCACTATTGACTCCTGCTACAAAGCCTCGCTCATTGACTACTGCCAGACTGATATCTCAGGCATTGGATAAGTGGGGGTTGGAGAGGTGATCTCACCATTATCCCTAAGCTACTCCTCCATTGTGGGCAGATCAAAGTGGTATTTATGCTGGGCCCCCTGATATGTGCATGTCACACTGCTATGGAGAAGTATACTCAAATGTAGTGTGAAAGCCTCTCCATGAGTGCATGAAAGACTGTTGGCTCAAAACCATCAGATGTTGGTTCAAAGGGGCTAATCAGGCTCTGAGATGTTGAGCATCTGCATGTAGAGGGCTCTTCTTTTCATAAGTGGCTGGATATAACTAAAATAAGGTTTACATCTCCCCTTGCTGAGTTTCAGATGAGGAAATTAATGCTAATCTCATGTGTTTGAGTTGAGTATATTGCTGCTGGCGATCTTAACTTAGCATTAGGATCATAGACTTGCACAGAAAGTCAATTAAGCCTTTTCCAAAGGTTACAAAATCAAACAGCCAGCAAAGACTCATGCTGCCCACAAGAACTAGCCTGAAATACAGATTGAAACATTTTTGCTCCTCTAAATCTGTTAAATAGTAAAAAACAGTCTTATTTCCAAAGCCAAAGGTTAAAGGTAGGGTCTGCAGGATTGTCCTAAAAAAATAAAATGTCAACTTCATGTATGGGCCTTTATTCACAAATGCCACAGTCTTCGTCTGCCTCATACCTTGTTGACAAGGAACGTTTCTGGGCAGAAAGTAGGCGTGTTAACTCCAGCCAATCACAGAGCGCTCAGCTCGCAAGTGACTCAGCAAGTGAGAGAAGCGATCCCGAGCAGCTGCGATAGCTTCAGGATACCTTGTTCACCTGTAGGAAATCAGGTGTACAGCTCTTGAGTCTCTTCCATGTAGAAACGGGATGCTGCAGCTGCTCACTGGCCTGGTGAGTGTGTTATGGCCCTTTTCCACTGACCCGTCTTGGCCCTACTCTACTCGACTCTACTCGGTTTGTGTTGCGCTTCCACAGGCGCGGTACTACGCATCAGACGCCAGTTTTTAGTACCTACTCTAGCCTGGTTCCAAGCGAGCTAAGCCGATACTAAAACATGACGTCGACGGACAGACTAGCACTCATTGGTCAGAGAATGACGTCTCCACAGCTTCTGACTATGTACAAATCGATTAAAAGAGGCAAATGAATAATTCAGCGACGGGTTTTTAATGACATTTAAACCCAACGACACAGAACCACACCGAATGAACACAAAATGCCACCCTAAAATGCACCTTCATGATTCCTAAATAAGTTAAAAGTCCTTTTTAAATGAAAAAGAAGTAAACAGCAAAGATAGTTCGGTTTAAAGAGTCCTTTCGATTAAATCAAAGTTTGTCGGCGCAGGAGCGATCTGTCTGCCGAGCTGAGCCGAGTAGGGCTGGAATTGTATAGTGGAAAAGCGCCATTCATGTGTAGGTACGATCGTAGGGAGTGTGTGGGCTCTACTGCTGGTACTGAGCCATGGAGGAGGGACCTAATTTGGATGTTGATTACAAACAGTAATGAAAATTTTTGCAGACTCTACATTTAAGTCAGTTGCAAACTTCACTGCTGACTCAGCAGCAAAGTGCCTGGTCCCATGATTCTGTGCCATGACATTTGCACATACAGTGAGGCATTGCAGAAGTGTAAGAGATCTGCCCTGAAAAGGCATTATTACTCTTACTGGTAATACAGCCCTGGTTTTTCTGGTTGACAAATTTCAGTGGTAGCTGATGGTTAATCACAGGCTGTCCCATGTTTAGTGCGATTTTTATGCTAACAGCGAAACCTTCACTCCAAAAATGAACATTGAATTGTTATTCTAGTGACTCGGACCATTATTTTATCCGATAAATGTTAACTGAAGTGAAATGTAAGAGAGGGGAAACAGAGGAAGGATCATCTTGACGTATTCCGATACAATTTGACTTCTTTTAAGGACAGTGTATATTACTCACTGTCAAAGGTGAGCTCATCAGTGTGAAAGACTGAGGCATCTGCAGGAGCGCTGCTGCTTCACACAGTAGCTGTGATCATTAGTGACGTCTGCCTGCTTGGCAGATAAAAGCAGCCACTGATGTTCTCATTAAATGACAGAAAACATGTATATCTCTGAAAGAAAATGTCTTTTATCCCTTCAAACCAGCAGAGCATCTTTTGGTTGCATTAAACTTTTTGAACACAGGTTTAGACAGCAACCTTGTACATTCACATCTCTGCTTTTCAGTATTTTTTCAAGGTTTCAGAAAGTCTCCAGAAGGCACAATAATAAATGGTTTTAAAACTTTCTTCCCTAAATTTTGTGCCAGATTTGGCAGAGTCAAACGTTCAAGACTTCAGACCATCTGAAACTTTCGCAGTAAAAGGTCAGGTTAAAGTCAGGTTTGAACATGAGGCTGTGTGCAGGTTCAGATTCAGGTCGGTGGATTGAGATAATGAGGCAACAGGGGCTTTCTTCTCTCTAACTACCTGGGTTGCACAGTGACTTAAATTTCCTCCCTCGTCAGATTGCTCTGTTCTCGTGCATTGAATTCTTTTAATGCCATCTGTAAAATAAGGCAAAAGATGGAGGCTTGTGCTGATTGCTGATAGCGAATGCACCACATGCAGCAGAGCTTGCATACTTAATGCCAGGAAGGCTGGATTGCAATCAGGGGGACTGAGCAAGCAGGCAGGCGAGGCGGCGGGAGGGAACAAACAATAATACATCCAAATTCAACAAGTGCAGTTGACAGAGGGCACCAGAGACAGGGAGAGGAGTGGGTGCATATGAGCAAAATGTAATTGACAGCTGATTCTACATGACGGACCTCCGACCCTTTGCTGCTTTGTTTTCTGTCCCCTTCTCTCTTCACATACTCACAGTGATCTCCAAATGCATGTATAATTCAACCTTGTGTCTGCAGCACAGCCCGTACAGAAGCAATGTATAAAACCTATTTAGTATTCCAACCATTTACCCTGCTGGCACACAGGCAAACACCCACCACTGTCAGGATGTATAAACGCTTTCCTGTTGGTGGAGGTAATAGGAGCGGCGGGGGAGGAAATCACAGGGTGACGAGAGGTTGAGGAACTGATGAACTTGCCTTCATGCAAATGCACTGGAGTACTATTCCGTGTGTTTCCTCAAATTTGTTTGTGGAGCACCACCTTGATGGTAACATGAACAGGCCATCTAAGACTCAGAGGCAATTTTGCCTGCAAACAAGAAAAGAAATAAACTGAAGACGGAGGGCATAGCAGGAAATGCGCTCCTGCAGGGTTGCTTGTATGCATACACATATATGAATAAAAATGATGCAATGTCTTTGCTAAATATAGCCCCATAGGCTTACAGTATTTACCATTAAAAATCTGTTCTACATTCAAGGCTAGACACCAGAAGCCTTCCTTCAGCTGTCTCCAGAAGCGAGAGGGGGAGGACAGGAAAAGGTCTTAGGAAAGGTCTGTTGCGGGCTTGCCCCCTTGTAGCTAATCAGACCTTCTCTTCAAGCTGCTTGTCCATTCAAGGCCCTCGCCTCACTCAGGCTGCAGACAAAGACTTGTTAGGACATAAACTCCTCGTGACAAACTGTGTTCCTACCCCAGGCAAGTGCACATGGAGGGTTGTGCAGCTTGCATGCATGGCATTTGGCCATGCGTAAAGGGAAGAGTGTAACCACTGTACTTTCTCTTCTATGCTCACACAACCTTTTCTTCAAGTGCACCTTTAGCATTCCTTACTGTGAAGACTAAATCCTCTATTGTCTCCCCCCATCTTTCTCCCTGAGGCATGCAGTCCATCCTGCTCCATCACTAGTGAAGCCAGAGTGGCATGCATTAATCTGACCTGACATGATTCAGAGGCCTTACGTCCTAGAATGGCCTTTGCAGAACCTCAACAAAGGGCTTGGCATGGAGTGGATGTTGGTTTGACGGACTGAAGCTCTGACAACTGTAATATTTTGCTGACAAGCTGCAAATCACCCGCTTTGAGGGACAGACCTCACTGCAGAATGCTCAGTTCCAGTGTGAGAAATGATTACACGTTTTGCAAAGAAAATAAAAGCAACACAAAGTTCTGCTGTGCAAGGCAGCACATGATGGCTATCTCCATTTCCAATCCAAGTTTGGACTCACACAACCACAAAGCATGAAAGTTTCCTTTGCTTCTTGCAGCGCAACTACTGCTTCCTCAAGCGCGGCAGTCAATAAATATCTGAGACAATCTCCCCCTTCCAACCCTTATATCAGGCATACTCTAAATCCAGTCTGGGATGCATTTGCTGCTATCTGATCCCTGCTGTCACATCCTAAGCAACACACATACGTTCACACATTTCACTGCCAACACAGTACCTACCCAGCCCGCATGGCTGCCTCTATATTTCATAATGCGCCATGTAGCAGAGTGAGATATGGTCCCTGATTTCATTTATGTGGAGCAATGGTGGCTCTCTTATCTGTGCTGAAGTGAAATAGCTGTGGATCAATGTCGTTAATATGTCAGTCTCAAACTGATGGCGTGTTTACATGCTGCACAGCTACCGTGGAGCCTCTGGGATTTGCAGGTGATAAAAGAAGTTCAGCATGTTTTGAGTTTTACATGCTGATTATCTGTTTGAATGTGACTCTGACTGTTGTTACTTATGAGGCCAGGACTGCTGGGTTTGATTTTCCTGGTGTCGAAACCAAGAATGTGCTAGAACTTTGGCTCTCAAGGCGCTGATGGCACAGGGCCCCAGAAAAAAAGTGGAAAAAATATCTTTATTTAGGCACACATGCATTTTATAGGACACAAAAACGTATTGTTAGCGAGGATAAAACAAGGCTGATGACAACTTTCTCATTCCTGTTAACAATTTTCTTGATGGCAGTTTCACAGTCTTTCACATCCCTGTATTAAGACAACTGCGCATCACAAAATATTAAACAGAGAAAAGCAATCAGCGTATATTTTCCAATCAAAATACCTCGTAGCCAGTCTTCTCCGAGGTCCCTTTTATTTTTCTTTCCAAATAAAACCTTTTTATTTATTTCCATCTGTTGAAATTGTATGCAGCCAGTTTTGTGCTGCTGTGGGCTTTGTGCTCTGTAATTGAATCTGATGGTTTTGGTCCAGATGGGAACTTTGTATTCTGAGAAACAACAAGTTGAGCTGTTGGCTTAGCAGCTGAAAAAATAAAATAAACAAAGAAGGCACAGACATCCATCCAGCCATCTCAACCCGAGTATCATAACTAATCATTGTGCAGCTTATACTGCTACTTTTAAAAGCAGCAGAACCACGTCAGGGGTTTTAAGTTAACTGTAAGTGAAGAGAAACTCTGAAAGCTTCAATGAGAATTCCAAAGTATAGATTCATATTAAATCAATCCGTCTGAACCTCAGCTGCAGCATCATGCTGCGACTACAAACTTCTGGGATTGTTCTCTTTTAGGATTAGCGGGGAGCCCCTGGCTGGATCCAAATCATAACAGTGTTTTAAATTGATAGAGCTGTACACTGACGTTAATCTTGAAATCACTTTTGCATCACACAGCCTCTTATACTTAATGTTTACTGCGTCATAGCTCAACTTAATAGCCCTCTTGATGCCATTTCTTGGTTTCCTAGCATTATAAACTCCCCATTCAGCAGTTGCAGCTCTTGTTCCACATAAGCAGTCCACTCATTCCCTTAGGTTCAAACAAACTGTATAATACTGACTCTGAATACCAGATATGGAGTTTTAACATTTGAAATTATTCCATAATTTCTGACTAATGCGTGACTAATAGCTTTCTTGCTCTTTCCGTCTTGCAGCCTATCTCGTCCCATCCTTCCTCCCTCGCTTGGCTCTTAGCTTCTAATAGCCTGTCTTCGCTGTGTCTTCTCTGCAGTTTGTTAAGAGATGTGGCAAAAAAAAAAGAAAAAAAAGAAGGAGAAACATTGGGGAAAGCGAGGGATAAAAAGCTGCCACTTTGCCAAAGGAAGGTTTAATTGGGGCCCAGGGGAGAGGAGCTCCTCCTGTTCTTGCAAATACTCTCTGCTCTTTATGGAAAAGATGAGCAGTGAGGAGATGCCCAATAGGGAGATGGGATGCGGTTACATTGATAAAAAAGAATTAGAAAATAAAAATTGGGATGCTGCGGCTATAAAGCCTGCTTGTGTTTGTTTTTATTAAACAGCAGGGCTTTTTTTCTATCCCTAAATGATGCAGGGCTTTTAAAAATCAGCCATCTTGTTCCACTGTCGCTCCAAATTTTATCATTCAGTGTGAGATTTATCAGAGGATTTACATGAGGTTAACTGCATAATAATTTGCGATGTGTGTAAATAGAAATTAAAGGCACTTAATGGATACACAAAACCATTAAAAAAAAAAAAACAGACAAAAATTCCTCCTCAAGTCTTTGAGAGTCTCTCTGTAATCTTTGCCCCTCTTTCTCTCTATTAGTACCTGTTGTCTCACTCCCTTGTCCTCTGCCGCATCCTTTCCCCCTTTCTATGTCTCTTCCTCCAAGTTCATTCATACAAGCATAGGTCCATATTGAGTTTCTGTCTGGACGCAGCAGCAAACTGCCAGAAACGCACAGCCTAAACTCTAAAGAAACGTCCATCAAAAGTCGGGCGAGCAGGCGGAGTGGCTAAAAACAACAATGGTGGAGGGAGTGACCCTTTGACAGAGTGACATCACAGAAAGTAATTGCCTGTCATGTGCCGTACTGTTTCACGTTCCACATAAAAGCCCCCCTCCTCTGTTATTCATTTAAAGTTAAGCCAGGGTGGCCAAGGTCGCCACACTCGTCCTTTAAGAAGAGAAATAATTGAACGCATCACCTTCTCTTCGGACTGGCACAGGGCAGAGTGACAGCAGTGGAAGAAGCGACAGAGGTTAAGAGGAGGTGAATTTGAATGTGGCTTCTTAACTGTGTAGGTGTGTTTCCACTGTAGTGCTCCAACTCTTTACCCTCTTGAACTGCCAACTGAGAGCAAAACATGGGGAAAGAGGGTTGAACTTCTCTTCTAAGCTTTAAGGTAAATTTGTAAAAGGAAGGAAAGAAAGTCATCAAATCTTTAGGAATGAAGCCTGAAAACACGCAGGACTCCAAAAAGAGGACCCGCAACAGAACCTCTCGGAGGTACTGTAAAAATCGAGAGACGACACAACCCTTAACATTTATTTAGATCACTCCTTTTTCAAATTTGAAGGGAATTTTTTTTTAAATGGAAAAGCCCATTCCCACAAGTTAGAAATATAATAAATTTTAAACTGGCTTTGTTGGGGTTTTTATGCCCATATTAGGTCAACATTTAAAAATGAAAAGTCAAACTTATGAGATAAAAAGTCAAATTTTCAATTTAATTTTCCTAATCTTGATTTTATCGCAGAATTTTGAGTACTTGTCCCATAATTTTGACATTTTATCTCAAAATTTTGACTTTAACTTTCAATTTTGACTCATCTCATGGTTTAGACTTCTCAAAATTTGACATTTCATCTCAAAATTTTGACTTATCTTAAAATTTTTACCTCTTATTTCTTAACTTTGACATGTATCTTAAAATTTTGAATTAATTCAAAATGATCACTTATCATCTCAAAATTTTGACTTTATTATCTCACAATTTTGAGATTTAGCTCAAAATTTCACTCAATATACACCAAGAAAAGTTCTCCACAGAGATAAGTTTTCATTTCTGTAATCCCAAATGGCAAAAGTGGGCCATAATGCTGCCTGACTGCATGCATTATTTATAATATATATATATTTCTCCTGTGCAAAAATATTATAACACCTTAAACTCATAGTTAAAGTTTAAATCAGACTTTGAGGCGTTCAGATTTTCAGCAGATACATAAAGGACATGGTGCCTTCCATTGGTCACTACCCTGATAAAAAGAGGGATACTACTGTTTATTTGCACTTTGTCTGTAGAGGAGCATTTCCACTTCAGCATCATCTGTCTGAGAGCACAGCACAAACAGTCGGGGGAAAGTTTTCCTTTATGCCCAACATCTTGACATGTTGGTGCATCAGGATAATGCCAGTAGCTCAGTGCAGCACTTAATTATACATATTTATGGTCTGTAGAACAAAGTGAGAAGACCATGCACATTTTGGGATTTTATAAAATTCCCTCTGACATAATTTTACCACCAAAAGGGACATTTCTGGGCAAAGAGGACATTTCGTCACCCTTGGCTAAGTGATGGCTTGGTTGGACTTTGCCTCCCACATTTGTTGTGTCATATGGAAAAAGAGCCTCTGAAAAACACATACAGGATTCAACTCATCTTTACTGAAGCTGAGAAAGTCAGGTGCTTTTTGCTGTAACAAGATAAAACATAAATCCAAGAAGAACTTATTGACCTAACCAATATACTCAGGGCAGTTCATCATATTTCAATTAATGAAAATTAAATCTATGTTGCATTTAAATAAAAATATGCGCAGCACATCTTTAAGTTCAAAGCTAAACTTCTTTCTTGTTTACCTCCATACCTGAACATGACAGACATGAAAAACATTCTGTGACATACCTTGTGTATTGCATTTTAAAATTTAATCAGCTTACATGTAGCGTGTCTCACATCCATACCTGCATAATAAAACCCTCACAGGCTATGTGAATACAAATGGAATCATTAAGTTAAACATGTATTTATAATCTCTGAATTCCATACCCTGAAGATAGACATTAAAAGGCTGTTGTAAAAAAGTTTTCTCCACAACACAACCATTAGATTGGTACATTACTGACTTTGCTGTGATGTTACTGCTTTAATGATATTTAAACAAAAGACATTTCCCTCAAAAGATATTAAGAGCCTCTGTAAAGGTTACGAATAATGATCATTGCTTCTTTTGAGGTTTCAAATATGCACAAGTAGCACCGGAACCAAAAAGCACTGCAGCTCGAGGCTGAGGAAACTAAAAACGGATCCAGCCTTGAACAGACACTGCCACGGTGCCTGTGATAGTGTGTCGTGTCTCATAGCAACAAATACCAACAGACGCTGAAAGATCAGACTTGAGGATGGCAGGAACATTGTTTCTATTTGCAGAGCAGACTGGGGTAAGTGTTGGCAGTTTGGTTGATGTTATTGAAACAAATCTCTCTTCATGCTGGTAAAATGCAGGTTGCATAACTGTGGACTGAATATTCAACAGAAGCAAAATGAAATCGTTTTGGATTCAAAGCTGAAGTGGTGTGCACGCTTTGGATCCAACACATTTGTAAAACTACAAGACATATCGAAAGTGCATTGATTTTCGTGCAAGAATCTGAACTGACTGCACTTTTTTTCTCTCTGCAGAAATGCAAATGCTTGAGGATGCTACAAAATCTCAAAGTAAAACCATTCTAGGTATGTTGTGCAAATTTTAAGGTGAAAAATATGTGGTAATATCTATCGTGGGATTCAGATAAAGAAAAGTGATTCAGTAAAAATTTGTTTGCTAGTGATAAGTGACTTTATAGAAAACAACCATTTAAAATCTCCTATTCATATGGCATTGAGGCTTCAAAGAACAACCTGCATAGCACTGCAAAAAGAGTTTTAGGCCACAACTGGAGGTTGCAGATTTCAAATCTGAACCAGGTCGATATGAAAGTGATTCTTGCAACTGTTTAACAATGTATTGAACTGGATCCTGTCATAACATAGGCAGAACTGAGGCAGCATAAATGTTTCACGTAGTCTTTAACTGTTGGTCCTCCTTGGTTATCATGTCTGCTGCTCACCAAAATGACTCTAATGCTTAATTTTAGTATCGTAATGCTCTAAAGGTCTTTGGCATCAACCCATTTTCTTCATTATTTTTGTGGTAATATAAGGAAAAGCTAGCAAAGAGGAGGGCAGAGTGGAGAGAAAGAGTTGCAGAGGTGATGTGATAAAAGATTCATAGTGCAGCAGAGCCCAGGTCAGCTGGGAGCTCTGCAGACTCTCTATATCAACAGCAGCAGCTTAGCCAGCTCTCCATGCAAAGGAGGGCAATATGTGTCAGGAAACAGAAGAGATATGGGAAGACTGAAAGACTGAGAAGAATCTGTTCATAACTGCACTGTGATTAGTTTCAAAATTTGTTGAAACCAGCCATCAAGTAACTTGGGAAAATTGGGTTTGCTTCCTGACAAATTCTGACGCCTTCATGTCCTTAAAGCCCCTGTACAAGCATCCTATACAGCTCTGTGCAGGCTGTATGGAAATGCCAAGTTGCACATGGGTCTCTACAGATAAGAGCACGAGGCAACACTCCCCACCTCAAGCCCGTAAAGCAGAGTGTGTGACAGCGCCAATGAATATGTTACCAAGTCTTGGAGATTAAGAAGGACAGGCAGAGTGTTCCATATCAAATCAGGTGGAAGCCATTTCCACCTCTGCCATACATTTATCATCCCGTGTCAGGAGCCCCCCCTCCGAGGTTCTTCTCAGCTCCCTCACACTGTCAAAAACAACACCTTTGGCATCTATTGGATTTCCTATATATCACTCTTTCTTTGCTCTCCAGAGAGAAGCAGAGAATTTGTGAGGGGAGGAGAAAGAGGGATTTTAAGATGAGTTAGGTGTGATTCATAAGGTGTCCCAGTGCAAAATGCTAAAAAAGAAGTTTCATTATTGGAACTTTTTAAAGTGTTATTTTGCAGGGGCTCTGTAATGATGATTCATGCCGGCATTACTTTTCTGCTCTGACTTAGGGCACCGGCACGGGCCGCCTCACAGAATGCTTTTAGGTGCTAATCTTTGTGGTAGGATTGAGTGAAAAATCAGAGATGTTTTGACTAGTCGTCAGGCAGGAAAATACTTTTTCCATCCCTTTTTTTCTAGTTCAAAAGACCTATTGTTCTTCACAAAGGCAGAGCATGAAATAAAAGCTAAGTTTGTCACATTTTGATCAAAGAGAGATGAGTGAAGCAACCAGAAAAAGTGCTTTCATGCATGAACAAACCCCACGGCAGTCTGAAATCATCTACTTCTGTTCTTATATTTTCTATTTCGAGTGCATAAGTGCATTCACACTGACAGTATGGAAAACACATGGTACATTTTGATTTCTCAGTACGAAACAATCAGAAATGTTGGTGAGGAATGCTGGACACCTCTCACCCTCATTCATCTTTGCTGCATACAAGGGGGTAATGAAAGTGAAGTTTCTCCTCTCTTTGTGCTCCCCTCTCACTCACTTTGCCCATGCCAAGTCTGTCCCTCCCTTTCCTCCCCTGCTCCGAGTGTTGCCACTCATTTACTCAGCTGTGCACTGCTCGCTGCCCGATAGCAGAAAGGATCATGTTAGCTGTTATTTTACAGCTGAATACCAAAGCACTGCAAGCTACAATGTTTTCTGAAAACATATGAGGTTCTGTGGCGACACCAAAAACTTGTAAAAACATCTGAAAACACACCAATAAGAAAAGAATGAACTGTAAGTGTTGAAAGTAAGATTTAGTCATCTCCAACTTTAGTTCATGCTCTTTTCAAAGTGTAACTTTTTGTCAAAGTTGTTACTAACCAGTGCTGCACAAAATTGTCAGTAAATTATTATTTTCATTTCAGTTTTATTTTTGGCTTAGTTTGTACAAGGTTGAACCAGCCTGAAGCCGGACACTTGACCCACAGCAGTTCTTAGCACTTCTGCATTGCCTCATATTTTTAGACTGGAGGGGCTACTTTTTGCTTAACCTCCTGTCGTTATAAAAATCTTATCAGACTCAGCGACGTGCACCTGACAAGTCCAGAAAATGTCTTACTTCAAGGTTTAAAATGACGAGGAAAAGGCTCAATGACGTATTGTAACAGTAAAGAATTATATAATACAAGAGATATTTTATGGTTTAATTTCTTGTACGAAGACAATAATCTTCAACTTGACAAGCCATTTTTCAACCACATTGGAGGATTTTCTATTTACTCTTTACAAGCAATTCAGACATCACTGGTTTCTTTTAATATCTTGAAATAAGACACTGTCTGGACTTCACTCATCTGTAGGTGAATAAAATGTTGTTATTTTTTATATATACCATAAACAAGGCACAAACACTTACTTATATTTCACTTCTGCTATGTGCATACTAACCGGTATAATTTCTGTATGAAATTAGAATGGGCGGATGTGAGACACAGAAGCTAATGATCGAGAGAATTCCCAGTGAGCGAGCAGGCTGGGGGGTGATAAAGTTTATATCATGACCGGTGTTCTACCCAGTTTTGCTGCTTCATTGAAAAATGCAAATTGATCGCAAAAGCTTACAGTGCAGGTGTTCAATTATGCAGGTGTAGAGAGAAGCCTACCTTAGAGTGCTAATATTCTCCATCAAATACTGTTCCCAGTGATGGCAAGAGCTTGGGATTCTGGTAGAAATGTTAACAGGAAACTTGCAGTGATGAAAAATGATGCCATTGCAGAAATGATAAAGACTACAGGTTTGCAAATTTTCCCATTGAAATGCACATTTTTCATCAGGTTTACAAAAAAGTTCTGGTGTGAACGGATATTTTTCTATATTAGTAAACTAAATATGGCACAAATACTTTTTTTATTTTCCTTTTGAAGATAGAAGGGCACACAAGTTAGCTTGAATGAGCTTTTTGGATACAGTAGCTGCCCTCATCTAGCTATCAATTCTCCACTGGGTGGGATCCCTGTGTAGTTAAATGACCCCATACATGCTTCTGCTCTCTAGCATATCCATCTCAATTAATTTGATGTTGTGGAGACACTAAGTTATTCAACCTTGGATATCTAACAGGGCATATTTTTATGTATCAAAAATTAAAAATGAACAACTTTTTTTATTCTACCTTTTTCTCTTTATATGACTCAACACTATTTGAGGTTTTTGAGGTATAATAACAATAAAATAAACAGTGTGTAAGTGTATGCACATGTGAACCTGCATGTTGTCTTAAATTTGACTTTATTAATGTGCACATGTGTTTTTTCCCATGTGCATATTGCATCTCAGGCTGTGATCAAATATCCATAATGCTGGCATTGTGCTGTCACTTTTGATTACATTGAGAGCTCCTTGCGTTGCCTGAAGCCTTGTGTGTGTGTTTTCACTCTGGTTCCTCTGCTGCTTTCTCCCCCTCGATGTCTTTCTCTTCATTACTCTGCTCTCAGTTAGCATTTCTCTGCGGATCAGACTTTGCTTGTGTTATTCCAGTCGTACCCACTAAAGTTGGAGAGAAGGCAAAATGCTGGAGAGAAGTTTTATAGAAGGGAACTTGGAGCTAGGAAGGGTTTTCATGTTCAGGATGAGAGATACAAAGGAAACATGGACGCACACACCACAACACAAACACAGCCAGACAGTGTTTAATCATCTGCGCTGCACTGGCTGTATATAGCTCTGGTATGGGCTTTTAAAAGGATTGCTTCTGCCGACAGCAGACGGCTAGACAGCCAAATAAAAGAGAGTATATGAATTTTTCTAGATTTACAAGACAATGTTCCGAGAATGAAGTTAGAGGCAGCTCACTGACAAAAATGTACTGACTGCGAGTAACACTAAGGCTGGGGCTCTGTGAGCTCTGAAAAACAGCTTCTATGGTTGCATACTACAAATAAACCAAGACCTTATGACAAAATTTTAACCTGAAGAAACATCTGAATGAGGTGTCCACTTTGATCACATCAAGTGTTTTTTCTCTTGGTACAAAAACGTCCAATGTGCCGAACTGCCAGGGGAAGTACCCAGAAACCTTCATGGTATAGAGAGTTGTTCTTGGTAACAGAAGCCAAGGTCCCTTTTACACCTGAATTGTTTGAAGAAATTGTTGTGAAACAGCCCTTTGGCTCGAGTCAGGCTTTTGTGAATAAATAACTTGCACTTAGACATAGAATGAAAGGTGAGTCAAGTGTTCATTTGAGTGAGAGAACTATTAACCCAAGGACTTGGATGAATAGCTGCTTGACTCACCACACCTGTAGTCGTACACTTGAAGCAACAGATGCAGATAGTTAGTATGATAGTGACAGACTATAAGTGCTTATTGTCTACATTCTTTTCACATCTGAAGAAGAACTCAACTACACGGCATCCCAGCACAGGTATTGGTTAAAAATCAGGTATTGGAATGAAAATATATACAACCTTTTCAAATAATGTTACTGTCACTGCCCACATGCTTTTATGTCTTTACATTGGCATTGCTGGTAACCAATACATCCGCCAGGAGGGGCAGCCCAGAGTCAAAGGTTTATGATAACAAACTCAAAAACAATCATGGTGACTGTGGAGGAGGTATTACTGATGTACCCCTTCCATAAAAGACAAAAAACAAAGGCAGTGCTGAAGGAGGTGCTGGCCGGTGAGTGGCATTTTTCTTCAAAAAGTTCCTTGTTTATTATTATTTCTTTGTGTCTCACTAGCGCTACGTGTTGGGTAAGTACAGCACCATGTTTGGCCTGTATCTCAAAGCTGTTTGGAAACATGCAGGGATATGGACAAATATGAACTCAGAGCCTGGACAGAGGGCCCCTGATAATGGCCATCACATCATCCATGATTCCAATTTACAAATAAGAATTATTTGTTGTCAAGGAATAAGAAACATAATCTGTTGATTGGGACACCAAGTATTGTTTGGTATTGTGGACTTGAAATGAGGAATGAAAAAGACCCTGTCAAAAGACAGATACATATTATATAATGCAAAATATTTTGTTGGAGCTCACACATTTTGAGTGTCTTCCTGTGAGCTACAACTGCAGGGCTGGACCTTATGGAAATGCACACCTGTATCCATACATGATGTGACAGTCATAGGTCTGAGTAACATCCAGTGTAAGCAAGGGGACCAGTAAAACTAACACACATGCTCACATCAACGAGCAGCGATTAAATCCACATGAGAACACCCTTTCATTTGCCTCACTATCCAGATATAAAAATGCTTTTTATGGAGAAGTTTGACAGTGAATAGAGACATTAACGACCACAGTATGTTCCCCCGTAATAAAACTCACACTTTCCTCTGGATGTGTCCGTGGTAATGACTCTTCATGAGACAGAGAAAACCCACTTTGATATTGATTACTCTCATATTTCATTTTCATCTTATGAGACATCTCCAGAGAGGCAGAGAGTAAAATGGGCTGCCAGATGAGCTGTGGGTCTTGAGCAGACTATTTTTCCCAGCAGAATTTGAGGTAATAGATCCCTGCTGCAATGATTTGTGGAAAGGACCAAACCTCACAGTGGAGTCAAAAGGCACGTATCTAAACTTACACAAAAATATGAACTCCAAACCATGGGCAAAAAAGATATTCTGGACTAGCAAAAGGATGGACTATGATGTTGTTTGGGAATACTGAGATCCAAAAGTGGTAAAAGATGGTAAGCCATGTGCCAATACACAATATGTCATATGGCACTTGACTTCCCCATACTCAATCAGACTGTCTTCTGGTGGTCTAGCTTTTTACTTCCACAAATGTATACTTGTTGTAATCATTTTCTCAGATATCTAAAACAATGATTTTCATTGGAACAGCATATATATGCTGTTCTTACAGATAGACAGCTTACTAACAAAGTTCCAAACTCTTCAAAGAAAGCTTGCTTCCCCTGTACTTTACTTAGAGCTAGTGGATTAACCAATGACTGTAAAAAGACAAAAGGTCTCCAAGGTTATGAATACATTAACAACATGATGAAGTCTGCTCTGTTTTTTCTCACAGCAGTCTGAACTTAAGAGGAAGCCAGCTAAAAGATATGTCAAAGATCGTCTATAACATGCAGAGCAGTGAGAGTGCTCACTCTGATGCTACTTGAGGAAATCAAATACAAATACAGAGTGGTCACTGTCACTATCCCTAAAACCCAACTGTGAATTAATTTAAAGAAAGCACAGTGTATATTATTAATCTAACAGACTGGTGTGATTGCTGTTCTGACTCAAGCACAAGGCATATTAAAAATTCACCACCATGACATTCTCTAATGTCTTGATATGTTTGTTAGTGTCTGTGTCATGCTTGTCAACATTTTCCTTTAAAAAATGAACTTTCCTTCAACCCTCTGAATCCCAAGCAGTTTACAGTTGTTCTTAAATGTTTTTTTTATTATCTTATAATACATTTTTTTTACAGTTCTATGTGGAAAACACCCTAGTTTCCCCACCAAAACGAGAGACTTGACAGCTTTGGTCTGTGTGTGGTTGTAAGCTTTTTTAAAAAAGAGAGCCTCTCAAACTCTCCAGGGCCATACACTCCATGTATGAACTTACACTCATACATACATACACCCACTACAAGTGAGACAAGTTTTTCCCCTGAAAGTATCTGTAGCGAGTGGATGCATTTTTAAGCCTGATTTGTAGTTGACGAACAGAACTCAACTCACAGAATTAGAGTTTGGATTCTACTCTTTACTGACTTTCTCCAGTTTTTTTTGTTTTTGTGACATAGTCAGATGGTACTATATATTTGGTCTAAAAAAAAAGAACTGAAAGAAAAAGGATTTCTGGAAGCAAGTGGGTACTGATTTTCTGTGGAACATTTCTTGGTACACCACACTCTTCTTTTGGCTGAGATTGGTTCTGCTTTGTCTGGGTCAAGTTGTCTTAAACGGGGCAACATCTGCAAGCTAGTCTGGCAACTGTATCTGCACCACATTCACATTTGCTGTGTGAGTCTCACAATCTGAAAAAATATCTGATCAATGAGGTGATCTATTTAAGCTGCAGGGTTTCAAGTCTCTGCCTGTGGTACTGCAGTCAAACTTTCAGCCTACCACCTCTCCAGTATTTAATCACTACTATTTGATTCCCATTTCATCTGCAAGGGGTTGTGAAGTTTGGAGCTTCAATACAGACAATGTTCTGCAGCAGAAGTAAAGTTTTATTCATACAATGTGAGTTGACTGGCAGGCTCTGTGGTACAAGTGTCCATGCTGCAGTGTCTGTGAAGACTCTCCAGATTCTCTGTAAAAGGGCACATTTTACCTCTACAGATGATGCACTTACTATTGACGAGATTCTCATACAGCCTCACTGTAAAGTCACAAACTACTCCTTAGAGTAGAGATAGGTTAGACAATTTATTATAGAAACATCTTATTAAGTTCAATAGAATGGACTACAATCTGCCAGCAATCAAGAAATCTAATCCTCTGGAAAAACTATATAGATAAATAAGTCAATAAAAAATGTTTTGCAGGAGAAGGCCTGTATTAACTCAGTCAATTTATTTCATTTGGATCAATTGAATTCAAAATGATAGTAGGAGCGTTGCTTGGCAACTCTGTCCCAATAATGTAGAACACTTCAGGATCACTGTGAATTTATACAAATGCTGCAATTTGACTTTATCAATTTCATTTGATGAAGGAGGCACCATTTACCTGAGGCTCTTGACTAAAGAGGTCCATGAACAGCAATCTGACAGACTCTCCTTCAACATGAAGGTCACGTCTTCCTCCTCTCGCACAAAGACAGGAGGCCAGAGTGCTCCACAGCTACTTTAAAATAAAGCTATTAGAGTAAAAGCTAAAGGCCCTGGTGCATTATTGCTATATTTTTGTTCCTGTAGTTACAGAGAAACAGAACAGTGGATGTTTTTTGGAGCAGATTGAACCCTTGGACAGAGATCATGCCATTGCATATAAATTAAACTTGTTACTCTGTTGAATTGTTCTAGTTATTTTGCCAGGGAGCAAAAGGAGGGTTCATAATGTGAGCTTGAGATGTTTTGGTTTTTACGTGAGTTTATTTGGTATTTCATTTTGATCTGTTACTTTTGTAACTTGAATTCAAAATCCCATTGTGAAAACGGTTACATCATGCCGTTTTGTAACACTGTATTGTGAAAAAAATGTGGTGTTGGCCATGGCATTATATGTAGGTATTCATCACAGCTGTGAATGCCCATTTGATTATTTCATGCAAGCCAAAGGGAACAAAAGGTGAAATGTGTTATTTGCTCACCATGAAGTCAGGGTAGTTATCTCAGTATGTGGTGGCTCATTTATCATTTCCCAGATGGCATATGGTGTGTTGGAATTTCAAATAAAGAAAGATGAGGATCTGAAGGTGTTGTGGCTCTAAGTGATTGCAACTTTGGTGCTTACACGTCACTAGTGACAAAGAGACTTATTCTAAGTCTTGTATGTTCTGAGCTGAATCTTTGAATAGCGGTACAATGTAAAATGCCATAATTAATGGAAATGTAGCATCACAGATTGTGCTGCCTTCATGCAGTAAAAATCATTTTAGTTACGACTTTTTCCTCCCCAGGTCTGAATCCATAATAACCAATCAACAGAACATGTGACACTGCCCAGTGCTACATTAGATGAGATGAATCATTCGGACGTGAGAAAGTCTTCATTACAACCCCCCAACTACAAAACGCCACGTCTGTGATTGAAGCATTTGGCTGCACACTTATGAAAACCCATGTTTTTCAATGAGACACTTGTAATCAAATGAGGTCCATGATTATTTCAGCACAAAAACACCAAGGAGATAAAACCATGTGTGCAATCTACCAACTGACTGTGCTCTCTCTTTTTCCTCTCTCATTCCCTCTCTCTCGCTTTCTGGCTTTTGCATTCTGTCTTAAACCCTTTCCCTCATTTTGCCACTCAAAATGATTCGCTTTTGATGTCTCTGACTGATCAGTGATTCACATTTTGTCCATCTCTCTGTCATCTCTCTGCAGCTGTCTGCTTGTGTCTCTTTTCCCTCTTTCTATCTCTTCGTGCGTTCATCATTAATTCATGCGATGCAGCACAGCAGAGCGCAGTGAGTGATACACTTCAACCATAACAAACAAGCCCAAATATCTGCACTCAGCAGGAATGATCTGCATGGACGAGGACTGAGAGGACAAGAGTGAAATGAGGATTCAGCTGTCAAACAGCAACTCTTTCCTGTTTCATCAGAGCTTGTTTTGATATTTAGATCATCCCTCGTGTTGATGAAAGGAACTTTCATCATACTTGATATTTCTTTCTGATTTAGAAGGAATATTAAAACGTAGTGCTGTGAGCATGAAATAATTCATGTTTTCAAAGTTACATTCCATTTTTAATAAAAGTAAAAATAGTTCTTTGTTTGCACTAAGAACTGAAGTTGTTCTTCCATTTAAATCCATGTAGTATTCTAAGTATTGAGCATGCAGCCTAATTAATGAGAAGACGATGCATTACATGCCAGGAATCTATCAAAGAACCAAGCTTTAAATATGAAAATAAGTAACTATCCTTTCTGGATGCTCCTTGAAACACCTTTTTCTCTTCTTTTCAGTTTATTAAAACACCCTGCCAGTAATACGGCAGTCTCGTCTTTGTCTTTTTCCCACTTTGCTGTGAAATTTTATTGTTCATGTAAAATAAAAAAGAATTGATAGATCAATTTGCGTTGACATTATCTCATACACACACACCCAGCCACGTTTATGCTTCATTCAGGTCATCAGAGAGATTAAGCAAGTCACGCAAAATTACAGCTTGAATGAAAATGCTCTAATTCCAGCCAATTTTCTGATAAGTGCCTCATCAGCTTATCACGCCCTCTTCCCGCCAGAAAACTCTAATTTTGGTTCACGGATTTGTCTACAACAGTGTTAAAAGTTCAGCCTGACAGGAGCAGCCCCAGCGCTCACTGAGCTCGGACACAGGCTCGTCCTTGAAGAAGAGAAGCCTTCCAGGACATCGAGCAGATTCCATCCCCTGAGGAGAGAGCTGCCTCGGTGCACTTTCCGCTGGCTCCTGTCCCCTCTCAGCGGACGGACCAGTTCTGGCAGGCTGTTTGTCAAAATGTCACAATATCGAGTGAGCCTATAGGAGTGTGTTCGCTCATACTGAGCGCCCCGTCATCACTGTTAAGACTGTACTGCTGGTGGATTAGTCTGCTGGATTTGTGTCTGCATGGGTCTGCTTTGATATTTTTTGTACTATTCGGAAATAAAAGTGCTGTGTGATTCTGTGCTTACACAAAAGTCCCTTTAATGTTGTTTGAAGCAAGGATTTGTTTCCCTTAAAAAGGAAAAAGGAAAATTTGTGCTGCCATGCCTTACCACCCGTGGTTTTCAAAGTATTTACAGTACTCAGAAAAATACTACACCCAGCACCAATAAATATGAACTTCAAACGACTAACAGTGCAAGAATTTAATCATATTACTACTTTTCAGGTCAGTTTGATGTTCATGAAACAAGCACAGCATCAGCTTCAACAATAGCTTCTAACTTATTTTCATGAAAAGTATCATCACACAACTTGCTCTGAACATAGATTTCCTTTGAGGAAATGCAGACAAAAAAAAATCAGATCCATCATCTGTGCTATATCTTCCTATTGTACCTCAAGCTCACGTGTCTTAACTCCTTTTCAATTACACTGTGTCCCATTCTCAAGGAGCGAGCACCAACAGTAAAAAAAAGCAGCCCAGGTAATGTAGTACTCTGAAGCTGTTAGCAAGTGTGAGGGTCTGTGTCTGAGCGGGAGGAAAAAAAGTCTCTTTAATCAGTGCCTTAGGTAACAGAATAGGCACCACCATCCCTTTTTACGCTGATGAAATCACTATGATTGCTTCCACATATTTATTCCTAAGCCTGAGAAACATTTGATGCCTATGATCACAGGGACTATTTCTGGGAAGCATTCCAAGGCACAAGGTGTATGTTTGAGTTTTTTTTTTTTTTTTTTTTTTTACATGTTTTTGAAGTATCATTAAGCATGACTCAGGTGGGAAAAAGAGTGAAAGCAGAGAGAAATTAGTGGTCTTGAGAGAAATTTCTTGTCAGACAAAAGAGTTATTGAGGAGCTTCAGATGTTTACAAAGATGCTATCACCTGCTAAAGCCAGACAAGTTTTTTCAATGCTGTTTTAGCTTTGCTTAGCAAAACTCACCAGCAACTGGTTGAGGCAGCAGAACTGAACTTTAAATAGGATTCAATGACGGTTCCAATAAAATGAAGCCAGTTACTTTAGAACTCCCCTTACTGACTGGCAGTGGAATAGATCATGAAGCCTGCCTCCCCTGTGTTGCTACAAAGGACATTGGTTAATACTTGTACATCAAAATATATCAAATGCATTTTTTTACAATCATGGTTTCCATCTTTAGGGGTTGGTTCCTGTTAAGATAGCTTTTACCCAAGTGGTTTATTTTCAGACCTTGTGGCTTTACTGAGAAGGCTCTGCATACAAATAAAGTGACCAGTGCAACATGTTCGCCCTTGTTACAGAAGGTAATTTAGATTCACTGATGCATCAATGGAAGTCCAGCATCATTTTAGTTAATAAGTGAACCATTCGTGCAGACGCAAACCCTGTATCAATCATCTCCCCTGACGTCCTGCTCAAAGTGGCAAGCTGGTTTAAGTTCCCATCCAACTTTAATGGAATAAACAGAATATTTGTGACTGCTGTAACAAAGATATTTCACCATGGTGTGTTTTAAGTGCCATGACAGTCACAAGTGGTTGGATTTAATTGAAAATGCATTTTGTTTTCCAAAGAAATGATTAAGACTGCAATTGGTGTATTTTTTAAAGTTGATAACTGGCTATTTGTGCCATTTATATGTTTCACCTATACTTAACGAGTAAAAATTACCTTTAGATTCTCATAACAGACCCTTCCTCCAATTATAGGTGACTTTAAAGGACCTCATCTGAACTTTGCTTTAAATAATCTTGACCTCATCTTTAATAAAAATGCCATCAGGAGTGGTGTTAAAGTCAGATAGTGGGGCTGACCCGTTATCTTCTAAGTGTTTTTCTCCCGCTCCATTTAATACTACCAGGATCATTAATGGAAACTCACCATTGGAAAGTATGCCCTAACATCTCCATTAGTCTTTTTCCTCTTTTTGTTTGCTCCTAAACACACATATTTTCAGTTTGCAATTTGCCTAATCGCCCGTAAACAATCATTGTCCTGTCCCTGAGGAGGGTTGGACCCTACGCGTTGTGTTTGAACAATTATTGTTATGGCTTAGCTCCAAAAAGAAATGCTCAATTATCCAATCAGCACTTTACCCTTCCTGCACCTTTTTTTCATCTTTTCTCCAACAGCATGAACATACACCCTCCTCCCGGCATCTAACCCTCCCTCACAAATGTATTCAGAGCTTCATTACACTTGCAAATAATCACATTATTGCCAAAGACACCCTATGATTAACAAAGCATATGTGCATGTCAATGAGTTGATGCATAAACAATGCAGAGTCATTTTAATAAAGATGTGTCACTGTTGTCAGCATTGCTAAAGCGTTTATGTGTGTTTTTCGCAAACTGCCTTTAATTTGCCAAAACAGTGCCACTGAGGATGGAATAATTGAATGAGATAGAAATAATGAGTTAATATGAATGCATTAAAAGGCTCCCTCTGTGGGGAAAAACAAGCTAGGACATGATTCTTCAGGGCTAACTTGATTACAGGGAAACTGTGGGGGTGAGGGGAAAACTGAGCTTTGGTGATTAATATTAAAAGTCAAACATCTTGTACTGAAGGAATCAAGTTTTCTGATGTTTCAGCGGAAAACTTGAGATATGCTCTTGATTAATAATCCAGCACATAAGAACAATGCTAATGAGCAACAATCCAACAACCCTAACCCACTATAGTGGTGTTGTCAAGCTTGGGCAGTAATACTGGATAAAGAAATGTTTCTGCATGGATGGTTAAGAAGTAGACTTTAATTGATCGCTCCTCAGAAATCTGCACAATTGGCAATTTTTGTATGTTGAAATTCGTTAACTCTTCTCACAATCTGTTCAAGAAGTTTAAATAAACATGATAACAAGTTCAATGAAAAGTGTGACAGGTGTTAAATTATAATAATACAGCTGCATATGAAAACACAGTGAGGCAGGTGTTTCACGGGGCCCTAATACAATTAAATCAGGCAGCATCATTCAGAATTAATCAAACTTAATGATACAAATACGTATTATAAAGCTAATCAACAGGAGCTCAACATTTATAATGAAAGCAAAGCACAGAGTGTCTGCGTGTTCATGTGCGCATGACAGAGAGGACGACATGAGAACAAGATGGTGGCACTACCACAAAGGTGAGTGTTTCATGTTCTAAATAAAAGATTCATTACACAAGGTCTCAACAAGGTGGGCCAAGTCGCCTGGAATTAAATGAAAGAATGAAGAGAGAGCAAAATGCACTTTACCCGGTTAAAAGGTGAGTGTGAGTATCCAGCATGGTGATGTGAGTACAGGAGAAGCAAAAATAAAGCCACTGTTACTCAGCAGGTATTAGGCCAACTGCCTGCTTTATCCTGTCACTTTAAAAGGCAGTGCACTGATCTTAAATTTGAGAGATGCTGTGAACCAGGAATAAAACAACAAAACAAGTTCCACAGACCAGCTAAATAAATCAGTGTGTGTACCAATTAAAACGCTAACTGTAGTGATGCAACGGAGGGGGAACAAATCTTAGTCTAACAAAAAAGACATGGTTACATGTCACTGTATTTACTCAGTTGGTTGTCATGCTACTGGCTCAAAATGTCCAAATAACTTGTGAGTAATTCACACAGGAACTTGTGAAATGTATCTAAGACGAACAAACCAGTATGTTTCAAAGGTGATTTTGTGATATAGGAGGAAAGTAACTGATGGCCTGAGTTTATTCTGCTACATTTTCAAAATGTGAACAGTTGCAAGGCCAAGACTGAAATAAAAGAACCTATTTTGTCATTTTCCCCCACCTAGAAGTAATGGTTCAATAAAATTAGTAAATACAATCCTTTAGGCGTTATGTTATCCCTTTGGTATCCCTGCAGTAGCTTACATGATCTACAGCTCAAAACTAGTGTTCAATAAACCCTTATTTCAGCCTCTGTCTGAAATGTTTCATTTTAGCTGCTACATCTTTGAGGCTCTCTGCTCCGTGAACCTCCTTTCTACTTATTGGTCAGCCCTCAGGAGGCCTGACAGAGGCAGGTCAGATCACTTTTTGTAGCTTGGTAGGTCACAATGGCTATGCAGGCCTTGGTTCTCAATTCTGATATATTGCTCAAACTTGATTTTTCTCAGATGTTCAGATTATATTCTTAAATGAGGCCTGTATGTGGACTGCAAAGTGAACAGCTGATTCTGGTGAAGTGACACTCATGCTCTGATTAACATTAATGATGTCATGCACAGAACGGTGTTCACAGAAATGAACACGATGGCAAGCGGTAGTCTCATTTATAGTCATGTCTTAAACACAAAGTATGTCGGCAGCAGGTAAATTTGTGAGCGGGTTATGTTAAAAAGGGGGAAGAAGAGAAAGAATGTTTGATTATAACCTCTGTTTGTGACTGCAGTACAGGACTGTGATGCATGTCACGGCAGAAAAATGCAACAGTCATTGACAGCACTAAATGGGGCCTGGCTGTTCGGGTCGCAGTTGCCTTCAAAAAACATGATATGTATCAGATTCAGTGCTGCATTTGAAAGTGGCCTGAATCTGACAGGAATATGTCAGATTCATTGCAACTTGTGCTGTTCACACTGTCAGAAACAAAGCAGTTATGGGTCACATTTGAGGGAAATAATCAGATACAGATCACTTTAGACTGCAGAGTGAATATAGCCTAGGAGTGCTTCTGCTTCCTCAGTTCTGCTGCCACCTCTGACTCTACTGGCGTCCCCTCGTTTTGGATACTGACCCATTGGTTTGCCTATGGTCTTGTGTGTAAATGTTTTATCCATCTCACCATGCTCCTCTAATCGCTGCCTCTAGTTGTTTTCTTTTTCTGTTGCGCCTCTTCAGTTTCTTCTCCTTATTCTTGGTTGTATTTGCTGCCATCTTCTGCATTGGAGTACATAATTATCGTGTCTTCGCCAGGAGATTTACATTGGCATATCCATTAACAGCTCTTCCTAATTGTGTCCCACATGCTGTCTGCTAACTGGTCACCAGCCACTCTGTTCTAATCTCTGACTGGTCTAAACGCATGTCTATTAAAAGGCAGGGAGCTCCACAGGTGCAGACAATCATGCTGTTAATTAGTTGATAACTTTGCAGGAATTAATTAACTTGGTGAAAACACAGCTTGTTTCAAAACAAAACCCTCAATTCAGCTTAAAATCATGGAATAAAGCAAAAGTGAAACTTACTGTCTAAAAACATGACAAATAAGTCACCTGTGGAAAAAATGCTCAAATGAAGAGTAAACCCTTCACTCCTGCAAAACAACAACTCACTTGTCTGACAAATAAACGCTCAAAAGGCTTCTGGTGTTAAATTTAGCTGACATGTATTACCTGAATAGGTTGTGTGTGGAGTCTGTGTGACTTCAGGTGTGTTTGTAGACCTTTTCATTGCCATCCCTTTATTACCAGGATCACACAAAGCCTAGAAAGTAGCCGGATGGAGAAGGGAATCAAGATCTGAACACAGACTCTCAGATAAAGAGCTGAAGGCAACGGGGGACTTAAGATTGTAGAGAAGAGAGTGAAAGGCCTGATTCTTTCCCCTCTTTTCGTGATCCACAGGTGGGGAGACCTGCATCTTTCAAGGATCCTGAGCCAGACAGTAGAGCTAGAAAGTAAGGTTAATCTTCAGATCCTGCTTTTGGATTTTTGCTGCTTCCTTGTCTTCTTTTTTTGACATAGAATAATAAGGTACGATATCAGTGACTGTGCATCCGAACAGAGTCTGTGTGAGTGTGGGTTACATGTCAGCCTGACCATTATGATGGGTGAAATGAGGGTCGGGAGCGCTGAGGGAGGGCAGCGAGCGGGTATTTGTGTCTCAGGTGCACTACAGGAAATGAAAAATGAAAATGAAAAAGGGAAAAAAAACTGGAAGCAAAGAGCACTTGTCATTGGAGGCGGCTGCCATTTCTGACGGGAAATTAATAATGTATTCTTGTAAATTTGCCGTGTTATTCTGGGTGGGAGGCTTGGATGAGAGCTGCTGCAGACCAGAAGCAGAGAAGAATGCTGATCAACTGAGGGAGGGAAAAAAAAAACATCCATGAAAATGTAATACGGGTGCAGACACTTAAGCACACAAGTTCTCATGTGAAGACTAATTCAAAGGCATTCATTTGTATAAAACCAATTATATTGATTTTTATATGCACAGATTTGTGTGTTGGCCATTTTCATTCCTGTGAATGCTCTATGTTAATCTACTGTAATGGCTGATATGTACTGTGTGTGGTCACAATCGATAAAATATTGATTTGCAAAATGCACCAGGTCTCTAAGGGCATGTAAAGATATTTAGATTGATGGCTTGAAGGAAACAAAGAGAAATTGATTGAAAGAGATGCCTGAATGATTCTTATCATTTTGAGGCAACCTCAGCCTACAGAAAATATCTTCTGCATTGAAGCAGCACACTCATTTTTTATGATTTCTGGCACATAAATCAAAAATATCTGTCATGCTTAAGCCACTCACATTTGGACGTTCATACCGTGAATTGCATTTTCATCAGGTCTTAAATGGGTTGCATTGGTTGCGGCACAATCCTTTATATCCCATAGTCAATAGTCACTTGCATAAATTGGTATGTTCATGTAAGCTAAACAGCCCACGACAGGAGCTGCCTATCTAATACCACATCTGTAGATTTACCTTCTACCCTGCTTCGTTTAGATATTGCTTTCCTGAGCGTGGCAGGTCAGCTCTTATTGCTTTACTAATATCCTCAGGTCTTTTTCTCATCTACAGAAGCATTCTCTTGTCTCTTTGACTACATTTGTGTGTGTTTAAGTGCATGCAGAGACAGTCATAGAGTGCATAAGAGCTCTTAAGGCCTCAATGTTTGGATCAATTTCATGGCTGGCTTCTTCAAGAAGCAACAACCTATTCATACATCAGCTATGTGATAATGTAGTCATACAAACAGCAGAAACCTGAGCAACCCCTATTGATTTGCAAGTTCTCATAAGGGTGTACTTGGCCTGCAGGACTGTCATGTTTACCTTGCTTCAAAGCTGCATAGCATGACATTACAAAGGTAACAAATTAGTAGGTGTAGTGTCATTTATGTAAGGATATTCTCAACAATCCCAATACCCACTTGAGTATACTTTAAAGGTGATGGCCAGTCTACTTTATTTTTCTGTTCGGATGGAAAAAAGATCCACTGTTGCAATATTCTCTTTGGTTTTGTGTTCTCGCTGCAATATTGCAAAGCATGCAGAAGCACAGACCATCATGGAGCTATCATTACAACATTTCATCACACTCCTTCTCCTGCCCCTACTCAGTCTCTTGGAGATACTGAAAAAATACTTAAAGAAACTCAAAGAAGACATTTAGCTTTGTACACTTTCTTTTAAGATAAAATAAAAACTGGCTTTGTCATGGGTGTTTTTGCCAATATTTTTTAGAATTCTGAAGTAGAAAGCGACATTTTAGCGACGTTGTATCTTAGAATTTTGACATTTTTTCCTCATAATTTTCACTTGGTATTCTCAAAATATTGAATTTGTTTCTAAATTTTGACTTTTTATCTCAGAAACTAGACTTTTTGTCATATAACTTTAGCTCTATCTCAAAATTTGACTTTTTCCTATTGCTTTTGACATTACTATCTCAAATTTTTGACTTTTTATCAACAAATGTCGACTTTTTATCTCAAAGTGTTGACTTTTTATACTAAAATTTAGAGTTTTTAGTTCATGACTTTGACTTTGAGGTTGGGGCATCAGAATAATGCCAGAAGCCCAGTGCAATGATTTGTGATAAATTTCAGTGGCCCGTAGAAAAAGCGGGGTAAAACCTTGACATTTTGAGCAATTTTATAAAATCCCCCTTGACATAATTTAGGCCCAAAAATAAAGGACATTGTTGTTGACATTGATATTTGGTCACCCTACACACCATCTATGTAATGTTGATCTATAGCTTACCACTTTATGTACCCCTACACCCTGATTAAAATTGCTTAATTTGGATTCAGTTGGAGTAGATAAGCAATTCACTTTTTTAATGGTACTAACTGTATTCATGACATAAATTTCACACTTTAAGTTACTCTGTAGAGTAACATAACATCACAAAGTAACTTAGAGTAATTAGATGTATTAGTGTGTTCTGTGACTGACAGCTGTGACAGATGACAAGGATTTTGAATCACATCAAAAAAAGCAGCATGAGTGACTTTCAGATCCAACCATGTGAAGTCAATAACACCCTGAGCAACTCCAGGCTGTACGTTTTCTAAATTCGCTCATATACACAGCAATATGTTTTTGTCCTGACTAGTTTTTTATTTTTTTTACAGGCAGCTCTGCTTTCAAACCCCTCTTTATGTCTCCTTCCCCCCATTATTTTTTTCTATTTCTTTCCCACTTGAGTTTGATGTGGCCTTCCCCTCAGATGACTGCTGGGGTGTTAAATATTAAGCCTTTCTGTCAAACACAAGTTGCTTTTGGGCATCACAAGTCAAGCCTCCATTTCACTCTCAGGTGGTTCTTTTATCAAAATACAACCTGGGGGATTCAAAGAAAAACTGTTTCAGGAGGAGATGGAAAGAATAAACACGCTTTTCGAATGGGGTTACAACATCACTCTTGCACTCAATGGACACATCCATTAATTATTGAAGCAGACGCCTTGTCCCAACATTTTACAGTCTCTTACGTGTCATAAAGGATGACTCAATCCACTCGGCAAAGAGAGATCAAGGACGGGGCAAAGCGTGAGGCTCACTTTGATATCACCATCAACACTGTCATGTAGAAGAAAGTGCAGCTCAGCTGTGTCATGTGGCGTTAGATAATATGTTTTAGATTTTACAGTGTACAGCATCACGGTATGCTACTATGAACAAGAACTCAGGGATCACACAGAATAAAAAGTAGAGAGTAATGAGATTTGTATTAGGTCTATAATATAAGTAGTACATCTCTGGTAAATCTTCATGAACACAAAACTTGGGTGATAAAAATCAAAGTTTGCAAGCGCTAGTAGAATAGCTCCTTGTTTCAATTG
The DNA here is from genome assembly GCA_008086565.1 of Thalassoma bifasciatum. Classification (NCBI taxonomy): domain Eukaryota; kingdom Metazoa; phylum Chordata; class Actinopteri; order Labriformes; family Labridae; genus Thalassoma; species Thalassoma bifasciatum. The sequence continues at coordinate 221,754 of RPOG01000513.1, forward strand.
CTGTGCTGTTGGCCTGTTATCTCTACATAATGACACTGTGACAGATGGAGGAAATTCGGTCCCATAGCAGTTATATTACTTATTCATACACTTTTCATATAGTTATGATTTTTTTTTCACAAAAACTAATTTTAGCTGTGGATATGTTAAAGCTTATCCAAGATTTTCCTTTTTGCATTTGCATATATCTTGTGAGTCATCCACATGTGACAAAGTAGAATAAAAGCCTGCGAGCAGTCATTTTCATCACAGTTGTCTGATGTGTGGTTCTGTCCACGGTGCTGATGCAACTCCCATGTTGTCACAATGATGTGATACCTGATGTGTTTCTGGCTTCAGGCCCTATCTAAGCTGCAATGAAACGACAGTCTCCAGAATGTGACTTTAAAGTCTGTAAGGGCGTCATAATGTATGCTGTTGGAAGAAGTCCATCGGTTTCTCGATGTAGGATTTTGGTGTAAATTGAAGCAAACCAACCAGTATCAGAGCCAGGTGATCCTGCAGACAGGTGTTATACATTCACAGCCTTCAAGCTTTGTATTCTTTACATTCAACCCATGTCCTTTCATTGTGCCTATCAAAATGCTGAATAACCTCACAGGCAACTGTAAGTTATGTTTACACAGAGATTGATTTAAAAACCACTGGAACAGCAGATATTTATGCACATGGCACAGCTGCATGACTTCAATATTCATTAAAACATATGACACATTGTGAGTATCACATGGCTGTATTTATACTGGACAAGTAATGGATACTGTTCAGCCTAAGTGATATTTGTGGGTATGATGGTTGGTGGCACTCTGTCAGTTATGCATATGAGGACTAAACCTATTAGTTGTGTGAGTGTGAATGTAGGGGTGTGTTTGTTTTGCATTCATCACAATAAAAAATAATAATGACACTTGTGCTGCAGGCTAAGATGCTTTTTCCTGGGTGTACACAAAGATCATTTGTCTTGCAGTATTGACCAATAAGTCTTTAGATTGCTGTGCAGTAAAGTTTTGCAGTGTTGAGAAACTATATGGTCTTAGTATCAAGATCACTTTTACATCCTTGCAAATAAATGGCTGCAATGTGAAGCTGTTGCTGGATGTCACAGGTATGTCATTAAGCTTCCATAATTAGTTTATTAGACCAGTTTTATTTCAAGTATTTTCTGAATAATCAGCACCAGAAAGAAAAAAAAGGCCTTCATTGTCTGGCCACAGAACCAAATGACTGACAAGATACTTTTTGTGGTTGCTGGGACTGACCTGTGAGCATCAACTGCAAAGAAGCTGCACTAACAGTGCATTTTGGATTTGGATCCAAGCAGCCAAGGGCTTCTTCTTCTAGACTCCAACTCAGATCCCTTGAGATGATGCCTGACACCCCCTTTAACTCTTCCCCATGTTCCCACAGTGCCTTCCTTCCAACCAGTTTCAGAGGCCATGATGGACCCGGTGTTAGTATCTTGGATGAAGTATTTTTAAGATTACTCTCTACTGCTAAGTGACAGACAGTCATCTATCTTGAGTCGTAACCTTTATAACAACTTTTGCCTGCAGTTTGAGTGAATCAGCAAGGTCTGGCCGGTAGCAAAATAAACATCGATTTGATTCCTGGCCTAATTGTTTTTTTTCTAACTTGTTCAAAGTGTTTTTCTAACCGTCACACATTTTTGCAGAACAATTTTGCTCCCAAGACAACTGCATCTCCATATTTTCACTCCACTTCTGTTTCTTTTCATTAATCATGCAAGTTTCTGGTAAAAATGTCAAATACTGAGTGTCACCCCGAACTCAACTAACTGCAAGTCAAAAGACCAAAACAACTGGCTGTTTATGCTAAAGTCCAGGGTTGAAAAGCCTCATCTTGTCAATCAATTTATTTTAAAACTTCTGAGTACTTAAGTTGCTGGGTCTCAGGGAAGTAGAGAGCCAGATTTAAAGTGTGAACTCTGAGTTAATTTAGCATTAATGAGAGAAAAATTCCATCTGTCTGAAGATAATCCTTGTGTCAGATTAGAGGATCATAGAGTCATAATTCCTGCTTTGACCTGCCAGTGACACATGGCACACTTCCAGTTGGACCCAGACCAAGCCAATTAAAGGAGTCTATATAATGATGAGGTCCCAGAGGCTGACGTCACTCTTCCCCTGATGGCACTGACAAAGAATGTTTATGTAAGTTATTACTGTCTTTTGGAGAAAGTCAACCTCTAACAGTGAGTTGTCATGTGGTGATGAGGCTGTTTCTTTCAAAGCAGATGAAAGGCAAATGAGTTCCCACACTGAGCACAGCAGCAGTGTTAAATGGGCCTATAGCATGCTAAAAGAGTGAACTTGTTATATTTTCATAGCTCTGGTGAAGGCACTCTGTCTTTACTGACATCATACACCGCACAATATAGTCTACAGGTAATAGTAGCATATAGAAAGTCGTTTTGTGGATAGATTAGAGTCATTAATAGTAGATAAATGACAAACCCACATCATAGGGGTAATAGTTTAAATAGGCAACCTATTTCTAGAATAATGCCATGTAGGGAGTTGTTATTCCTGGTGCATTTATGATTGCCAGAGACATCACAATGCAACCATTTCTTTTGCTGTAAAAGCCATGCTAACAGGTTAGCCACCAGCTAAGGCTACCACTCAATATTACACTTGTACTTTATATTATCATTTCAGAAAAAGAAAAAAAAATCTTATACTGATAGCATATCACTGAGGGACTGGCAATCTGGTCCATCAAATGGAGTATTTGTCAGAACAATCGGCATATGGCAATTTTTAAACAGCTCTAAAGACCAGCCAGCAATGCAGTCATTACTACTTGTTTTTCTCTTTGTTTGTTTTTTTATTTTGTGTGAAGTCTTTTTCCCTCTTCCTTACAGAGGTTGGGCGACATCATCCTGCACTGCACCTTCACACTTGCAATTACCACCAGCATATAAACCTTGCTGTGAGGCAAAGAGTGAAGAGTAGATCTCATATGGAACTTCGGCTAGCTCTCGAAAGTTCTCTGATGTTTTTGCAATTGTTTGACCTTTCTATCTTTGTTTGTGTTTTTAGCAATCTAATTTTATCTAATTTAGCTGTCCTCCCTTCTTCCAGTGCCTCCACAAGCCCCCAGTGCTGCGCTGCCACACTCTCTCCATGGATTCACTCACCAGCTTCCTCCTCCAGCCTTCACCTCTCTGTGTCTCTCCTGAGCCAAGACACCTGAGTTTCAACGTTAACACACTCAAAGTAATAAAATGTAAAGAAATAAATTATTTATTCAGCAAAACTCACTGGACATGACTATTGATGACTGATACGTTTAGTGAGTGTTGTCTCTGCAAAAATTTATGGCAAACATTTTGGTTGATGCCAGCACCCAACAACAAAGGACCTTGGTCAAAACTGTTAATGATCAACAACTTGAGAAGCAATCTTGGACCTATGGTGAGGAACTGGCACATAAGGTGGGGATTCTAACCTCTGTATGTTTGCAATTTATTGACAGACATCCATTGAAGTTCTTAGTTGGACCATCCCTGACAGGTGCTATGAATATTGTTCCATCCATTTTGCTTTCAGCATGGACCGTTTTAATTAGTATGATCAATATCTGCTGAAATGTCAATGGATGGAAGACTCCTAGAATTTCCAGTCCTATAAATTCTGTATTTGCATGCAAAACCGTTAACAATGATTTGCCCATCAGAGATAAGCACTTGGCATCAGCAGCTTCTGATTAACCTCAAGCAGAAATGGACCCAGAGATGGGCAGACATACAAAGGAAGTCTGATTTTTGGTCTTAACCCTTAATCTACCGCATCAAGCATCTATGGAGCTAATTTAACGGCTTGCAGTTCGGGCATTAAAACGCAATTTTTTTGTTCAGCAGGTCAATACAACCTTTAATGGTCTGAAATATTCTAGAAGGATTATTTAATCTATATGGAGGCTTGGTTAAGAAAGTGTCGCTGTTTCCATTTATAAACCTTGAGATCCACTGCTGGAGATAAAAGGTGTCAGACAAAAGGGCAGCTGTATTAATGCCACTTCTCTGGAATCTTCTTACCACCTCCATTAGTGAGCAACCCATTGATTTAATTTCACCTCTCATGCATGGAGTGCATCCCAAGGTCATGCGTCCTTTTTGATCTTGAAGTATTTAACTAATTTTACAGATGACTCACACTGGGAATTTTTTTTTGTCGTGCTATGTGTATGTGTTGCTACTTAAGAGGAAAACGGAGGAGAAAGGCGTGGCCATGGGTGATTGGTTTGGTAATTTACGGCACCGATTGCTATATAGGACAAATTGAGTTCGAAATGTCATGTGTCACATTCTGTGATAGCATGGATGGAGCTGCTTATGCTTTTCCGCACATATTCTAAACCTCTTTTTTCCCCTTCCTCTCTGTCTCTTACTGCCTTCCCCAGACTCCCTTTACAATAACTGGTTCTGTAAGATTCAAAGGGCAGATTTAAAAAGTACATCCTGATACTGATTAAAGCCTATTTACCATGAAACCTTGCATCAGAGCTTCCTCAGAATTAACCATTGCATCAGTCAAAAACCAAAGCCTTGAGCTCATGTGCCCACAGCATTTCTTGACCCTGACAGCCAGGTCCTGCCTCACAAACCATAGAGAAATGCATTTCTTTGTATTCTTGTTTCTCTGCAGATCAGCAGAAAAATGTTGTGGAAAATTTTCTATTCTAGCAGTCTTAAATCAAAACATCATGCTTCCTGTTTTCACTTTTGTTAAATGTTTCTGATCTTCAGCAAAGTAACAAGAAAACTAACTTGAACTCTGACAGTAAGTCCTTGCTTTTTTCTAGAGTAAACCTGGGCCAAATGCAAAGCAAACTAAAGGAATTTTCTTGTCCATTCATTTGAAATATTTGTTCTCTTGTATCATAGAATGCGCAGGTGAAAGATCAAATGTGAAACACAGCAAGAGAAGTGGTATTAATATGTAAAGCAGCTAAATGCTGTTGTGCTAAGCTGCATTTGAATTTGCTTAAAGTCATCTTCATCTATTTTGTAGGAGCACAAATATCAAAAAAGGATTGCGCTGCAGCGTCTGTGGGTTTCTGTGTTTGACAAACCTTCTGACATTCACTCAGCAGGAACATTAGAGTGCTGTAGATCAAAAGAAGATGTCTATTTTAGATCTCCAGATATACAGAGGCTGAGCTACAGCAAAATTGCTTTCCCAAGTTCAGTTTGAGCACAAACTTTAACCCAGCACGTGTTCTTTGCTACCGTGCAGCAGCACTGACAGTATGTTTGCATTTTTGTCAGGATCCCTTTTTGGCTCCAGCTGTGAGTGATGATGTATCCTCACTACAGTCCCTGCATGTGGCAGGTTTTTACTGGCTCATGACTAGATTTAAACTTTGTTTCACTCAGGTAACCAGAAATATATCTAAGCTAAATAAAATCAAAAGAGCTGAAAAAAGATATAATGTACGTCTGTGCTACAGCAGGTTATTTATCTTTGATGCTTTTAAACAGCATCCCATTTTTACTTCAGTTCAGCCATGACTGCAACAATCATCAGCTCCTTTGAAACTAAACTTCAAAGCTTTTCTTAGCTCTTCGCTCGAAAAATATTTAGTCTTATTCAGCCATTTTTCTGAAAAACTTTTATTCAAATGTGTCGTAGGAAGACTTTGAATTATGCAGAGGAAAGTTCACTGAAGTGTAAATGTAATGCTGATTGTCAAACTTCTTCTGTCCAAAGAAGCCCTGATACCAATAACTCCTTTTGTTTGCCATTTGAGAAGAAGCTCACAGAGAAAGATGTGGAATTTCAGAATGGGTTGGTTTTGGGTGGTTTTCTGTTGATTTTCTCAGACTCTATCAAACTAAAATAAAAAAAGGTCCAGTCAGAGGAAGTGTATTGGATCAAAGGTGGATTTGTTGCGTCATGGTCTATAGAATAATGAAGTTTTCCACCTCTGAGATTAACTTTTTATCGTCCATGGTCTTGGCTTACCTCTGGGTCTCTTCTGACCTGCTGATGACTTCTGAACCTGACTTTTCTTTTCTTAGACAGCGCCATTTGTGGATGCTATTTTCTCTTGAACTCTGGCTTACTCCTTCGTCTTCTCTCTCTGTATTGCTTTCTCTATTATTCTTTGTCTTTACACTTTTATTCATCCCTTGCTTCTAGACTCATATCTGCATGCAGAGCAGCAATATTCAAAGCCTGGAATCAAGGCTATTATAGTCAACAAAAAGTAACAGAAAAAAAGAAAGAAACCCAGGTGGAAAAAAGTCAAAACAAAATAAATATAAAAGCTAAAGAAAAAGACAAAACTTTGTCAACTTTGCCTGGAATGCAGAGACCTCATTGGCTGAAAAGTGTCACATGGGATTGGTTGACTTCAATGAAATTGGTCAATGCATGTCCAGTTTTGTTGTAATGATGCCGTAAAAACTTCAAAAGCTGGACCGGTGAGAATAAAAGTGTTTTGGCATTCCTGCATTTGCTAAATAGATAGCTAAGCTGTTAACAATATCTAAATTTACAACCATGCTGTCCTCCATCATGTTTGTTGAGTCTCAAATCAAATTTGGAGACAAGTACCTCTGCGAGATATCCAGTTAGGATAGTGCCAGCTCTAGTTGTTGGTGAATGGAATCAGCTTGTGTGTGGTTTGCTGTGTTGGCAGTATTGCTGCTCACTATACAAGATAAGGACAAAACTGTTAAATTTGTAAATGATTTGAATGTTTCTAATTTCTTATCCCATACTGTCAGCAAGAAAGAGAGAATATGTAGCCCTGGTTAGTGTTAGAGTCCCATTTTATGAGACTGCCAGAATGTTCGTTTCCCTAGTTTAACAAGAGAAATGTCATCGTTGAGAAAGTTTTCGTGACACATTTAGATTGCTGTAGTCATCCTTTATACGCAGCTGTACGTCAATAACTGCTACTGTAGAAAAGGGGAGTCACCTACTTGGGTTTCGTTGCAATATCTGGAAAATAAATTAGCACAAGCTGATAGAAACTAAGTTTGAGTTTGTCTTTGAACAACCAGTTTGAAACTTCTCACTGCACAAGTCTCTTTACAGTTTCTCTATAAATATCTCAAGAACATCAGGATCTTGCTGACTTATTAGAAGTGTCACACTTGAGTCAACTTTACAGCTAGAGTGTCACAATATATTCAGGAGGAATGGTTCCCCCCGTCACAGTCCCTCTCATCCTTCTCCTCCCCTATATGATTATAATAAATATAGAATTTCTTGTCAGGAGAGCAGCTTGTGATGGATCGTGTAAAATAATCTCCCATATTATCAAATCCATCAAGTAGAGTCAGGCAGTTAGATTTCAAATTTTAACCATTTATCTGATACTCTTATCACAGATGAGCCACTGATTCCTCCGTCTCCAATACGACCAGTAATTAAGAGTGAGGGTGCACAGCCCTGTCAGCCCAGTGATGATTAAACTTTTGTGAAAAAAATCATGCCAAATGAAGAAATATTATTGTGCGTCATTGGGTAGGTGATTAAAGCTATCATAGCACAGCATAGCCCCCAACGCATACTGTTTTAAAATGAAAAGTGTTCAGAAAAAAGTGGTTTAAATCTCTCTTGAGTTTACCATCTCTGAATTTATTTGTTGCCTCATGTGAATACAAGCCTGACCATTTTGTTGGGACAGAATAGAACGAATGAGCCTGATAGTTTCTGATCCAAGATTCATCACAAGTGTGCATCCACTTCATGCAAGTTTAAACCTTTATTTTTGGAAGTAATCTTACTTTTGTATTATTTGCAGTATTTTGAAAGATTGTCAATGTTATCAATAGAGTTTGTGTCACAGTTGTGATTGTGTATATACCTCTTTAGTGAGCTTTTGAAGATGCTTTTAGTGTTGACTTACATTCATATTTGATTGATTGTACTCCCTTTAAACTGCTTTTATGGGTTTGGCGAGTATGTGTTTAACTCGAGGAGATGGGTCTTCAGCCTCTTTGCAGAAAACTACTGAGTATCAACCTTTAAGTCAAGTCAGTCAAGCCCCATGGGAAAAACCTTTGAGTTTAATAGCTTTGGGAAGAGTGAGTTTTTAGAAAAAAAAGCACACTCTGTGCAGTGTATGCTGATAGAGAACTACTCAGACTCAAAGTATGTGTGAACCAGCCTGTAAACATGTTTTTATTTTTGGTATAAAGACCTGCTTTCCTGGTTTGGAGCTAATTTGGTTTGCAGTCAGCCTAAAGCAGGAGGTTGCAGCTTGATACCAAGCTAAAGATCAAGGATTACCAGCAGCAGAGACAGCCGTCCCACAGTCTTATGCAGGTTAACCTTTGCCACTTTCAATTGATTCCCAGCATCAAAGAATCCATACTGAGCTAGCTCGTGCACCTCCTTGAATCAGATTTATTTGACACTTGGAATGCATCACACTCACACACAGGCAAAATTTGATTCCCGAGTGTGACATAATCACTGCTGTTTGTGCTTATTACATGTAGGAAATGAGGAGGTGTTTCTCTGACACTTTCTGTTAGTCGTTGTCTAATTGAAGAAGAGCATCGGAGGGGTGCTACTCTTGTAGGAGGACGTGTTTTCATGATGAGTCTCAGTCGTACTTTTCAGTGTGATGCAACGTGTTTCGCCCCAGAACTGTGACGGAGTTAGGGGTATAAAATGTAATACAAAATAAAACGATGGCCAGGAAAGCTTGGTATCTCACGACAGCAGCTACTGTTTTTTCATGCTATCTTTCTGCTGCAATGGGAAATTCTGTTTGGTCTTGATTAATTTGATTGCAGTGGGTGTTTTTGGCTTCTGCTTGTAATTACTGTACTATGCAAGGATTAAATTTTCAGGTGGTACTAGTTTCTAAATGGCCCATGATCTCTACAAAGGGTGTTTTATGTTGATTGTGAAGAATTTTAACAGCTTTTATCCCTTCTGTTTTCTTTGTTTTTCTGTTTTTGTATTTGTTGTACACTTATTAATATGTGAGTTCATTAAGAAAGAAAACATCAAAAATGTGGCTGCGGTCGGCTTTTTGCAGGATAGTTTGATAATTTTAAAATGGAGTTGTGTGATGTACTTGCCAATAGTAGAAGCTAGGCTATAAACTGCTGCTGACTGAGTCAATGCTGCAACAAAATTAAACTAGTTTCCAGACACTGTGATCCATACATTATTGTCAGCATAAGTGTGCACCCTATTTAACACGTAGAATTAATGAGGTCCAGGGAACCAAAACAGGCTAAAAGGCTCAAAGAAGAACTGCAGAAATGAATTATACTATGGAGTAGGGATTGACCCTGTGGTAACATATGATTGATAACAGTTGTTCTTTTAAAAGTCTTAACAACAAAACCCAGAGAACATCCACCGGCTTACAGCTCTGTCTGCCAACAGGACAAAGAACGTAGCCAGTCTGAATCCACCCTGCACCCTCTTCAAAGCATCACTGAAGTATTTGACAATTTATTAGATTAATGTTATTAGTTCTACTTAATATAAAGTGTTAGGAGGACATTTGAGAGTAATCTGTTATCCAATTTCACAGGCGGTCTAAAAACGGCTTTTGGAATCTCTGGTGTCTCAATCTCCTCCTCCCTCCTGCGCTAATCTCCTCTCTTCCAGCTGGAGCTGAGGGAACAGGGGAGCTCCAGTGCCTCCTCCAGTGAGGAGAGCTAATCTAGGCGAGGGCCGCCCAGGATCACTGCTCTGGTCCTGGGCCAGTGCTCTTGGCTAGCTCCCGGGCTAACTCACAAGGCCCGGTCGCCTGGAAGGATGCTTTGCTGGGCATGACATGGTGACGCAGAGGAGGATGGAGAGGTCAGGACGATGGATGAGAAGGTGGAGAATGGGTGGGAGGTGGTGAGGAAATAATAGATGGGTGGTAAGGAGAAGAAAGAAGGTAGGGGAGAAAGGAATATATTAATTATTGAGTAAATATGAATGCTACTGTTAAAAGGGAGGTATGAGGAACCAGGGCCCTGGCAGGAGGAGACCAGGAAGTCGTGACTTTGTATGTGTGTGGGAGGGGAACTAGCTAAGAGGAGACAAAAAAAGGGGCTAAGAGACAAGGGCTAGCGAAAATTACAACCATCATTTGGCTAAATCACCACATCAAGACAACAGATGCTCGTGTCATTGTTTCAGATGGAATACGTGAAGGGATGGGAAATTTAGTGATTTGAATGAATTCTTTGGGAAAAGTATGACAATGTCAGATAAACAGCAAATTCAGATCCAGACGATGATATTTTCTTTTCTTTTTTTTTTCATTTTTATTGCTATTTATGCGTACTACAAATGCACAGTTCAATATGTGGGATGGGGTGTTCCAGACAGTTCCTTGAACATATGACGTTCTGCACCTGCCTTGCTTTCGTGGTACAATCACTAAACTGACAGTCACGACACCAAACAGTTTGAGTCATGATACTGAGGAATTCCTACACTTCTCACTCCATTGATGAGCGTCTTATTTGTGTTGGGCTATAAAACCTCTTGACTCCTGGCCTGTCTGTGCTTTTTTTGTTGGTTTGTTGTTATAGTCATGTTAAACACCATCTGGTCTTGACAAAGTTTGTTTTATTTTGAAAGTCACTGGGCAAAAGAAACAGATACAGTATGAGTTGACACCATAGACTATATATAGAATGAAATAAAAAAATACAACTTCCCAGAAAAAAGAGGACTTGAACACGGTGCAGCCAAATAGACTCTTCACATCACCACAGCAGAGGGATGTAAGAAACATTTCTATTAATTTTTAAATTTTTTTTTTGAAGTTTTACCACCTCCTTTTACACAAAATCACAACCTTTTACTGCATGTTGTTTTTTCAATATTTCCTTCAAGCATATTTCCTTTCTTTCCCCTGCTGTTTTGTCGGATAGGAAATCAAGTTAGAGTAAAGTTTTATATGAATGACAGTCTAACCAACACTAACCAAAGTACCATTCAAAAGAACAAAACAATGACGTAGAATCTGTATAAGGTCAAGGTTTAAACTTTGCTTGAATTTTTCTGGAAAATCTCACTACAAGGTCTGTCCAGTAGCTGTCTGGGAGCATTGCTAGAAAAAAAATTAATATATCAATAATTTCTGAGGCTTTTTTGTTTCTCTAGTTTTGCTCCATGACTGATCGCTGTTTAACTTCCATTCAAAATTGCCCTGTTTAAGGAGAACTGAGAAAATACCCTGACTTTGCGGAGTTTTATTTCTGAGCTGGTAGAGATGTGATAGCCAAAGAAACTTAGGGGGACAGGAGTTAAAACATGAACAGAGTGAAATACAGTACCAAACAGGGACACAGAGAGATAAAAAATGTAACTTCAAAATAGAGGTTACAAAGTAACAGGCAGAGAATGGAAGCAGCATCTCAGACAGATGAGAAAAGTTTCTGCAGTGAAACAAGCTTATAACAGAACAAAGAATAATAAAGAGGTAAAGATTGTGAGGTGTGGGTTGAGAGGAAGATGTGGCTGTGGAGGATGAAGAGTGGGGACATGATTCCTCCCACTGTTTGTGTCTTTCAGTGATAACACAGCTAAAGCTATGGCTGTGAGTACACAGGGGGAAGGAAACATATAGACTTCTGTGCAAAGCTGAAAAATAAAAACCTGTATATTTTTCGTCTTCACCAAAGCCTCTCAGATTAAATGTTTACTCTTAGCTTCAATAGAGGGAGCAAGATTCAATCCCTGTTTTTAAAGAAAAAGTAATTACTCGCCTTCTACCTCAAAGAAGGGCTGCATAATAAACAGGATTTTCTAAAGCACAAGTATGTGACTATTCTTATCAAACTGCTCCTGTACACACACACACACACACACACGCGCACACACCAGCTTTCAATGTGTCTCTGCGAGGTACCGTTGTAGATTATGACAGGCACCGGCACATTGAGCTCTGGCTGGCTGGGCGGTTGGCAAAGCTTAAAGACCTCTACAGGTGCTTGGGCAGATGCCTGTGAGCGTGTTTGTGTATGTGTGTGTGTGTGTGGACTTTAAGGGTGTGAGGCAGCATGCATTTCCTGTATTACGATGAGATTGCAGCACGCCGTCTGTAGCGAGGAAGGCTCCCCCATCCTGCTATCTGCACACACACTTTCATCATAATGTAGACTAATACGGTAATAAAAAAGGAGCAATATCCAGAAAAATATTAGTCAAGCCAAGCAGGAAAGACACTTGAGCATGTGTGTGTGAGTGAATACATTACAGCAATGATCAAAAAAGAAGTACATCAAATCTCCTTTTTGCTCATGAGTGTTATTTATTTATTCCTTCATTTATTTATGGGGTTTTCAGCTCTGAGGCAAAGCCCAGCTTTCATCATACAATCAATAGCAGGCAGAATCTCATAGTGTGTCCCAAAGATCAGGGAAGCATGAATATCAGTATGCTCTCTCACAGATGTCATTAGGCATGCAGTTACTCTGCATCATAGAGAGCCTGTCAGAAACAGAGCTACAGTCATTGCATACACAAGAACATTGGCATGAGAAGTTTCATCATAATAGCTGCACCTTTGCTGTGATCATTAGATCTTTTATTTCACTTACGTGCTCAGAGTCATAAAAGAACCGTAACATTACATCGCCCTTTGCCTAATGTTGTAAAATTCTTTATGCAGCATGTGTGATGAGTAAGTGTTACTGTCCTGAAAGAAAGTCATATTAATACATATATTGTATATTGGTAGCAGTTTTATCTGTATCCATTCTCGCTTATTACTATATATATAACCTTGTTAGTGACTGTCTAAAAGGCTTCCTAAATATGGGTTACATGATATTGGATAATGGATTCCCATAAATTAGAATAGTTTCATTTACTAAAAGTATGGTGTTGCTTACCTCTTTGACCCCTTCAGCAGCTGAGTTTTCTGAGCACATTTGATGATAGGGATGGGTGTCAAGGACCAGTTTCTGTTGAGAGACAACAAGAAATAGTTAAATCCATCAGCATTATCAGACTTTTTTCTTAACAATTCCCTTATCAATTCTTTACATTACACGGAGTGGATGGGCCTTACGTTGACCATTCTGCCCCAGCTCTCAAAGTTTTACAGATTGATAACACTTTCCCAAGAAAACTCTGATTCAGGATTTTCAGCTTGAAGTTTTACTTAAGAAGCTGTAAAACTGTACACACAAATAAAAGAACATTATTCTCTCACAAGAGATACATATTACAATACATTCAACATGTGATACATCTCCTGATGTAACAAAAATGATAAAGAAAACATAGCGCTGTCTTGATGCTAACATATGTAGGAAATTGCAGTGATGTGCTACCAGTTAGTACACATCGATATATCTTTCATAACAATAACTTTCTGTGAGCAATGCTTGAAACTCTAAAGGTCAAAATACTAACAGGCAAATGTTTTCTAAACATGAAGTGCAGGCTCGTGGCTGGCTTCAGCATAATTATGGAAAGCCCAAGGTTCCAAACAACTCAAAGCGTTGCTAGGTGGCCCACTTCAGTCAGTAACATACAACAAACCTATACATTGACATCACCTGATGTATGATTTTTACTTCCTGTCATTTATCTATTTACATCCTCAGATATCCGAATTCATTGACCAACTTCACTTAAAAACTCAAAAAAATGATGATGTCACAGTCAGCCTGTGAATTCAACGGAGGAATTGATAGGATAATTGATAAAGAATCACTAAAACTTTATCAATACCCATTCCTATTTGGTGTTAAGCCATTTTTGACTGTGCTAGTCATGTTAGATAATTCCTCTTTACATGTGAACAAAACCCCTGAAGATTTCGGGCATTGAATTCAGGTGAGCTGCATAAGTTCATAACTTCAGCTTTATTTTACAATTTTCTGCCAGCCTCCAGGGGATTTTCACGAGAAGTTGGAGTAGGAAGATGCGAGATAAGCAGCAGGAAGATTCACAGTGAGTCAGTGGGAGGAACTGTTGTTTATGTTATTGAACTGGTGCAGTCGTTGTGAATGTGATGAAGCTGCTTCGCACTCTTTTCTGCTTACCAATCTGTCGTTTTCCACTCATTTGTTGATACTGTGAACAGGTAACACAATAAATAACAACACAACACAAAGATAAAGGCAAAATGTATCACTGAAATGTTTGACCTTGTGTCTTACCCACTATTACTGTGAGGAATACATGTGAAAGAGTAGTTTAGGGCACGCACACTTTCCCCCTTGAAATTTTCAAGTGTGTATAATTTGAAAAAGGATAGTACAATGTTGATGTGAGTAAGCTTTGATTTCAGTCTATATTTGCCCAACTAGTTTGGAACAGAAAGACTTTGAGTGCCTTTACAAGAACATTACAAAGTGTTAACTCTTTTCACCTTCTTGGATTGTGCAATAACCCTGGACTGATCTTAACCCCAGCCACTGCACTGATTTATTCATGACAACAATGTCAAATATGTTATACAGCTTTTGATTGTCAGCGTGTTGACAAATAATGAATGTGCTTACAATGATATCACAGAAGTTAGTTTATCCCAACTTCCATTAAGTCAGACCTAAAACGCAAACCACTTGAAACTGAGGATAGAATAGATTGCTGCTATCAATCCAAACATTATTAACAACCGTATATTTTTTTTGTCAACATACGCTCTGTGTTCCACATTTGCAGCAAGAAAAAGTGAACTTTTTCAAACATTACTTTCTCTGGATCAAAGGAAAACATCTGAGCACTGTGATATTCTTAAAGGTGATGATGGCAATTTAAGCCCACGCATGAAAAGTGTTGATGGAGCTGTCACTTCGCCTGACAATGTCTGTGACAGTCTTAGCAGCTTACAACATTCATGTCAGTCTGTTGAAATGTCGTATGATGGATTTTTTGCTGGAGGAATTGCATGTTTTTTTTCTTTTTTACCAAGACAGTCATCGCTGTTGAGTGTCATCAATATTTGAGATGTGGATCGCACAGCAGATGGTGGTGAATATCTCAGATCCTCCGCTGAACAGTGGTTTTATCTATATGTGTGTGTGTGTGTGTGTGTGTGTGTCCAAAAGTGGGCATGTGCAGCTGGGTGTATAAAAAATGAGTATGCACGCCTGCTTGTGGTATTACCATAAATTTCCACAGGTGTGGAAAAGATGCTAATCACTGTGTATATAGTGCTTGCCAACTGGTATCAGAGAATGCTTTGACAAGACATGCACTCCATTTACATTTTATCTGTAGTTACCCAATACTTCTCCTTGAGAAGACTAGATCAAAGAAACATAATGAAAGGATTTTTTCCTTTATGATGGCCAAGTTTGAAACTTTTCTTAGGACTGTCTATAGCCTTCTGAGAGATGTACCTGCATAATGATTTAATCAAGGTATAATGTCGATTCCAGAGAAGAGTTGCCACATCACCTTTGAGTAAGCCTATTAACCTTCGTTAAACACTGATGATGTGAAACCATCAGAATAGTGTGGTAAATTATTGATTCCTTTAGTTTATCATACTGCAGCACACTGTAAGGAAAGTCTGTGCAAAAAGGATACAACGCACCACAATAAAATCACAGATTGTTCAATTCACACAATACAATATAGGGCACAAAAGAGAGGAACATGCCTGACAGACCCGATCAGCAAACATCTGAACTCCTGCACAGTCTCAGGAGTTTGGACATGAGGTGACCAACACTATCTTTCCGCCTATCCCCTTTCCTCTGGCAAGTATGATCACATGGAATTGTCGTCACATGGTTGTCATGATGATCTCTAGACACTCAGAGCTCTGATTCACCACCATGTTGTCTGTGCGTCTCTGTCCAGTAGGTGCAAATTTTCAGCAGTTGAAGAACTTTCCACATGATAGAGACCTCCCAAGGATGCAACACTGGTAGGCTTTGGTTTATCACAGGTTTCACTTTGTTTTAGTTTCCTCTATTTATTTTATAATGACTTTGTCCCCAGGTCTGGTTGAATCAGCTGAGGCTTTGACTGCTGCTGAAAAAGCTATGTTTTGAGCCTAGTCTGCTCATGTAGCAGTATGTGTGTGTGTATGTGTGTATGTGTGTGTGTGTGTGTGTTTTGTGGGGTGCTATTTACACTCCTGTTCGCCTTTTGTCCCATCATATGTGAATTTAATGCTCCTTAGTCTCTAAAGTGAAAGTTTTGAATTTAGTTTAAGTCATAGGTTTTTGTCTGAAACTGTTCCTTAAATCAGATGAGGCATTCTTGCAGTCATGTTGACTAACGGTAATTGTGAATTCAAGTGCATCTTGTTGACTGAAGCAAGTTGATCTGAAGCACTGCTGATCACACGGACACAACGTTGTCTTTTTATGCAGCCATGAAGGTTGTGGAAGAAGGTTCTGTTCATGTGCTGTCCATAGGTCAAGACACACCCAGACAAAAAGATCAGAAAACCTTTGAACTGTGGTACATCTCTACAGATAAGATATTCATTCAATATCTGCAGCAGAGAATTTTCAAATGACTAAGGGCTTCTCTCTCATTTACGTGTCATATACAGGATGGTCAGCCAATAATTTTTCCTTTTGATGGATGTTTAAAGATTTTTCATGTCAAGATTTCATTTTCATCTCATATTTCCAGACATCATAGAGGGTAGAATGTCACCCAGATACCAACAGTCCATCTATACAAAGTTTCAGACCAGTCTATAATAGCTGAGCAGGCGCTAGTTTCAGAGAATGAAAGTGAAAGAGCAGATGTGATTAATGCAGGTCAACGTCATGATGTCAGTCATAATGTGATTGATGCAGAACTTCAGCCTATTCTGAGTGATGTGACTGGGTTTGCAAGCAAAGTATTTAGTCACTGTCTTGACAATACCGTAGATAGTAAATTAAAGACAAACTTCCCATGATATTCAACATTTAATAAACGTGCTAACTTGAAAACTTGAGCCTCATGGTGTCCCAGATGATGCTTTAAATTTTCTCTGAAGGGTGCACATGAGCAGAGCCCCGTGCGCACATACTTGAATTCAAATTGTCCTTTGTCTACATGTCATTGAAGGCTGCAGTATGATTTTTCTTTTTCTTTCTTCTTCTTTTTTTGAGCTGTGGTCTTGAACTTTTGATCAGTTAATGCACAGACTACTTCAGATTGATTGCTGCTTGCAATAAATTGCTTACCTATTTTATTTTTGTCTCACTCCTACTCCTACTTCTTCTTTTTTTTTTTTCTTCTTGTTTTGCGTTTTGAAATTCTAACCTATTTAGAACCTTTTAAGTTTCAACAGTGAAAAATGTCAATATGTGCAATTTTTCAACTTGTGTTAAAGTTTTAATCAGGAGTGTGTGAGTGAAGTCTGGGGCATGGAATCCAACAGGCTGAGATTCACCGTCAAATCTTCAACTTTGGATTGGAAAGGACCCATCTTGCCCGTGTACAACCCCTGCAACACTGAAGCACATCCTGCTTAGCCAAGGTGTAATTTTAGGCAAAAGATTATAAAACTCTGAAGGCTGAGTGGTCAACTTTGAATATGCAAAGGACAAGAGCTTCCATTTCCAGTTTCAATAAAAACTACACCTAATCTGGTTGGGTCATCAGTGATAAGTCCATCTTGACTGACGTCCTGCTGTTTCTTAGTTTAACTGGAAAAGGAAAGCACTTTTGGATCTGTACTCAAACCCCATCCCCAACCCCCACCCACAAAAAGAAACAAAAAAACAGAAAAACAACCCCCCCCCCCCTAAAATCTAGCTCAGTGGGGAGTTGCCAGCAAGGGGCTGTATAATTTCTCTACAATCTTTTCTTTCCTGACAGTGGAAGAGGTCAGCACTGCTGTCTCATTCACTAACAAAAAACAGAGTCTGCTCAAAGATTCACAGAGACAGTGTCATGTTTGTTCCTGCAAAGATTGCGATGAATTGCTCACTTAGTCATCCAACATGAATAGTCAGAGGTAAAGGTTATTTTTTCCCTCCTGTGGAAAGCAAAGAAAGAAGATGAAATAGAGGTCAGGCTCACAGTGTGGGGGGATATGATTGATACAATGACACATGACAAGGTGATGGATTCGGCATCAGATCAGTAGTTTCAGAATGTTCCTGCTGTGTGGCAAAAAAGGTGTTGTTGCGTCAGTACACAAGCACTGGAGTGCTCAAGGCTAAATAAAAGCTTGACAGTTGGAAGACTTAAAAAGGAAACTTCTCTCCAAAGAGCAGAGGGAAGATGAAACTTATTTTAAAAAGGCTGAATCACAGGCATGTGAGCACCAGTTTTTAGAAGGGAAAGCTTGAGTAGAGTAAAACTAAATTACTTCATAATTTCCAACAAATGTGATGGGTAAATTGTTGGTTTTTCAGAGATTTTCAGCTCAGTTGGCTCAGTGAAGCTGTAGTTGTACATTTGGGTGGTTGCCCCCTTTTTGCAGTTAAGAATATCAAACAAGAATTCAAATTTACCAAATCCCAATGGTCACTGACCAAAAGAGATACTTTGTGGCTACCACTACCAAATTTAACATGGCAGTAGCTTGCCATTGCCATAAAGTTCATTCCCTTCCCTGTGACAACAAATTGCTGCTGACAGAAGCTGCTGGCAAAGACGGACTCAGCTCACCCAAACATAGCTCTTGCCCACCCACACAAATTTAAACTTTGTTCAGCCAATAGCAGAACAGACTGCCATGATGATGGTCTGATTTCCAACTTGCAATTGGATTTGTAGCCCACAGCCAGCAATTAAATTTGCTGAGAGGTTGTCTCCAGTAAGATGTCATTTTTAGTGCAGATACCAAGCACTCTGATGTAGACAAGAGACCACACAACGTTCATGTCCATTACGATCTCACCTCAAACTGTTGACAGTGTGACAAAACAGCACTGGAATACACATGGAGGATATATTTGTTTTATATCAATCGTCATTTATCTTGAGATTATTGGGTAATGGCTGACCAATCTTCGGTAAAGAGAAAGAAAAAAGACACCCAGAACCAGTGAAGGATGTTAAACACAGATGGAGCTGAGTGAAGGAGACATGGATCAAATTGAAGCATTAGACATTAAGCAACCACAAACCGCAACTCGGTATGGGTTTGGCAGCATGACAAGATGGGCTGAATAGGAAGAATCACCATTAGATTAAAGTTAAGGGGAAGGAGAACTTGTACAGGTGCTGAATTGGTAAAAACCGCTTTCCTTTGCACTTGGGTCTCACTTCATCTTGTACTGATTTCAACAACCATCTTTAATTTATCTCTTGTTTAAAACTGGGTTTGATTTTCAATTTTATTTCTTTTGTACCTGGATACAAAACAAAATCTCATCTCAGAAAGCATATCAAAGTGCACCAGATCCACCTTGCTTTGTTTTACAAAATTGTACCAAAATTTGCTCAATAATTTCATAATTCCTTATGTTTTTTCCTGTTTGATTCAGACCAACTGATTGAAAAACAGTGATTGTAAAAGTCTCATCAATTTTGGCAACCTTTAGTTATGAAACTTATCACCTGAAAAAAGTTGGATGTGGTACTGAACTATACTTTGGCTGAAGGTCCCCTTTTCTCTCAAAATGAATGTGTACAAAAAAGAAAAAAAAAAAAGTCCTTCAAATTTATCAAATTTTATGCCTGCTTTGAAAATAGCCTCAAATAGAGTTAAAAGAAAATCATGAGCAATTAGGGTAAAAAGCACATCAAAATGTTCTAATTTGATTTGGACATGAACAATATCAAACATGTAACATTCAGTCATTTTTACCTCACATCTGCTGGAAATAAAAGTTTTGACATTCAATATTTCTTCACCAAAACATGTTCCTTTGCCTAAAACATTTTTTGGGTGCAAACCAGATGTCCTTGTCACTAAGCCGTCTGCTTAGATAATAAAGTGTCCTTTTGAATTTGCCAACCCAAAGTGTAGTACACAAAATGCAATTAGGCTAAAATAAAATAAAAATAAAACAAATAGAAAACAAACAAACAACAACAAAAAAAAACTCTTGTATAAAAATGTTGTCTTTCCTTGCCAACAAATGTTCTTGGTGACAACGTTTTAAGTGCACTGGCAGCATGTGGGGCTTGATATTTTTTGAAACTTTTTTGGAACCTTTGAATGCCATCCTAAAAAATCTGCAACAAACATTAAAACAAGACTCCTTTGATACTGACTCAAGACACAGCTGAGCGGCAGCTTTGGTAGTTTTTCCTTTGAAGTACAAACAGCTGACATCAGGCTACTAGCATGCTAATTTTAGTCTCTGTATACAAAACCTTGTTAACATGTTTCAACATTGTCATTCCCTGCATTTTAGCGTTCGCTGTGAGCTAAATCATGAAGCATTTCAAACTAACAAAATCCCAATCTCATCATCCCTGTTCCACCTCATCTAAGCTGGACTCCTTGTTCAATTCTACCACAGCTGGACAATCAAAAGATGTTTCATATAAAAACCTCAGGTGGCTGAAAGTAAAAGATATCAGCATCTGGCTATCAAAACTATCATGGTATTGGGCTATCCATTCAAGACAAGGTTGCATTTTCCAAATACCCAAAATGACAGAGAGCAAACACATTGTAAATTACAGTCCATTGCCTGTTCACCAGAAGAAAAAAGAGAGCTGAAGTCTACCTCTTGACCTGCTTTAATCAATGAAAATCAAATAGGTGTGATTCTTGGTTATCTGGCTGCAGGGCAAAGGAGACATTCATAATAAATATTTTTGGAAAGTGTGTTTGAAGTTGACTATTACCATGCCCTCAACATCAAAACAGACAGAAAATACATTATGTAATATTCTTGATTTTTCTCTCTTTGATCTCTGGCTCCTTTTTCTGGTCAGACTCATTCACTCTGACCACAGGTGATGGGATCTGAGGAGAATTTGAGCCAAATAGAGTGAAATATAAATTCAGGTCCAGGCAATTCAGCAAACAGTTATGGTAATTGAAGAAAACTCTGTTTGGCATTGAAGTTTAAATTTTCATCTTTCTCCAAGTGGCTGGTTATTTGGTCAGAAACCTGCAGCAAATCCCATGCATCATTCACCAGGACGGAGAGGTAAGGACTTGGCCAGAGTTCATTTCACTGTGTGGTTTGAAGAAAAATCAGTTTGCATGTTTAAGAATTTCTTTAAATGAAAATGGTTTCTAAATGAAAAAACTCAGGTAAAGTCAGAGAAGGGGAGAGTAACAAACCATGTCTGAAGACATTATGTCTGAAGTCACACAGATAGATCAGATACTGTTTGGCTGTAAAATCATGACAAACTTTCCAGGACAGAGAAAGTATTTTTAGAGAAAGCTGTAAGACAAATATGCAAAGCCAAGAATCAAAAATCATTTCCTTTAACCCCTCTGTTTGCTCTAGCCTGGACCTCTGGTTCGACCTCAGTAAACAGACCATCTTCTGTCCAAACTGGAGGATCATCATGAGTGTGGACTCTCTGGATTGTGGGATAAAAGGATCTCTACAGAGATCATTATAATCCCCTAGTCAGGCTGAAGTAGAGGAGAGTGTGCTCATAAAAGCCATACAACATCAGATGTGATACCTACACAGCGATTCAAGAGGTGTGTGAGTTGAATGTCAGTTACCTTGGACTTAAAAGTCTGACTTTAATTATTCTAAGTTTTAACCACAAGTATATTTGATACAACCTTTTTAGACATGTACTTGTTGATTCAGAAATAAATTAACTTGTTACTCAGCTCATTTCAGCTCAATATATCCCAATTATATCTAAAATAACCCACGACTACATTTGTTGTTCTACTTGGATGTCTTTGCTTCCTGCTTTTCTATTCTTGCACAAACAGTCCTGAACAATGATGACAGAAACCATATATTTGGTGTCTGAAAAAAAGAGCACAATGTTAAAAAGCGCTTCACAAAGGCAGTAAAAACAAAATATAAAGATGATAAAGATGCTTTAATCAGCACATCCTGTGGAATCTAACTGTAGAGGGTCAAAGTGTTTATATGTAACATGAATTAATGGGCAGCTCTAATTAATCATTGAGTATTTTTGCATACAAATGTTGGTTAAGTAAAGTTTGGTCCTATTGAAACTATTTTTTCGACTGTCAGGAAAAGGTAAACAACCATGGTGTTTATGAATAATAAAACCTCTAAAATAACTAGTAATTCTTTATTTATCCAAAGGACTTTCAAAACTTTAGAATAATGGTTTATGGACCACATCCCTTTTTTTTTTTTTTTTTTTTGTCCTGACTTTTTTGTCCTTAAGGCTAACTTTCACAGAAACAGGAGTATGGACACCCAAAACTTGACAGCAGCATCTTCACACAGGAGGTGCAGTTTGCTTCTAAATTGGGATTTTTATTCAGAGAGCTGGAGTAAAATACCATTTTTGGTAACACGCATACAGGAATGCCATATAATTCACTGATTCATAGAAGTGGGTAGTTCTTACACTGGTTGCAACTTGTTTTAAAAACAAGAAAACAGAAAAGAAAAAGAGGATGAAGAAGCTAGTTACCCAGTCATCTTCATCATTCCTTTTACTGCAGATTGTTGCTCCTGCTGCAACTCAGGTTACACCAGAAGAGTTAGCAGATAAAAGCAAAGTACTCAACTCTCATTTAAGAAATATATTTGCTGGCTGTTTTAGGACTTTGAAGGGTTTGTGAAAAAGACAGGGTTGTTTAATGTGTGACAGATGGAGAGTTTCTTGTTAAGGAGAGGTTTGAATCCCCACCATAGTTTAAACATGGACATAAATTATGCAGAATGTTTAAACCCATGCAAATTTTCAAAACACTACATGAATGAATCTCTGAATCTGTTCATAAACTGCTCAAGCACTTCATTCTAAAACAGTAAAAAATCTTTACGAGCACTTCATCAGACTTGCTGACATATTGGGATCATGACACAGAGGAGGAAGAGTCCTCTAACACCAAAGTTTGCCCATAGTTTTAGTCCCCACAGGCCTCCAGAGGGGTGGCCAATCAGAGGGGAGGAGGTTTGTGTAGTGATAAGCCTTAAAGAGACAGCAGCTAAAACAAAGAATTTCAAAAGAGGCTGAAATAAAGTTTCCTTGAACACCAGTGTGATAAAAACAGGCACCATAACTCCAACTTAACTAGAAAAATCTGTCACATATCTGGTGATGGGGATAAGACATAACTTTAAACTTGAGATGTGATATAAATAGGTCGTTTAGGTTAAGGCAAGGCATACGGCACCATTTATTCACAGAGCAGTTACAAGTACCACATAAACTATTAACGACAAACTATAACTCTTACAGCATTTGAAAGAAACATGGCAATTAGCAAACATAACCATCAAACATTAAACATTGTTAAACATACAGTCTCAGAAGAAAGAACAAAAGAAGAAACAAAAACGGGGAAAACAATAAATCAAAAATGTGAAAGGATAAAAAAAACAAAACCGAAAAATATCACAATTATTTCTTTGCCGATACAACTTCCCGTCTTGCTTTAATTTAATCATCATAAATATTGATGTTTGGCTTTGATGATTTTTTTGTCAAGATAATGAGGCAAGATGCTGAAAAGGGCAGCTCTGTTTCAAAGTAATTATATTTTCTTTTCCCTTTAAGTGGAGTGCTCAATGTAAAGTTTACAGCTCAAAAATTTGTTGAAATTACAGGAAAGGTCATCAAGACAGAGCAATTCCTTTGACCAACAACTAGACAAGGAAGAATGTTAAAGATGTTTTTTACACACACACACACACACACACACACACACACACACACATAGTACATTCATCTATGATCAGAGTGAAATAGCAATTAAATATTTTACGTCAATTTTTTCCCTCTCTCCTTTGTTTCAGACTTGTCAAGATGGACTTAACCGATATAATGCCCCTTCCTTTGACCTTTCTATGTTTAAAAATAGCAACAAGAAAGCCAAAGATCCCATTTACAACCTGCAAATCCCTCTTTCTCTCTCTCGTACTTGCTCTCATTATCTCTGCCTCACTTACCAAAGGGGAAGATGACCATAGGGATAATGCGGCATGACCGTATACCCTCCACACTGTAATTAGAGAGACACAGGAATATGGAGTTGACCTATCGCAAGTCCCGATTTAAGTCACAGTGTGAGAAAAATATGGATGTCCTGGTATATAAAGGCTTTTCCCCTGAGCACATTGTCCTCTCCACGTGTCACTTTTGTCATTTATTCACTGTAAAATGTGTGGGGTGTATGTATGGGGATATGAGCGCAGTAAAGGATAAAGAGGTTTGGGTTTTTTTCCCCATGAATTTCAATCAAAGGTCATAATGTGGATTAAAGTGCATGGAAAAAGTGAAAGGAAAAGGAAACACGGGTTATAATGAGACGATTGCCTTCGTATCTGTTTCCTGTAAAGTTTTTTTTTCTTTACTACAACTGATTCTAACTTCCAGAGTAATTGAGTTCATTATGACTGCCTGAGTGGCCACAGCTTCTCATCTAAAGTAATTTTCCTCTCTCTAGTTGATTGGCAGGTCTACTTGTTTGGGATCAAAGGAGGACAAAAAGTGAAAAACATGAGGAAATGCAATTGTACATACACTTCCTGCAATAAAAGCGGAGGGTTAATCCTTATTCCCTGATGTAACCTCACCTTGAAAGACTCACTCAGATTGGAAACCCCTGCAGCCTCGCCTGCTTCAAATGAAGCAGCGTAGCGGGGAAATGGGTTGTACCCCTCCTGAAATATGAAATAGAGGAAATGGAGAAACTAAAAGCACCTTTAAGAGATTTTTACTTTATTATTCAAATCCCCAAAAGGAAAAAGAGAACAAGCTGCGATGTGTCACAAGTTTTGATCAGAAGTGATCAAAGTGCATTATACACTACAGCTGCTAAATGCAAACTCTTTGCTAAGGCACTTCTGGGTCAGGGAGCATTTCACTGTAGATTTGTGCATAACAGGAAGAATAAGAGAAAGGAAAAAAACATGGCGTAACATGAGGAGCAGGTTGGCAAGAAATCTGCAAGTCTTTAACAAGTATGTTTGCACTCCCATCTGTGCATTCTTGTTCATTTGTGTTTCCTGTATGGCTTGTTCCCTTTCTTTATTGGAAAAGCCTTTCACACACCTGAGCTTCATCTGCTTCAATTCTGCTTCTTGATTAGTCCCGGAAGTCCGTATGGAAATTGTGTCAAACCACAAGTGCACTAGAAGTCTATTTCTTGCAATTTTTCTGCTCTTCTGCTGAGGAAACAGCCACAAGGGCAGACAGAAACAAACAAGTCAGCAGAAGAAAATAGGTCTGGAAAATGAATGCGGTAGAGAAACCTTAGGTCTTACTACATCATTGAGCCACGTTAAGGTTGAATGAGGTGTCTGCAGAAATGCGCTCCAGATTAAAAACTTAGATGGAGCTCTGAGGTACATGAAGTGGAAATACTGTGAAAATCAGCTGTTTGTCTTGTTTGTTTGCACAGCAAATATTCTATCATTGAACCTGATTTTACAGGTTTTTATACCTATTTATTGATTCTTTTTTACAGGTGCTGCTTGTTCACACCAAACACTGTAAAGGTATTCTCTAAATCTATAGGAAGGAAAGTGCATATAGGCGTGTCAATATATTCATGTTTCTCTACCAAAATGATGACTGATGAGGGCAAAGTGGCTGTGAATCTTAAGATGCAAATGCAAAAAGAGTTAAATTATATTACAATAAAGAGTAATGTAATGTCACTGTGGCTGTTATTTAGACTTCATAGATAAGTAAAAAGCAACCCTCATTTACAATAATTATGAGTTATTTACTGAGGCAATTAAAAGACAGAGCAAAGCAATTACTATTTTTATATCAAAGCGGAAGATTGTAGCTAAGGAGATTAAAATGATTAAGTAACATTCATTTTAGCATGTAAGCTAATACATAATCTTTTACCACAAGTTTTGTATGCTGAAATCTGACCTACAAACCTTACAAAATGAGTGTGAAATATTTACATGGCTTGCAGCAAGAAAAGAAAATGACTTGCACCAGGTTGAACTGAATTTGGAGGTGTATCTTCTTGGACCTGATTAAGACACCTTTGACAGCAACCCTGATAGATTGATGCTACCTAATGCGGAATATGCTTCAGTGAGGTTGCATACATGTGCAACAAGTAGTGATTTGCGCAATATCGCTAATTGGACATTAAGAGGACGGAGACACTCACCTAGCTGCTAAAATTTCAAATGATGTAGTTTTTCCTGACACACCGGCCACTCACTACTTACAGCTGTCTATATAAGGATTTAGGTTTAGTCATGCTTGAATTTTGACTGACAGTCTAAGGAAAGGACAAATACCGTTGGCTCATAATGAACGTATAATGAGAGACAGGTATTGACCTGATGAATCTCAGACAAATCTCCCATCATTCAGTGGCAGAATACATTATGAGGGCTGTGTGTACACAAACAATAGAGACACAAGGTCACACAGTGGTTCCTGCATGATGAAAGAGAAAGTCAGTATTTTTCCCTCAGTAAAAAAAAATAAAAAAAAATAAAACATACTTACATTCAAGGGCATTTTGGGTAGTTTTCCAGCCTTTTTCATTTGGGCCGTTCAGGCTGCTGTGATGCTGAATGCAGAATGCCTTTTGGCCCATTTCCCTTTCAAAACTCCACAGTATAATATTGATGTGCCATTTGCCTGCCCCTTCTAAGGAATTTATCATACAGTAGCTCTTATGGAGATTTAATCTCTGCACCTTCAGAAGGGTTGCTGCTCCTCATCGATTGTGGCAACAAAATTATAAAGTGTGGCTCTGTTCTCCTCCATGTCAAGTTGGCTGTGATTCTTTGGATCAAATTCATGCTTAGATGTCTTATTTCCATAATACAGAAAGTAGTTCAAAATATAATTCAACATTACCAGTCGTAGATCTCAGTATGGGTTGTTGCATCATGTACAGTAATACTTCTTTATTCTGTGGAAACACTCATACATTAATCATTTAACCCAGTTTAGATGCACCAAGTTTGCAGTCCTTCATTTTCAGATCTAGAAAAGGTAATAGATGCTTTCATCACCTCCAGGAATCATAATCACAACAATTACTCTGATCTTAGGCTGGCTACACAAGTGGCAACTTTTGTATCTTGATCAACTTGAGAACTGTGAGAGACAACGCTTTTAAGGACAGTTCAGACAATGTAGCAGTGACAGTGTGCAATCACATCAGTTTTGCCCTTGTGATTAAATTCAAGAATAAAATAAATCTCATCTGAATGCTGAGCTGTCATTTTTTTCACAACAACACAGAAAACTAGCCGGTTTCTTTTGTGCAGCTGATATCTAGTGCACACAACAAGGGTTATCCATGTTTAATTTTGACTGTGTCTCTTTTTTATTTTCTCCTCCACTTGTATCTCCAACTCTGTGGCTTCATACAGGGTGGTCTACACCTGTCATCAAATGTGTAGATCACCCGCAACACGGCCACTTCAAGATCTTGCAATTTTTTTTATAAAAAACCTTTTCCCCTCTATGAGGCTATTTGCATAAAAAAGCTTTAGAGATGAAGATCTCAGAAACCTCAAAGTTTATTTAGATGTGTGCACAACACCTGAAAATCCCCAAAATTTTGCATGAGAGCCAAATGTGTGAGCATAAATAGCCAAAGTCTTCACCCCGGCTTTATATAGCATTTTCCTTCCATCCACCATGTTCAATTGGTTAGCTGATGCAGGTTTACATAAGGAAATTGAACACAAGAACACAAATGGTGAAAGAAGAGCAACAATACCTCTTTATTTTCAGTGCTTGTTTCATAGAGTTGAAAGTGTCAAGTTCCTTAGTGCCTTGTAACATGTAATTACTTCACATCATGTCTTGCACAAAGCTTGTACACAACTCATTACAACTTACAAATTGTTCCTCTAATTTGATTAGGCTGCCTAAAATAATGCTGTTCTTATCAAAGTCTTTATTACTCTGCTGAGCAGCTCCAGCATTTTTATGATCCTACACAAGACTCTTGTTTGGCTTTTAACATGGGTAATTACAGTTTTCAATAATCAGCAGCTTGCTGTTTAATACCTTTTCCTTTGCTGCCTCCATTGTAAAATGACTCCGTGAAATAAACCATGCGCACAAATCTTGCACACAAAATGTATGTAGGTAAATGCTGGGACTTGTTTTAAAAATGAATCTACAGTGTCTTAAAACTTGTTTGCAGATGAAAGAATGAAAAGCTCTTATAACTTCTGGTGGATAGCTGTGTTGATCTAAGACTTCAAAAGAAAAAAGTAGACCAACATTAGAAGATGATTACAGTGCCCCAAATTGTGGAGCAGAAACTTCATGCTGCACCTCAAAGACCTTTGGTTGTGCCCCTCTCTTCCTCCTCCAGGCTAAGGGACCTGGAGTTTAAAATGAAATGCAAAACTGGCTTTCATGTAAAAAGAAAACTTTGACCCACTTATTTTAAGAGAAAATTTAAAAGAAGCAATGACCTACTGCAGCTTACCCTTTTCTGGACAACTCACACAGCTAACTGAGGTTGCATGTGAGATACTAGACCTGGAGATAAACAATATTTTACTTTGTTTGATAATGAACTCAAACTGGGAAAGACTTCAAACATTTGAGCTTTAATGAACCTAGAATGTATTGCATTTCACTCCCTTAAACAGCTGATCTATGTATAGAATTAACTTTTCTCCACAATACTCTAATGTGTTGAGCTGCACTAGTATACAATAGTTGAACTACTTTCTAACTTTTTCCATCTCGTTTCTCTCGTAACATAAACTTTTAAAGTCCCACCCAGACTATGACTGTTTTTGTTTTAGAATCTTCTTTTATAACTTGTCCATAAAAGTTCAATTTTGTTACAAAACAAGCAGCAACAGAGCTAAGCTCCCTGCAGTGCTGTTCAAAGAAGTTCATTTAGCCTGACTCGCAGTACAGGCTGATGTAAGAAGAGGATATTAGTTTGTGATGGCTTGATCAAACTGTTTTTGTTTTCAATCAGTCAGCAACGCAGCAGTCAATCTATCAGCCAGTTGGGAAGTGTTACTCAGCAAAAAAGGCTCCTTTTTGTGTCCAGTGCTAACACAACAGTGGTAGAAGTTATAGTTGTTATATGAATGTGCATGAATGATGATCTTTTTCCCTTCCACTACTTTTGTTCTTTTTGATGTTTTCTTTTTCTCCATGTGTGATCTCTTCACCAGAGCAACAACAAGCTGCCAAGGACATCAGAGCAAACTGCAGCAGAGGTGTACACCACCACCACCACCAGTTTCCAGCCACAACATCGTCACCTCCTATGGGCTCCTTCTAAAGGTTGAGAATGATGAAAAGTAAAGTAACACCCCTGCGGGCCAGCCTCAGAACACTGCCTACGGGCTGCGGGAGTATTGCACTCTCAGCAAGTCAACCAGAGAACAGAAAACTGAGCTCTCCAATCTCAAAGTGAGAGAAAGGAAAAGCAGAGTTTTATTGCAAAGTGAGGTGGTGACATTTAAAGATGATTACAGTGTGTTTGTGCATTTGACACGCAGCAGTACAGCATAACTACTTTAAATGAGAAAATTATTCAGTTTATTAAAATAAATACTGTCAGAGGCTGACATTCTTTATTGCTTTACCAACCCATATGTGGACTTATACATCAGATAAACATACTGTGACGTCAGATCAGGCTGATACAGAGAACAGATACAGTTCACCCTGCACAGTTGTGCTTGTATAACATTTCCAACTTGACTTTCTTTGTTACAGTCTTGCCTTACAATTAATGAACTCAACACAACAAAGATGTAAGACTTTCTCTTGTTTACTTCTGCTTCTTTGGGCAGGGTCCTAAATCACAGGGATGAGACTCCAACAGGAAGTCACAACATGACTCCAATTGGTCTGCCGTAGGAAAACATTCAGGTTCTTATTCAGGAAAGGATTAGGAAAAAGGAACAAACAAGTCTAAAGAAACGGTCACGTTCACAAAAATAGTGCATCCCAATCCTCTCACAAATCTCCCTGTTTCTGCTCAAGGTTTTCCTGCCACTTTCAACATGTTCTTACGAACGACAATTAATTTTGCCTGAATAATATTCCTGTGACAACGATAGTGTATCACTAAAAAGTATTCTAGCCTCAATGAAAAATCATATACTTGTATTATCTGCCTTTTTTTCAATCTAAAGCTGCACATTTCACTAAATAAGAAGAACTTACTTGTCTGCAGGATTGCAGTGGGGAATGATTTAAAAATGATGTTGGGTTATTAATAGCTAATGCATGCTAATGGATTGTACTGATTTCCATCAGTGACAGATTTATAGATGCAAATTGAAAAAATAGTAATTATATAAAAGCTGTCAAGTCTGCACATTCAATGAAATATTAAAGATATCAAACACTTGGAGCTTTCAGGGATGGAAATTAGAGTTATCAATCCTGTGGCAGGTGAGATAAAACTGAAACATCCCAGACCCCAGCTTTAACTCTTCCTCTCTTCGTGCCTTGTATCTTTCCCTCTGTGTCTGTACTCTGCCAGGAATGTGATGTTTTGAGGCTCTGATGAAGGCTTTGGTTGCAGCGATGACAAAGTAATTAAAGGGATTGATTGCAGCAGAGGAAGAAGCAATGTGATATGTGTATACAAAACACACTCACTGACACACACGCAGTTTATTTTAAGGGATACATCACTTCCACTCTATTTTGCAGACATTCGAAATTACAGTGCTAAATGTACCAAATCAATCTGACATAAATCCCGTACTCAGTGGAAAGCAAAAACTAACACCATGTGGTACACCAACACAGCCAGAGTGGCTCAGTGGTAAAGTCAGTCATCTCACAACTGGAAGGTTGAAGGTTTGATACTGTCAATGGATGAGGTACTTAACCTGAATCTGCCCCTGTTGCTGTGCCATTGCTGTGTGAATTGGATTATATCATACTGATGGTGCTTTACATAGCATCAGTTTATGCATGTCTGAGTGGGTGGCTGTGACTTGATATGTAAAATTGCTTTGAGTGGTCTAAAGACAAGAAAGGATGCTACATAAACAAAGTCCATTTCCTGTTTTCCAGGAGACAAACGTGCTGTAATATCACCAGAATACACATTTTGAAAGGTCCAATTTGATGAAAAGCATTTACTTTTCCCTAAGTATCAAAGGCAGCTAACTTTGCCAGTGATGGTTTGTTCAACTATGTGTTGAGTGTTTCCACAAATGTAGAAAAAGTTGGTATTACACTTTTCACGCCCTTATTTCATTTATTAGCACAGGAACATACCATCGGACCATAGCGGTAACACTCCAACAGTTGAACAGCACCTGTTCAAGGTCAGATCTTGAATAATATATATTGTATGTTGTATATTGTATGATGCATAATGATGTGTATTGTGTTGACCCAGGTATTTCCAGGAAAACTCACAATTTTTGTTTTGTGTTTTTCACCTCTGCGTCTCCACCTTCCTTCTTCAAACAACATTTATGCAGCCAGTCACAACAGCTTCCTCTCTACCTATCCAGGTCACTGCATGGTTAACAAGGTAAGAAACGAAGAGGCTGCAGATTCTCCAAAGAGGCTAGGGTTCTTTACAAATGAATAAAAACCTTGAAAGACAACCGGGACATGTTGTTAACACCATCAAATAAAACTTTTTTGACCTATGGTTCCTTCAAATATTTTGGTAAATGTTATCCTACTATTTCAACCTATAATGTTTGCCATGTTGTATGGTTGCACTACAATAAAGGTATTGACCAGCGGTTAGGTCATGTGATGAACAGAAGAGTTTGTCCACAAATGGGAGGCTCTGGCTTGGTTCCAACCCATTGTCTCTTTCCAGCATGCCACTCCCCTCTTTCTCCTGGTTTAAGTGATCCACTGTTATTCCCTCCTGGACCAGAGGCAAAGATGCCCACAATCATAACTTTTTTCAAAAACAAATCAAAATATGGTTCTTTTACAGGGTTCTTTTGAGTTCAGTGCCATAAGTTGCTTCTGAAGACAGAAATTAAATGTAAAAGAACCCAGCTCTACGATGGCCTGAATATGATGTCAGCCACAATAACAATGAAATGTGGCTTGAGTGGATTAAGGGTCTACCAAAAATGTCTCTATCTCTTTAAAAATGATAATAAAAAAGGTTCGCTTGTGGTGAAATTCTTCTGTTAAAAACCAAACTTTTTGTTTTAAGTCTTTATTAGCTCTAATCTCCTTAAACTTAACACACCTTGAAACAGCTCTGATTCTGATCCAGTATGTTGATCTTGTGTGTAAACCTTTATGGAGCCCTGTGAGACAGAACACATAAACTATGGAGTCTTATTCAGGTTAAAGCATAATGAAAACAGGGTAAAGTGTTTCCTATTATTCAACACAAATCCTGCTATCTTGGTATAGGTCTTTAACCTAAGGGATGGAACCAGGAGTGGCAGTATTCTGACCTGCAGGGCAACGACAACGTCAATAAACTCAGGTTAAGAAAATTATCGAAATGAATCATATGATTTTCGAAAGAGCACAAAATTCAGCCCAAAGATGAACACCTGAAAGTGTGCTTTGATGGCTCCATTTTTGTCAGAGACGAAGCAAAAAAAGGTACTTTACAGTAAATAATAGAAATGAATCTGGGATATGATTCAAATTAAAGTCCGACCTTTTCTTCAACTCAGGTTACAAAGCAATCTGTGAGCATGACCAGGAGTTTAGAAATGTTGCAGGGAAGTGAAGTAGAACAGGATGGCGTGCAGGTCATTTTCCGGCAATAAGGTTATTTGTGACTGTGACCGGGGCTGTTGATGCACTGTGACCTTAGAGAGCAGCAGCCTGTGGTTTTGGCCAGGAATTGTCATTACTGCTTGGGCCGGAATTAAATGAAATAGCTGTATGACAAAACACTGTTATGAAACCTAATAAAGGGGTCCTTTTGAAACCTTAACACCCAGAATGTGTGAGGTGATTTGGAATAAGCCTTCAATTGCTCTGTGCTGATAAAAGGTTCTTAGATGGTAAAATGTGGAGGAAACGATCCATTTGTAAGTAGAGAGAATGATTTGAACAAAGAAAATAACTGAATTTGGAAATCAAAACAGCAGCGCTGGAAATAATAGGTACAGAATTTTTGCTAGACTCATTTTAGAAGACCTGAGAGGTGAGTTTATCTGCAGTTCCAGGCAAAGTTCAGTGGATGTATTGACAGTTATGATTCTAAGTCACACAACTATAGCATTGACCATGTGTGTAAAGATCAAAAGTTTCATTGTCCCTTCAAGACATGAAAGAAAAACAAATTTCATAATTTCTTGGTTAATAGCCTGTTAATAGTTAATGGCTTCAGGCATTTTGTAGCAGATAAGGAGTGAGTAGATATGTATTGGCATCTCCTTTTTTCTTCTTTTTTTTGGGAGGGGGGGTGCAGACCTAGAAAATACTTCAACTAATTGCATGGTATAGGTAAATAAAAACACAAATGGGTTTTACTTGTCTTTTTATTACAGTATTAGGCAGAAACAATGCCATCAAAATAAGCATTAGTAATTTAAGAGTGGGTATCATTATGCATATTTTGAATGTGGATAAAAAGTAACAATGCTCAATGTGTAAATCTGTGAATCTTTCTGAAAATTTCTCAAAACATTCACTTCTTAAAAACAGCAAGAGGGCTCCATGAGACTTGCTCAAATGATGAGACCAACGCATCAGGGTTTCCAAACTGGCTCCTGACACACTGGATGGGCAGACCTCAAGCTAGGTCTGGCCAGTCAGAAGGAGGGAGGTTTGAGGAATGAAGAAAAATCCAGTCATCTACATCAATTATTCCTTAAGTCTGGGTCCCGACCATAGACTGTATAAAACATGGACGTAGTCTCCGTGACGTCACCCGTCTGTTACTGCAGCTCTGTTTTGAGGCTAAACGACGGGCGCGGCCATATTGGAAATGGGACGAGTGACGAGTGCCCAAACTCACAGCTATTGGGCGCCCGTCAGTCACGTGATCTGAGCTGTGGCTCTGATTGGGTAAGCTCTTAGTCCTAATATCTTCCAAACGGCCGAGTTAGAAAAAAATTCACCCCCCTCACAGTGNCATAGACTGTATAAAACATGGACGTAGTCTCCGTGACGTCACCCGTCTGTTACTGCAGCTCTGTTTTGAGGCTAAACGACGGGCGCGGCCATATTGGAAATGGGACGAGTGACGAGTGCCCAAACTCACAGCTATTGGGCGCCCGTCAGTCACGTGATCTGAGCTGTGGCTCTGATTGGGTAAGCTCTTAGTCCTAATATCTTCCAAACAGCCGAGTTAGAAAAAATATTCACCCCCCTCACAGTGGGAGCCGTTAGCAAAATTAGCGATCCAGACGGGAGACAGAGTTTGTACCAGGCTTTAAATACGCCGATTTCGGCTCTGAAAATGGCCTTTTTCCCGTCTGCTTGTACAGTAGTTCCGGTGCTTCTGGAGCCAGCCTCAAGCGGTCACTGGAGGAACAGCAGCTTTTTAGCACTTCCGCGTTGTCTCATTTTTTCAGACCGGAGGTTGCCGCTTGGTCCCGACCCATGAGTGGGTCACCAGAGATTTTTTTATGGGTCACCAAATTAGTTGCCAGATTGTACACTACAGTATTTAATATGATATTTCCGTCTGCAGTACAAATCTGAGCCACATGAGGGGCAATGCTATGTCACACTTGTCATGGATAGCTGAGGAGAGATAAAGTCACTGTCCAGGACGCTGATAAAAAATACATGTGTTGTTCCAGACCACACAACTACCAAGGGCCCACAGAGTCGTGCATGTGCTGAAAATCAGTGTAGGGGAAGTGGTGTGACCCCTCTGAGGCTTGTAAGCCTGACAGTACGAAGTGAAGACTAGTGTCAGTCCAACATACTAGAGCAATGCTAGCATAAGTAATCAGCTCAATCACATACAAATGCAAAGTAGGATCCTCCGTGTGGCCAAACAAAAATGACCAAATACAGAAACAGTCGAGATACTTTGCCTGATATCTCATTGCATGGACTTACTTGGAAGACAATCCTGAAAAAGACAGAAAATATCAGCTTATGTGTTAAATCCCCAGTTTAGTGGCAAAACAAAGATTTTCTAAATCTTGAGTTTTAAAGTAGGCTACACTTAAAAATGAGTTCATTGTTTTGGTGAAGGAATGAAATCAACTCAGTAGATCTGTTTAATGCACTTGTGTATTCAAAAGTTTTTCAAAAGTATAAGCCAAGCAAAATTGTGTGCATTTATAAACTAGACATGTTTTAGAGTGGGTTGCCAGAAAAAAAAAAAGGAAACACTGATCTACAGTTACTATAGGTTAAACGAGGTTTTAGGTTTAAAACTCCTACATTTTTTCTTGAGGAATAATTGATAATGTATGACTTAAAGAAAAATATGTTCAAGTCTGTGCTGGTCAGGAACTTCTTAGATTTGCTCATTTTTGTCTGTCCACCCACTCCGTATTTAAACTGTCTGCAAAAGGCCCTTGAAATGTACACTTTAAAGTACTAACAAGTGCCCAAAATAAATTACATAAAGTCTGGGGGTTGTTTGACAGAGATAAAAAGTTATTTAAAATTCTATGTCAAACTCTCAATCCGACTTAACTGTCAGATTTGCGACTGAAATCATAGGCTATGTAATTTTGGTGCTGACATGCTCATAAGTATTCATCTCATACAGATGTGGGTAAGAATCTTGACTAAGCAAAGCTTCTGGTACATTAACCTCAGAGCTGAAGAGTGATTTGACAGTCAAAATAATAAGAGCAATGAATTAAACCATCAAGAAGTGTCACTGTCCAAACAGCATAACAGATCTGTGAATAGTGTATTGCATTAACCACTACCACTGTCAATAAGGCCTAGCAAAGACGGCATCTTTGAAGGTAGAAAGTGACAGTGATGTGCAGTTAGAATAATATGGCAAGTCTTTAAAAAAGAGGAATTTTATGGAAAGCATTAGACATCATTTAGATATCAAAATGCCTCATATCTTGGCCCACAGAGAGCTGTCAGTCTCTTGAACACTAAACTCAGACGACTTTGCTGCAGCCGTGTCTCATTTCTGTCAACAGGAAAATGGAGCTAAAAGATCAGATGTAAATAACTACTACCCTGCAACTGTGCTTCAACAATGATTCCTCCTCTCCCTCTGTTGTCAGGATGTGAAGAAGTCACAATTCCCAGTTCTCATAGCTATTAACTTTATCAGCCACAGAAATGTCGAAAGCAATTGAATTCTGCAGCAGAGGCTTGTTTCATTTCTTTGTATTTCCCTGCTGCACTTCCATGTAAGACAAGACATGAACTGTGAACATTTCACTCAGGTGCCCTTTGATCCTGGGCTAATGAGACTCTTTTATACATCACTTAGATTTTTGTTCCACCTGTTATCCTTGGTGTGAATATTTTCTCTTCCTTGACACTGCTTTTTGTTGAAGCAGCATTTAGCATTTTGTGAGCACAAGGGGGCAAAAAATATCTGCTCAGCAGCAAGCCTTGAAGCTATTTATGATGGGAGTGGTGCTTATATACCGGCTTCAGGACTGAAATATCTACATAAGAATAAGAAGAAGCAGAGCTACATGGGTAAACAAACACTGTGTCTCAACAGATGTTTTAAGTAATGAAAACCCAAAGATTCAAGCCAGACAGATGTTCATCTGTTCGACACTTGTACCTTGGTTGTTTGCCGTTTTAAGATGGACAGGTGACAAACAACTGGTTTTAGTGACTGCTAAGGGAAGCAGAGAAAGTAGAAAGAAACACATGTGCTCAATAGACTATTAGACTTAGGACAAAAAGACATGCTGGTAGCCAAAAAGCATAAATGTCTATTGCTCTATCCAAAGAAAAAAAAAAAAAAAAAACAAAAGAATAAAACTGGTAGATAACATAATGTCAATAGTTTGTTTCTGATCTATTGTCCTTTTGGCTATGTAAAGCTAAATCTGTCATTTGAAGAGCCACAGTGGTGCACAGGTTTCACTGAGATCATTTGTTGTTCATTTGCAAGCAAGTTTCTATGCCCCTGCTTGTCTCAACCTCTGATTTTTTAGAAATAGCTGACAGCAAAAAAGCACACAACACAAAGCACAGATGAAGCTGGTGAAATTACCAAACAAGCCGGAGCTGAATGCTCAATATCAATAAAAAAAACTCAAGATCTAAGACATTTCTCTGGGCATTTAGAGTTTCAGAGATGTATGACTGGAGCTCTTGGGTTTTAAGAAATGCTAGAAGCTAAATAACACCTCAACTGAGGCATGAGTTGCAAATGTGCTGCAGTTGAAGCCTGTTTGGCCGATTGTTGGTTACCACAGGGGTCACTGGGAGAAGTGCCCCTGGTACTCCCTGAAGTAGCATTATATGATTCCCACCAATAAGAAGCTAATTTTTCTCACACTGGTGCTTTAAAAAGTCTTGTTTTAAGCCTCTTTCTGAAACACCCAATGGTAGTTGCTCTTCCTTTATGGCTCCCTGCTCTGCTGATCCTCTTTTCTCTTATTAGCCAGCCCTCTGGAGGCCTGTTGGGAGCAGAGTTACAGGCAAACCTTGGTGTTTAAGGTCCACCACCATAGACTGTGTAATAAATGACAGTCTCTGCAACGTCATCATCTGTTTCTGAAACACAGTTTTGAAGTGAAACAGCCAATGGTGAAAAAGGGCAATTTTTTCAACAAATTTTGGCCTGCAAAAACCCCTTTCTTCAGAAAAAAAGGATCACATTTTTAGACAACACACTGGGGACACTCCTTGGGACCTGACAGTTACACCCTTGGAGCATTTTAGCTTTATTATACAGATTGAAGACATTATTTGTATCAGGCTGTTAAGATGTTTATCTCTGCTGATTTTTTTTTCAGCTTGGTTGGTATGTGACTGGAGCCAGCCTCAAAGAGCCATTCAGCAAACAGTAGATTTTAGTACTTTCAGAGTTTCTCACATGTTTTGACCGGAGGTTGCTGCTATCCCACATCTCAAAATATATCATGAACCAAATCTTTATATAAACCTCATTGTTCCAGCAAGATCTGCAGTAAATGTTTGGAAATAGAACAATTTGGGATATCAGAAATGTTCTGGCTTTTATTTGTGACCCAAATTTAATTTTTCAGTTGTGTTCCAGTGGAAGAAAGAGTTGGAAAGAATTCGCTATAATTCCGTCTTTGAACCCACTGACAATCATCTATTGACAATTTAGCCTTTTGTCGAACACATATTTATATAGACAAACGCAGCTAACAGTCTATTCTCATTTGCTACATAGGCCGACAATACACTCCAAGCAGGGGGGAAAATCATTGATTTTTGTCTATTGAAGACCAAAAGCATTTGTGATTAGCCCTCATGTTAAGTTACCTTCATGAACAAGTGTAAAGTTTGTGTAGTTGGTAAAATTGGGTCAAGTCAGTGGGTAACGACTTACTCTGAACATTAGAATGCAATCATACCAGCTATAAAACAAACCAACAAGCTGAAAAAGTGGCTTTAAAATCCAGCAAGACACAGACTCATAGAGGTGTTTTATTTTCAGTAGGGTCAGTGGCATTGACAATTCAGTTGTACCGCTAAGGGTAATTTAAGTCCTTGTCTGTAGTCGTAGATTGCTTAATGATTCACTTTTTACACGTTTTCTGCAATGTACTTAAAAACTGCAATTTGTTGACGCTTCCCTAAACAGCCACTTATTCCTGTGGCTCATAACAGACTGTAAAACAGGTAAAATTTGGCACCCTTCCAATTTTCAACACCCAGCTGCTCGGCGGTTAACTGCTTTTTCCTCCGCAGTGAATACTCTGAATCATTCATACATTTATGGCTTTTGCCTGCAAAGAAATGGAAAGCTATTCTCATGCTGAATTATGATGCAGATGAATCAACAACAGTGGGTATTTGATGGTGTTTCCAACCCAACGTGACCCTGTGAGCAGTGGCCGGCAGAGCTGCTTTGAAAAGCTATGTGCCAACTGCTGGTATTTTCAGCAAATATGCAAATGAGTGGGAAATGGCAGGAATATCAACACTAAGTACTTTATCAGAAGGTGGCAACATTTACAAGTCTTGTAAACACAAACACATTTATATGTAAAATACACAGTACAGGCTCAGCAGATAGACAGACTAAAACCTTTGACATTTCTTAACAAATTTCTCCCAAAAGATTTGAAATGGTGCTCTATATTCAGAAAGTCAGACATTCTGACAGCTTAACTAGCAGGCAGCAGCTGGAGACTCACACACACAGTTGGTGTTTCAATGACAACTTTGTCTAGCCTGCATGAACTTTGAGCCTCTGCAACATAATTTAGATTCCCCCAGGGAAGGAGCTGGTAGTGGCTGCGATGTGAGCAGGCTTACTCTGTGTCTGCGGGTGGCTGTGGAATTTGATTTTGTCTTTACTGCTCTGCGCTGTCCACAGTGTTGATTATTATTCTGAGAGAAAACCATATCTCAGCCTGATACATATTTCATGCTGCTTGGGAGTTCTCATCTGTGAATGCATGAGCCCGTTCAATAATGTGCTTCATTTTTTGAGGGTATTATATTTTATTTCTAATACCAAACAGTTAAAGTGGCTCTTTTTCTGCTCACTCACCCACCTCAATGTCGTCCACACTGTTATTCTGCATCTGTGCTTATTCTCTCTGCTTTCCCTGCTCATGCACTGATAAAAGAGTCTGTGTTCATAAAGAAGAAGTGAAAATGCAAGTCTGAATACAAGAGGGCCTGGTGCACTGCTGAGAAGAACTATGTTAGAATAACAATGCCGTTATGTAAGTATTAAAAATATATGATGCCACATGAAGCATCTCTTTTGGCCCCTAATCTTGCTGAGTTATCAGTACAGGTGTTTTGTGAGCCTCTAGAGTCAGACCAGCAGGGACTTAGCGATGGACAATCAGGTTTTCCTGTATTTTAAACATAGATATGAAGTAACAATATTGGATGTCCAAACTAGATTTGTGCAGATTTTGAAACAAATTCACAAGTTCCAGAATCTAGAAACTGCTCAATTCTTTCATTATTAAAAACATCACAGGATCTTCCCAATTTCTTCAAGAGACCTACTGAAATGATGAGGCCATTTTATTGAGATTTACTGACTCGCTTATGACATGTAAGAGGGGCAGGTCATGGTCTGCCCATAGCTCTGCTCCAAACAGACCTCCTGAAGGATAGCCAATCAGAAGGAGGGAGGTTTGTGGCTCAGACAACCTTAAAGAGACAGCATCTAAAACTGAGTTGAAATTGAGTGTCTTCTTAAACACTAGTGTCAGGAAAAAAAAAAAAAAAAAGATTGTCTTGGACTCCATTTCCTCCAAAGTAATTAAAAGGTACCACAGGGACAATAGTACATCGACGAACAAGTACAATACCTCCTCTTTAATGTGCTACTGTGTATGTCAGAAATTTAGACAAAGCAAAATACTTAACATTGTTCTTTTTCTCTGTTTCACTGCCCCACTCAAGTGGTTTGCCTTCAGTCGGTGTCTGTCATAGCTTTTGTAAAGAAAATGACAAAACTCTGTTTTCGTTTAAATTGAAATTTAGATTGTACATTTTTCTGAACTTTGCCTCTCTGCTGGGAAATGCTGGTCATGCCTGGTATTGGTTTATGAGAGAATTCTAGATGTCCTGGAAGTCTTCATCCTTCAGTTACAGTAGTCTTGTGGTTAGCTTGTGGCTGTTAAGGTTGTGTTTTTCATGTTTGCCACCCTGACTCCCTTGTTCTTGTCCATTTTAGATTTATATTGTATTTTGAATATCAACTCTGCACCGCTTGCCTGCTCAGAGTGACTGTTATCCCCAAAAAGTTCACACAATCAGAAAAAATCGAACAGTTCACCAAAGCTGAGATGTTGCTGTGGTTATTTCAGTGAATTCACCCAGGCTCAATGGGAAGCCTGCAAATACACACAGAGTGTGGCGCAGTTGGGTAAAAGGAGAGCACAGACAAACGAAACTATGCCAAAATGAATGTTCTCCGTGGATAGAAAAAACCTCCACTGAGGTTTCTGCGTGATTTTAAAATTGAATCCATTGGAACATCTGAAGGAGAACTTTATGGGGAAAGGTGAATGAAGCTTCCTCTATCCAGTTCTTATTTCATTATTATGCAACATATATGGTGATGACTGCAGTCAGTGCTTTACCATAAGTTTGACAGAGTCACATGTTTTGGCCTCTATACCAACAGATGTTAATGTTTGCTATATTATTATTATTTATTTCGTTCCAGTTCTTAGTTGCAATATTAGTCTTGAATATTTATACCAATTACTAGAATCGACACTGAAGTTAAGGGCAACAGATCATATTTTAACAATCCTGTAAGCCTGACAGGCAAAAAGGTTGAAGCCCTTGAAAAGTTCATTTCAAACATGAAAAGTTAAGTTAAAGGCAACACCAGCCTGCAAAGCCATGTTTCACCCTCCATCAGTGATGGTCAGAAGTGTGATTTGTTGCACATAAAAACACACTGTGGGGGTGACATTGATGTCCTGGGGCACACTCCAGCTTCACCATGGCGGGATGAAAAGTGTAAGTGCTGAAGGTCAGACTCTGAGCAGGGCTAAAGGCAA
The DNA here is from genome assembly GCA_008086565.1 of Thalassoma bifasciatum. Classification (NCBI taxonomy): domain Eukaryota; kingdom Metazoa; phylum Chordata; class Actinopteri; order Labriformes; family Labridae; genus Thalassoma; species Thalassoma bifasciatum. The sequence continues at coordinate 263,248 of RPOG01000513.1, forward strand.
GTCCTTAAAATTTCTGAAACTATCATGTACAGATTTTACTCGTCCCAATTAAACAAACAAACAAAAAAAAAAACATAAATTAAATAAGTGGACACAGTGAAATTGTCTAAATTCAGCACTTAATTTAAAATAGTGCAACATGGAACCAACTAAAAATTTCAGCATTTAATGAAAATTTATGCTTATGTTAACTTTGTTGCCATCAAGACATTTTTACAAATTTAAAATGGAAACAACAAAATGCTGAAGCTGTGATCTTGAGAGAAAAATACAGCAAGTATTCTAATAAAACAGCACAGCTTTACATATGTTGCTATGTAAACAAAGCTTTTAGAGAGGTTCATTGGAAGTAAAAATCTGTTACCAAACAGGACAAGACTGAAAAGCAAACACTGGATGTTGGAGATATTTCAACCCTGAGGCGACACCGCATTAACAGGAGACATGACACTGTAGTGGTAATCACTGCATAAGCTGAAAGTTGCTGTAAAACCAGCTCATAGACTGAAGCAGAGTGGAGAGCATCCTGTGGTCTAGTGAAACAAATTTGGTAGTCCTTTCATGTAGTAGTTCGTGTGGCCCACTATATGATGGGCCAGACCACTCAGCTCATTACCAGCCCACTGTTCAAACACCAGTACCTGCAATGGGAGGACTATGTATGGTTAGCTCACACAACTGCATGAAAGCATCCTTTCTTCTAAAAAAATAAACACAGGTTTAGAGCAACATATACTGTGGTCCAGATAATGCATTTTTCAGGAGAGGTCATGCATAAAACAGCAAGTCAGAACCACATGTGGCATGTTGTATAATAGCATGGCTTTGCAGTTAGACAGTGTGCTAAACTGGCCTGCCTAATGCCCTGGCATGTCACCCAATGGAGACATTTACCATCTTGACACAAAAATATGACAAAGAATAAAAAATGTTGTGCATATAAAATCCTATATCTAGTAACAAAGGTAAACTACATTTCAAATTACTAAAAAGGTCAGTGATATTTGCAGCTTGCTACCTTGTAAATCCACTTGGCATATCCCTGATAAAAAACACAAAATCTACCCTTTCTCCATCAAACTAGCTTTTGAAATTCTGATTCATTTCGCACAATAGTTTTTCCTCAACAATAATGGTCATCACTAACAATGTAGGACCATACATATAAAAAGAGACTAATCTTAAATATCAGGTTGAATTTGAAGACAAAACTTTATTCAGATAAAGTCAGTGAATAACAAACTTTATAACTCAGTGACTTACTACATTAGAATACCAAAGCAACCAAACAAGGGGAACGCCATCATTGATCTTGTTGTTGTGAAATAGCACCACACAGCAAGTGATATTGAATAAAACATTACTCCACAAGATGCAGTGTATTTTCCTCCTCAAGATTTACTTGTTCCTGAAATAATTGGGGTTATTCTTGGTTCTTTAATCTTTTGAATGCTTCAAATGAGCCATATTTCTACTTAATCAGGGTACTCTTTCAAAGTTTATCGCACCTTACAAACAAAAAAACTTCACCCAGACTAAATTTATGAACATTTAACACCTTCCTTCTGTCTCATCTCTTCTTAATACGCTCATCTCCAAATTCCAATCTCCTCTCTGGTAGTTTATCTCAAAGAAAGCTTCTTTTAAAGTAAATAGCCACTTCTTGCCACCACCCTTGGGTACCATTCCTTATCTGCGGTCAGCATAGCAATCTGCCCACTGGACCCCCATTCCCCACTGCCGTTCTCCTCAACCTTCTGACCTCCATGACTGCTACTCCTTAACATCCCATCCTCCCCTCTGTCCATCCCACGCTGATTTCTTCTTGCCCTATAGCTGAGACCAGCTCACAGTTGTTCCTCTATCTCTCTATCGCTGCATCTCTCCTTCAGCCCATCCATCCCAGTGATAGCACCTGCCCACTGGTCATGAAATGCCTTCCAAAGCCATTTTCCCCACTTTAAATGGGTGGTTTGTTGTGAGATTCAAGGTTAATCCTCTCCATCTGAACTGCAGTGCTACTTTGTTGTATTCATTTAGACTATATTTTTCTCTTTCTCATACACTCCCCATATAAACTTTGCTGTTAGAATTGGCATTGGGCTCTAAAAAGGCAGCCTTAACTTCAAAATAAAACCAGGTTGCTAGTAGTAAATTCAGAATATTTGTACATTTGGCAAGTATAAGGATGCAAATGTATTAAATGAGCCATTTCATCGAGTCTGAAAACCATTTAGTGGGTACTGAAGGTACTGTACAATATCCTTGTGGAGCAGAGTAGAAACCATACAAAAGAAAAGAAAAGAATGGCAACTGGATATTGTTTCTATCAGTTTTTGACTCAGGGTGACTTGTAATGATGGACACTCAATTCCCCTGGCTGAAAATGGGTTGTTACAGTTTTTTATTGCTTCTTGTACACTTGCTGGAGCAGATGTGCTCTAATTAAGCCAACATAGCTGTCTCGCAGCTGTGTTTCATATTTCAGTCGATGATTAGTCGTTTATAAGATCATCCAAAAACAACTCTTCAAGTGACTGTATTTTCACAAGGTTTTGCATAGTCAGGCATGTACACAAACATTGGATGATCTGTAGCAATTCTCATTCCCCAAACCCATGAATACTAGGTCTGGAAGATTGTTTAACATACAGAATCCTGATGTTGAACTTGCACATTTCTCCTCAGGAGGCACTCGTTTGACTCGGCCGATGAAGCTGACACCCCACTTGTACAGAGACCATAATCCTTGTTGCACTGATTGAAGGTCAAACTCCCAAACCTGCCAGTATTTGATGCATATCACCTCCCTTTTTCTTCTTATACAGCGCAAGTAACAAACAGGACTGAAAATACAGAGAAGGATTTAACACATTATGTAAGCTTGCTAGTGTTGTCACGGACTTGTTCTGTGCAGCTGCCTACAGCATTCAGCCTTGCATGATTGAAAAATCACCTCCAATTACTGGGACTGTTTAATCACAGAGGCAGAGTGGGGGGATGCTGACACTTCACCTACTTCCAAAGTTTACAGAAAAGGAGAGGAAGTAAAAAAAATGGTTCAAAACTCCAAAAAGTTCAAGTAAAAAGAACAACTCAACCCTTTGGCCAACGTCTTTCGAGTCGCAGTCCTTGTCAGTCATGTGGATAGATGAAGGGTCTTTTTCACACTCTCCCTACCCACCACCCCTCTGTTCGTGCATCTTTGCAGAGGGTCTGTCATATCAAGTACACCTGAAACCGCTTAGCAGGGAGTAGTGAGTCTGCACTGATGCTGATTTGCTGAACAGGTCTGTTGTTAATTGTGTCTGGTGGCATTCCTCTTGAGACTGTCTATGCTCGAGACGGGCGTCTGGATTGTTCTACAGCACCATGATGGGGGTGGCTGTATTTAGTTACATATACTGTCCTCTGCCCTTTTGGGATAGAAAAATAAAAGTAATTTAATCAACACAGACACATTAATAAGAATAATTTCAGCACTGAGGTGGCTGGTTTGAATCATGTTGCAGAAAAGTTCACAATATTTAGTTCGAGAAAGATCTTTATAGTCTTACAAAAACTCCAAGTGATGCACACAACAGAAGTGGTCAGACAAGTTGACGGTTTTAGGCAATTTTATTTTTCTTGAGGGTGCCCCAGAAGCAGACAGTGTCTCAAATTCTGGTAATTTATTCAAAGTACTTCAAATGTTATACTGAGTTTTACTTACCAGTTAAACAAATGTTGTGTGATTACAGTATTTTGAAAATTGTTCCTTGCAGTCCCCATCATTAAATAAGAATTCAATTTGCTGTATGAGTGCAAGACAGTCTCTGGTATCATCTGCTCTGTCCTTTTTTTAAATTATTTTTCTTTTTCGTTCTTCCTTAAGAAAGAAGGGGTGTGTGTGTGTCATGAACTGGTTAAATGCAGAGCAAGTTAATTCCATATGTGAATGAAATAATCAGGTTGTAGCAACTTTTAAAAATAACGGGATAATAGACCAAGTTGGATGAGCTGTACGATCAAGTCTAATCAAATGTCATCAAACAGCGCTCAGACAAAAAGTTAGCTGAAATTCTTATATGCAAAGCTTTTAAGAATGCTTCAGGGTAAACAAAACTGATGTAAATATACATTTTCAACCAAGAGTTTAGTTTATTTGTCCTGAAAATTGATGCTATGGAGAAGACTTAAGCCCCTTTAGCTAAGTCTTCACGCTTTAATAGAAACTGCATTTTCCATTCATGAACTGTGGTACAAATATGTTCTGCTCACAGTGAAGTAGATGAGAAATCAACTCCGCTTTGGGAAGATGAGCAAAGCATCTGTACAATTCTGTTAATCTGAGGCGGCATTTTATGTAAAAATGCTGCTTTCAGTGATACAGTTTGCAGGCTCACTGTTGATCTAACTGGCTTACTCTGCGTGCTAAATCATTGGCAGGAGGACACAACAGGCAGAACCATTCTCAACTTTTGAGTACATGCAAGCAAAGAAATTTTACATTGGAGTATCAAAAGTGCATTGTATCATCTGAGGACATGGAAAGTGTCCTGAAAACAGCATATGTGAGGCAGTACCTAGAATACTGTGTGAAATCATAAGCTCTTTCTGTATTGGTCTCACTGCAGATGCAGACACTTGTTCTCTGCAATGCACCAAGTGTCCGGGAAGAGAGAAGTCTACAGTCAAAAACTAAAGTAGAGTATCACACACACACACACACACACACACACACACACACACACACACACACACACACACACACACACACACACACACACACACAACTGTGTTTATTAACTTGAGAGGGTGCTTCTATGTGTTCCAAAGCAATCTCCCAGAAAGGAAGCAGTAATCCATGAACTCTTCTTTGGTTCCTCTGCGCCCTGATCTTGACCTCACCTTTTCACCTCAGGTCTTAATAACCTATCACCTTCTCTGGCTGATCCAAATGTCCTCTTCAGCGAAGGCTCTTTTCACCAAGAGAATATCCAGAAAGTGGAGCCACTTTAACTTGAACTCCCACACAAACACGAAAGCTCATCGACAGACACAAGTATAACTTTTGCTATATTGAACCTGTGGCCTCCATATTCCCCAAGAGCATCCTACCCTCCCATTTCTTACTCTGACAGGGTTGCTAGCTGTACTGGAGAGTGATTTTAGGATTCAGTGGCAAGTCTGATGAAGGTGAACAGCTCAGGAGGTCACTACTGTGAATTAATGAAACACGTCTTCTGCATTGCAAGGCTGCTTTCACCTAAAACCAAAGCTGCAAGATTAGAATAATGGGGTCGGACACACAAATAGACAGTATCCATCCTGAATTCACACATAGGCACTGGGATGTGTTTAGCATGGGTTGATATACTAGCAATATTTTGGCTGAAAAAAAAATGCCAAAACTGCAGTTCTTCAAGTGACCACTCAAAGCTGGTCAGATTTTTACAGTTGATGTTAACAGCCTGATATGAACTCAGTAGCATTTTGCATTCTTGTCTTTGTTTTAAAATGGGGATCCTTATGGTTTCTAACAGTCAGACAATCAAAGGAAAAAAAAAACAAAAAAACACAAACATAAACAAACAAACAAAAAAATTTGACAAAAAAACCCCCAAACAAAAACAAAAACAAATATATGTATCAAATTGTGTAGATAGTCCACAAACTGGTGAGTGAATTCAGGATGGCAGAGTCCACTTAGTCTCAGAGTTTTATCCATTAGTTTCAGTAGGGGCATCAGTTCCCTCAATATTACATGTCTACATGTCTGAAAAGATTACTTTTTAAGATAACTTAAAAATTATTTATTTATTAATGCATTGCTGTAATGCAGTTAATGCTATTATGCTTGTGTGTTTTACAAACCACATGCAGCAGTTATACTGCAGTGATCTATTCAAACTTGAGAGTCTATCAATAAAATGAAAAGCCAGGTTATGCTTGTTTGTCTGCTTGGCAGATGAGCAGTAGCAGGACATAACAAGAATTCACTAACGTTACATGTCACAGACATGTCCCAGACTGGTCTGTGAGTAGCACTAAATCTAGCTGACTACCAAACTGGTACAGACTGAGTTTACAAATTTTATTTGTTGTCACATTTCAAACAACAGCTGATATCTGGAAATAGAGACATTACCTTGCTGTTTTGTATCTGCTAAAAGGTTGCCTTGAACAGTAGTAGATTAAAAAATAGGTGAAAATTAAGTCAGCTTCCCATTTATCTGCTTCAAAACAAATCCATGTCTTGGCAACAGCCAAGTATTCATAGCAGTGGGTGCTTGTTCTCATGGGAAAAGGAAAAATGTGTATTTCGGGACAGTCCTTACAGCCACTTTAAATGCAAACGTGAAGTGCTGGATTCCCAATCTTGTATCTTTACCGGTCTACAGCTATAAGCTCAAATACAGCCAAGGTTTTTTTTAATCTACCGACACTGTCTGGAGTGCAGTTCCTCCATCTTCATTACAAAGAAAAGGCCCAGAATGCTGCTTTAATGGTGGCTTTTATCAGGCTGTCTCTCAGTGCAACGTGTCCTTTAAGCTTCAGAGCAAATTTACCCGTGGGCTTATGTCTGTGATCCCCAACTTGAGGGTATTTAGCTGATAAGGCCTCCAGGGGTGGATGGGGATATGTATTATAGATGTGTGGAAGGTGATTTGTTGTTCGCAGACACTGGAAGGGAGGGTATGTGACATCATTCTCAATAGGACTGGATGCTCTCTGAGGAGTCTCCCTCTGCTCAGTGTGGTCATGTGTATGTATGAGGGAGTGCAAACACAGACACTCCCCCATCTCATGGGCCTTGCTAAGGACAGATGACATAGAGTGACTGGCATTAAAAAGAGAGTCAGCGAACGTTCACACATGGGGAAGTTAAAGAGGAAAATGGCACAAACTGAAATTGAGTGTCTGGGGTGTAGGGAGCAGGGAGGTTTTACTCACTTTTGCTTTTAATCTCAGCTAAAGTGGCAGAAAAAGGAGCACTTAAGCAGAAAGCACACAGAGAGTTGATATTAATGTCTTTATGCTTGAGAAAGTTTCCGAAGTAAAAACAAGACACAGTTACAAGAGGAGCAGATGAGGTGCTGTGTAATTAGCTCCTCATTTTGGTTTGCCGGGGGTGTCTGATCCTCTGCATTTTTCAGTTTCATTTGGTAACGAGCATTAGCACTTCAGTTAAAGATTGGATGAATTCTGACTTTTATGCTTTTTTTTCTGGCACGCTTAAAATCTAATAATGAATTTTCAGAGCAAATGGAGCAAATTAAGTGTTTCTCGGTAAAAGCAGGACATAAGAGTCAGCGGCACCGCCCTCAATTTCAGTCAAGTAGAATCTTATGACGTGCTTTAACTAATTTGTTATGTGGATTGGCCAGTACCTTGAGCGCCACCAAGATAGAAAGAATGGCCAAAAGATTTGACAGATATCAATTTATCCTGTGCTACTACTGAAATAACCTCAGCGAGCAGATGTGATGGGTAATAAATTAGCTCACAAAAATCTATTAACCTAAGTAGATCTCTGCATAGCAACAAATCTTTACACGTACAGAAAAAAAAGAAAAAGAAAACACAATTGAACATCCATCTCTCCTACTTTGCTCCTAATGAAGAAACAGCAGCTGCATACAGGGCCACAAATAAACTGCAAGAATTGATCGATGTAGCTGGAAAATCATATTAGACAAGAAATGAAAACATATCTGACCAGTGACCTCATGTTCATCCTGTGATGCATGGCAGTACTGACCCACAGAGCAGCTAGCCCGTGTCAGTGAAAAATCAATGCGGTGACCTTGTGTAATATTTGTAGGTGATAGAATTATGTGTGGGTAGCAAATATGTTAATTTACCAATGGAGCTATATAACTTGAAAAGTCATATCTTTTGCACCATAATGAATTGGCGCACATTGAGAAATTGCACTCCCTGAAAAGACTTGAATAATTACAGATTGCCCGGGATGATGAATATAATGTTTGAACATAGTATTTATTTTGCTTTTATTTACTTACTAGCCAGGCAGCACATTCAAATATGATAGTTTTCTGTGTAATATAACATTACATGTATACAACAGAAAACACAGAATCAATAAGCTAACGTAAGATAAAAACGGTGTAGCTTATGTGATGTGCTGTTTTAGATGATGTGATAGTGTGTTTGTCACAACGAATCTTATCTGTCACCTGATAAGATCATTATGGCAACACAGATGTACTGCAGAAATATGAAGCAGTAGTGTAGCCATAAATAGGACCAATAAAACAGTGAGTGCCATGGCACTAAACATTGATGCTTATGTCTGTTTAGAATTCTTCAATGTATCCCTTTGCAATCTAAAAACTAATTCACTTCAGCATTATTGCCTAAAGTAACGCATCAATGTTCCTCCAAGAGAAAAATATGGATCAGCTGTTAGGGTCTAAAATATTAAACCACAAAACTGGTGGTGCAGGTGTGTAGACTGCTAAACCCAAAACACAACCCATAGACTGCAGGATGTTTTACTTATCAGAATGTACTATTTTCGGCTGAAGGAAAGGACAGAGTTGAAATAAACTCAACAGCTGTCACTGTCTGCAAAACAATGTAATGTGCAAAAGCTAAGGAGAATTATAGATAACAGACAGGTAATCAGTGTGCCACAGGTATATCAAATGTGCAAAACCACAAAGGCTTTCTGATGCAAAAAGATTTAAAGTATTTCATCAGGCTGAAAACCTGGAGAGAGAGTTTATTACTATTAGCTGAACTACATAGTAGCAGTTAAGAAGTCACCAAACCTTAGGTGCGAGTCAGATCCTGAGTTCTGTGTGTTTAAAACCAAGCTTAGTGTGAGTAAGCAGAAAATTTAATGACTGGAGTCATTTACAAGCCCCCATTATCTGAGTCCAAGCCCCAGTCAAGGCCTCTAAATTATTACTCTGATTTATTACAAAGAGGGCAGCTGTTTGACTCCCACTAATATGTGTATCAACCTACCAACTGTGTGGAAGTGTAGAAAACATTTCACTTTGAATATGAGATTCTGATAAATTCTGTTGGTGTTACTGTAGATTTAAACTATCTCTGAGGTTACATTATTGTTTTACCTGCCTGTTCAAATTCACAATTTAAAATTAGGTTATTAGCGCCAAAATGTGTTACTTCTAAATACTAGTCCTCAAACATGAATACATTTACAGCACACAGACCAAAAGAAAATAATTACATTTCGGGCTCAGCACCTTGTCACATTAGCAATCCGTTGTTACACTTTGTGGTTTATTGCATTTTTATTTTTATTTTTTAACGTTTCAGGTCTGTGCTAAAATTAGGTCATTGTTACATATTGGGCTCTGATTGAGTGCCATTAATTTGCTTCCTGAACAAATGCACATTTTGGCAAGAGAGTCAAGTCTTTGCAATGGTTGGAGATTGTGCTCATTTTTGTATAGCTTCAGTCCTTACCGGCCTTATTCAACAGACTTTAAAGGCTCTGTTCTCTGGGCTCATCCTGAACAAATATGAGTTAAATCTTGACTTTGTCCCTATCTTTTATTTGACTACTCTTTTACTTATCCAACAAGTTAGAGAAAAAGTAAATCTGTTGCATCTCAATCTCCAGAAAATAACTGTAGCTGAGTAAGATGGGACATCAATACCAGCCCTCACTGGTTCCCCCCTGAAGGCTAAATATAAAAGATTTAACATAAACATTCAAAAGTCTTGATCAATGAATAAGCCAGACTCCTCAGTCCCATCCTCTGCAGTCAATGTCAAAGCCTGAGAACAAGTCTGACTCATCAGTGCTCAAGTTCGAGTGGTTGATGGCCTTACTTTCATTTTTGTTCCCTTGGTTTCTCAGAAAAAAGTGTTGTGCTTGCTAGCATATCATGTGGGTAATACTCTTTCATGCAATCAACAAGTACCTCATACAACTCCTCTTCAGAAAGAAAATCAACTAACTACCCTTTCAAATAATGTACTTCACTTGTATAAGAGTCTTTTGTGGTTAGATCCACTGTAGATGGATCCACTTCTTCCTCTGTTATTCAGTGAATTTATTTTTCCCTATGTGTAATTGTAATAATACAGTATAATGACATGCAATAACAGACATACACTTCTTCCGCTGTTTGAGACAGAACCTTGTTTGCTTACTCATAGACAATTGTTAATTGAAGACGTGATTAAACTCTAAGAGTATAGTTTATTTCAAGTGAAAATAATGAATACGATTGCATCTGCATGTTTGTATGGATCGTGTATGTGATGGACAGGAACACATAAAAAAGAGAAAACACTGTAGAGACCTGCCCTCCCCTTATGTCATGTATCAGTCATGAAGCGAGAAACAATGGTAAGCAAAAGAAAAAAAAAGGCACATTAATGTGAATAACATACTCATGTAGACTCACACATGAAGTACAAGCTGTAGCATGGTTGGACAGCCAATTACAGAAGCAGCCTGCAGAGGAGGAGAAGAGGTAGAGAGATGAAAAGTGAAGTAGAGAAAGAGGAGGCATGTAAGGGTTGGGGGGACCCTAATGCCCATCAGCTGCTGATGTTAAACTCAAAGTCTGATCATCGCCTCTCAGCAGGCCTGGAGAGAGCTGCCGAGGATTTTTCCCACACGTATCTCCCCTTTCTTTTCTTCCTCTCCTTATTTTTAATGGGCAGCCTGTTCTCTTCTGACACTGTCTCCTTCACTTGTAGTGCGTCGGGCTGCTGTGCACAGCAGAGAGACTGCTCTTTGATGGACGTCCTCTGTCTGCTTTTCTCCCTGTGTCTTCCTGCTGGTCTCTACCTCTTTCTCTCTGCCATCCCTTCTCTCTGCATGCTTCTCTCTCAAATAAACCCACATAATGCCCCTCTTTTTCTTTCATACAGCTCTGTCATTGTTCTGCTTTTGTGTGTGTGTGTCTCTCTCTCCTCCTCTTTCTCTTATATATCTCTCTCTCTCCCTCTCTCTTCCTTATACTGTTCAATAACGTTTGTCTTCACGCCTCTTCAATCTCCTCTCGCTGTTTGATATCTCAGGGAAAAAAAGCAAAGCGAGACTGACATGTAGAAGATGTTTTCTCTGTGTTTTTTGAGAACGAGTATGAGCACTTTGCTTCCCCTCTTTTAAGGTAGTATTTTGTCTTTTTTGAGTGTTCTGCTGCCTTCTTGGTGTTTTTCTTTTTGAATTAGCTGCTGAAACTCTCATGCTCCTCTTGGATGGTGTGGTCAAGTACCTCAGAGAAAAGGCAGTTTTCCTAACAAGAACTGCTGCTTTGATTTGAGGCCTTTTTATTGCAGGAATGGGTCTCCGTAATTACAAACCAGAGGTGAGTGAAAGCGCTCGGAGTGCTTATGTACCTGTGTTTACTTTGCTCATTTGGTGTTAGTGCTAATTCACCTGAGAGAAGGATTTCATAGCCAAGAGAGAGGGCTCTGCTGCACCTTGCCTGTCAGTTTCAGCACCCTCTAATTTCACTTTTCCCCAAAGCATAGCTCACAGGAGCAGTCAGCGGCTATTAACTGAGGTGCTACACCTCATGCCAGACAGAAAAATATCACACCGTGCTGGACGGATGCAGCGCAAACAGAGAAGAAGTGTGGAGGTGACAGAGAGGGGAGGAAAGGAAGAAGGTGTCCTTTCTGCCTCCTGTGGCCTGTCTTTATGAGAGTGTGTTTATGTAGGGTGTAGCAGGATGTGACCAGACAGGGAGAGGAACAGAGAGTGACAGCTAGAAGACAAAGATGCTGTAGCACGTGTCGCACATTGCTCATGTCAAAGAAATCAAAGTTTTCAGTAACACTTTAGATAAACTTACACTTTTTAGCATCAGTAAAACATTACTTTAGTAATAATTAACACTTAAGTCATAATCTCTAGAGCACTGTTCATACATTAATACTCATTTACATATCATGTACTTACAGTTAGAAACATTGTTATCATCAATGAATATGACCCTGGTGTACCACTGGTTCTTAATGACCATTATAGCTTATTTGTTATTTGTGAATTCATCATTAATAAAGTATTAATAAAGCTTTAGTTAACACATTATAAAGATTCATATTCATCAATAACAAAACATTTGTATCTATTTGTACATGACATGCAAATGTTTATTAATGTATGACCAATGCTTTACTAATGCTTAAACATGTGAGCTAATCTAGAGTGTTACCAAGGAGGTAGTATATGTGTACAGTCTATATATTTATTCAAACTGTTCAAAGCTCAACTTCTTTTCTTTCTATTGTTTAACTTCGACAAAATGGAAAAACTTTCAACACCAAAGAGTGCATTATCGATACAGCCCTCTTTTTACTTGTGACAGACGGGAACTATTTCTCAGTGGGGAATTGAAACATTTTGACTCTACATCAATATCAAGAAAGAAACAGAGTTATCTTTTCTTTCAAACAAGGAAAAATAAAAACATTGTCAATCCTCCTTTCGAAAGGCAGAAACTGTACATAGGTTTGAGAAAACTGACTTTTTAATCTCAACGCATCTGAAAAATAAGATGGGCTACCTGCATCCATATCTCTATAATCCAGGGTGCACTACTACGGCTGCATCAGTCAACATAAAAAGACAGAACGTTATGGAAGCTCTAACTTGGCACTAGACAAGTCTACAGCAAATCATAATCATTTTTTAATGAACTGATAAGTCTGTACGGTCGCATTTTATCATATCTTCTTTTAATAAACCCTGCATGGGTGGCCGCACCTCATACGTTGCATATCAAGGCACTAACATTAAGCAGCAAAGAAGCTCACACACTCGATAAACATGTGTATGTGTGTGTGTGTGCATGTGCTTGTTTGTGTGTGTGTGTGTGTGTGTGTCCATCTGTCTGTCTGTCTTTGCACCGAGATAAAGGCTGTGATGGTTGCTGCAAAACAAAGTTTCGACAGATCATCTGACAGGGACATAGAGAGACAGACATCCAAGCAGACAGCAAAACCGACAGGTAGACGCAAAGACAGAGCTCTAGGAGGTGCTAAGTGACAGCTGGGAAGAGAAATGACTGACTTTAGTGCAGTGTGGCATTCATGCTTCGACTGCCAGGGAAAAATGCCCCCTCTAGAGACTTTGGTGACATGATGAAACCTCACGAGAGGGGGGCAGATTTCACGAAGAAATGTCTGAGTATCTTGCAGTTTTTATACCCAGAACGCTACAATGATAATGTTAACCATCATTCCATGTTATCTCTCTGAGCCAGGGTATGTTTTGTGCATGTCAAAATGTGTACGTCTTAGTTATTTCTCTTCACTACGCCCTTAGCTCTGACATGTAAAAGTCAGTTTTTCCTCAGTGTTTACAGACTGGGAGGCACTAAGTATCCCTCCTCAGGGACCCAATCATGAATTGCCAACGTACAACACAAGCAACAAGGAAGCATAGCAAGAACAATGCGCTGGCATATAATGAGAGGCTAAAGTTAGGTTGCGCCTCCAGGGAAATGTGATGCACAAAAGCAGAGAGAAAGAATGATAGTCAAGGTTTTTGAGAAGCTGGGGAAGAAACAAGGAGCAATCACAAAGAGATGTTTTTGCAATGTGAACAGCCGCTTTTCAGTACTTAAAATGCCATCCACTTAATTAAATCAAATTAGACCATCCACCATTTCACCAGACTGGAGAGATGCAGCTATAGAAAATGAAAAATCAGTTATAAATTAAGACAAATATCTTCACCAAATCTATTGCTGTGCAGGACCATCTACGAAATAGATGAATGCATGAGTTATGCAGCATAAATCTACATTTTCATGCTCCTGGAAAGGATCAAAAGGGTCTGACCTTGAGTGTTTCTTACAGCAGTGTTGATGATGTATATGAAGAAAAACTGCAGTATGTAATAAGACAAAGCCTCAATGCAGGGAATCGAATGTTCCCCTGTATGTTTATTTGATCTCGTTCGAATGCAGTCATACCACATTGATTGCACGGCCACGTTCTGTTATCCTTACACACAGACTTGGTTTGTTTGGCTCTGTGGTGCACTTACTGATTTTGATGAGGTCTTTTGTGCAAGCCAGCCAACTACAAAGTCTCATATAGCTCGATGACACAGTGTGACCACCTCCTGCAGTGCACGCTGTTTGCTCATTAATTTAACACGGATCAAATCAGATGGGTTGGACATGGTCAGGAGATGTGCATGTTGAAACTGAAGGTTTCCATTGACCATGCATCATAACGTATAAATACATGCATGTGAACCACCTATTGTTAGAGAAATTATTTGAAAACTTTATTTTTTTCTAATGCCAATAGCCCTATTCACAGGGGGTTGATCTTTTTTTTAATTCTGAAGTCTTGTAAAGGGCAACATAGATCACCTTGTATGTTCCTGGTGACACTATAATGTGCACAGTCTGTTAGCTCTACAAAGGCAGTGAGCTTGTTCTTTACCGTAGTCTGCAGCAAAGCTTTTCATCCTTTCTCCACATCTGGATCTCCAGATTTCTGGCCATATAGAACAACTATTGGGGGAAAGCTCTGAATCGCCATAAATGTCTAGTAACTTACGTTTAAGAGCAATAAAACACTGAGAAAGTAACACAGTTTACCATCTATTTGATCAAAGTTTATCAACAATATGACCATGCACTCTAAAAACAGTGCATCTGTGCCAACCTGTTCGTGCAGAAAGACCTTAATTCATATTTTTGACTCCCTATTTTATAAAATTCCCCAAAAAAAGTTTTTCTGTTTGAACATTAAATAGATTTTCTTTGTGGTGTATTCAATTTAATATAGGTTGATGGGGATTTACAAATCATTGTATTCTGTTTTTATTTACATTTTATACAACATCCAATTGCATTGGAATTAGGGTTGTACGTATTGTATAAATGAAAAAGCAATAAAAAGCAAAAAAATCAAAACAAACATCAAATGCATTAAGGTCAAATAATCTCTTATTTAATTAAGTTACATACAGAGGGATGAAATGACAAAAGCAAGTCTGTAAAAGTGGGTTTTAACAGTCAGAAAGGTTGTTCCAAAGTCAAGGCACCCCGGTGGAAAAAGCCAAATCACCCTTTGATTTGAGCCTTGACTTTTGAATGAACAAAAGAACCCCAACCAAGGATTTAAGGCGAAGAGATGGCTTGTAAGGTGTCAATATTTCTGTGATTTAGAATGGTGCAAGACTTAAATGAGCTTTAAAAGTGCTCAGTAAAATCTTAAAATCAATTCTAAAACACACAGGTAGCAAGTGAAGAGATTTGGTGTCATTGTTGAAACTAGTAAGAAGCCCAGATACTACATTTGGACCAGTTTAAGGTAGGATGGGTGATTATGAGTGATACCAGAGAAGAGGACATTACAGTAGTTCAGCTGGGAGAAGATGAATGAATGACCTATTCCAGGTTAGCTTGTGACAAAAATACTGATTCAGACCATTTAAGTATTATCAGAGGATAGAAAATCAAATTGTTTTCATCATGTTTCATATTGTTAGTTTTAAAAGAGATTTTTGATACAATTTATAAACTTGCTTTGCAAGCTGAACAGAAGGTGTAAGCAGATAACAATACACAATTCAAGCTAGTGTTAATATAAATAGTCTGTGGATGATGAAGCCAATGTTTAACACATCATTTGAGTCTCCTGTTCACTGACTTCATCGTGTGAAAGTGGTGATTAAAACTGTCACGCTTGGCAGATATTTTTAATGATACGTCTCCTGTGTTGGATCTCCAAGCCTATACACACTGAGGTACGGTTAAACACGTTAAACACACACACACACACACACACCACGCTAACACCACAAACGTAGGTACATGTGAAGTTCAGCTTATAAAGAGATAGGTCAAGTTTAAATGAAAGACTTATGTGGGTCTTATGAAGGTGTTAGACCTGAACAAACAGCTTCACTAACCTTGAGAGTGTTTCAGAGTAACAGGGATGAATTGTATTTATTCTACCTATTTGATCTCCCATAGGTGTTTAACTGTGATATGCAGTTGTGATGTTGTGTTTCATATTTTAATGAAACCATTCTGTGACAGCTTCAATTTGAAGACTTTCGCATTTTGATTAGCTTTGGTTCCAATTTATAACCGCAATCGTAATAGATTATGGTGGATGAACAACTAATGCTTCTTGTTTGTATTACTCTAGCACTAGTGTTTGTGAGCAGTGATGTTGCAGGGTAAGAGTCCTGGGTCTCTGATGTATTATAATCTGAAAAGATGCTGTTAATCCACTATCCATGGGCTCCAGAGATGTACCTTATACTTGTACAGGTAAAACTATTTGATTGAATTCTGAGAAACTTTAACATCATAAATAAGGCTATATCTCATGTGCGTCATCTTCTCTAAGTGAGATTGCTTATAGATGAGGAACCTTTTTCTTGATGTGTAAACACTGCCATCTGTTTCCCTGTCCTAACTTATCAAAGTCAATTTTATGATGAGTTTTTCTTTCTTGTGTGTGCGTTCAGTTTCAAAAACCATTGCACATTTCAACAGTGCAAATACGTTTGAGCTCAAAGTTCAAGACAAGGATACTCCATTCATTGAGGACAACCCAAAGAAGTGAAAGAGGAAAGAGGTTGGATACATCTCTGTCAGATCAAGTTATTGTCAGTGGTGCTATGAGGTAGACCAATGGACAGCTGTAGAAGAATGACAGGTCTCAACTCCCTTGCAAATTTATGACCAGGGCAGCTTTCTGTCTAAGCTTCTGTAGCTCCTAACAGCTTATGAGTCTCCCATGATTGTGGAAAGCATCCAGAAGATGGTAATTTGAAATCCAAGCATCTCTTTAACAAGCCTAGAAATCAAATCTGAGGTGATTGCATCCTCTGGTGTCATAAGCTGTAAATTAATCCAAAGTTGCCAATGACAGCATGTTGAAACATGTAGATGACACAAAGAGGTTTCGACAAAATACATTGGCAGAAAACATAGTGCCTTGAAACCACGATAAAATACATCATATGTAATCTCTTGTGTTGGGCAATATGGACTTGGGGTCTGCTGACCTTCAGCAGCAGGGAAACACAAGTGTAGGGAGCAGGAAAGGGTTTGGCCTAATGGCTATTACTAAATGCTATTACTTTGTATCAGCTGATTGTCCAAAGCAAAATATTCTCTATCTATCTCAGGGTTGTTCCTAGTGGCAATAGTTGCCTATTGAAGCTGCTTTTGAAAACTGAAATGAGTGCTGATTCACCAAAATTAGAAGTCCAACTTATGAAACTAAAATGAGGATCAGGATAATTAAAAAGTTTGTTGAAGAAAAGACAGCAGACTCTTTTTTGTTGTTTACCACAATTGGTTGGCGGCTGTGACCAAGTTTGGTTGTAAAAAATGTTTTAAAATCTTTGTTTTCTTTACAATTTAACAGCTTTTTTCAATCCAAACCCAGATTAGACAAATATTTTCTTAACTTCTCTTTAACTCTATATGAAAAATGTCTTTGGAGGCCTCTTCAGTTCCACATACTGACTGACATTTCACAAATATAATATTCTTTTACATCTCTGAGAAGAAACAAATAAACATACATTCCCTTACACCTGCAGACCTGACCCTTCACACAGCCAAGCACACCCACAGTCACCAGGGCACACACTGATAACCTTGCCACAGTGAATGTTTCAATAGTTTATCTTCAGCTCCCTTTTTCTCCATCTCAGCTGTGGGAGGAGAGGGGACTGCTTCTATCGACAGGCCTCCCGCCTTCCCTCAGACACCCCTCAGATTTGCAGCTCTGAGGCAGAAGAGCTCTGCCCTTGAAATATGTATGATTAAAAAAAATAAGAAGAGGTAGAGGTATATGAGGATAGGATGATGGAGCTGGATGACACATCATTGACTGCGTGCCTCACCGTGACATGCTAGTTATTCACATTAGATCAAGGTTATGTGTTAGTTACTCACATTAGATGAGATTTGCCCTGTCATGGATCAAGGTATACTTTCATCTCAGCTCTCATAGCGGGAGACATGAGTTTGGCAGTAACAGTGAGAGTACATGTGATGCATTCAGTCTCTGAAACTTCAAAGAACATGCCCTTCTCTCTCACACTTTTCTGTACCGTGGAACAGCATGGCAGCTCTCTGCAGTTATTAATACATACCCTAATTCTCATTTCAATAATGTAGAGGGCAAAATAGTAGCTGATCCTACCAAGAGTACTCGAATGGGAACATTAAATTCTTTCATTTGTCAGTAAAGGAAATGCTTTATACAGTAGTTGCTCAGTGCCCTTATAAGTCGAACTGATTTTGGAGTGGGTTTTTTCATATTTCTTTCTTTTGCAGCCTCCATTCATTCTCATCTGTCATTGCATTCATCAGCTCAACTCAAACTTTATTTAAAGAGTATGTTTAAAACAAACAAAGTTGACTGAAGTGCTGCACAGGTTTAAGGCAGCACAATTGACAAACTAGAGAATGCAAATATACATTTAATAAGACAGAATGAGTAATTAAAATCCAGTTAAAATTTCATCAGATGTCCACTCAACCTTGATTAAAAGCCAGGGGGAAGAGGTGAGTCTTTAGAAAAGATTTGAACACCTATCCCTCTTGATTAAACTATTAATGTGTCAATCCTTCAACCCATCAACCTTTGGACTGTCCTGCAGCAGGCTTCAAGCTCATTTCTGGGTTGAAATGTAGCTATTTTGGGGGGCTGAGGGGTAAATTGAGGTAAAATACTCCATTCCTTGTTGTAATGTAGCAGATGTTCAAAATTGTGCTAAAATCATGTTTGTCTATCCTGTCACTAGGTCGCAAGTCATTAGCAATGATGCTGAATCAAAATATTGTCAAAAAAATAAAACTTTATATTTCTATTGAAGCACTTTAGCCAGAAATGATAAGGAAATTCAAGCCACATTGATACAATTCACAATGACTGTACTGAATACTGTAAAATAACTGACATGCAGACAACTGCTCCATCCACTGTCCCATTCTCTCCCTCCAATTTGAGGCATGAAAAATTCTGTGCCCCCAAAACTTTTATTTTGAACCCTCTCCATCTGAGAGGTATGGGTAATACTTAGGAACAAAGTGAGAAACTGATTCATCAGCATAGCTTTTGTGCCTGTCTTTTCACAGTTTCTTTGTTCGAAAATAGTCCTTGTATTTCTAGTGACGTCTTATCAATGTCATAAGCACAAAAGGTCATTAAGCAGTAACAGAGAAACTTAACTGGACATCCATAAAGTAATCTATTTTATTTTAATTGATACGGATATTAGCAATGAATGTATATAATGATCCAGTGCCCCTTAAAAGTCAGCCTAAGCAGCTGCTAATGAGAACCAGATGCATCTCATTCAGTCACCTTTGATAAGGAACAGACAAACTTGCTTTCTGAAAAAAGACAATCCATTAGGTCTGTGGCAAGATGTGACCTGGGCTGCCTGTGCAATCTTTGGATTTGATTTCCAATGAAATCAGGTGAATGTCTGTCCCTGCAAAATGTAAAGGCTGATTAGGATGCTTTGACACAAGCACTGACTGCTGTCTGCCAAGGTTACTTTACTTCATTGTTCTTTTCTCTCTGTCTCTCTATCATATCCTATGAGTAATGTTTTTAATTTCTTGCTGCACTAGAGATATTTTGTCTCTCTTAGTTGCCAGACTATTTTGTCGTTGCTCTTTATTTTTCACTGGGATATACAATATCACTATGAAAAAAAAACATGGTATTCTACTGGTCAAATATAAAATTCCTGGACAAAGGAAGGGTAAAAAAAAATCTCTTGTTTCTCATAGAAGCACAGTTTTAATGGCATTAATGATAGATTGTACCTGAGCTGATAGAGCAATCTTCCTAGGTCAGATAGTTTTCCCTCACGTACGTTGTTCAATTGCTCTAATTTGTGCTCTGTAGTTGTCTGTTCAGCCATGGAAGCTGAAATCCTCAGACTTTGTGTTCAGTTTAAGTTTGACTTTGGCTTCTGTGGCTTGAAACACAAGGACACATATCCACCAGTCAGCACAAGAACTGCAAAATGTTCCCTTTTATCGCTTCTCACTTTCATGAAAATGTGAAACATGCAGCAGCCTTTGGAGAAACATGGTTAGGTGGAAGTGGTGCCACAAAGGCTGAGTGCTGATTCTCTTGGACAATCAAAGTCAGGAGGAAGAGTTTATCCAAATCCAATTGGGAAATGTTTGACAGGTAGAAAAGCTGTAATGCTTCAATTTTGATTGTTGATAATTCCACAAGTAATCAAGTCTTGATCTAAATGTTTTTGGGGTTTTTTTTGTGTGTGTTGTTTGTTTGTTTTTTTAATCGCAAATTTGTTTGTCTTTAGTCGTTTTTCATGTTTATGTGCTTTCATAGCTACTGTAGATACCAAAATTTCTAGGGAGTATGTAGTTCCATTTTTGTAAAGAGATGTCTGTCTCTGTCAAAAACATCGTTTTTTTCCCCCCAATAACCTCTTATCTTCTTACACTTTTCAGAAAAATCCCTCTTTGTTAATGCTCCTGTGAGGATTTCCCTCCTGATTTTGGTGTTCCCTGTGAACACATCTTTTTTTGACTTTGAGACACTTTTCAGTAGTATTTTTTGACAAATAGAATCTCCTTCAGTTTTCTTTACACTATCAAATGCTTAATTTACTGTGAATGTCTCCTGTGGGAAAAGGAAAAACTAGTTTTTTTACAGCTCATCTTGTCTGACACTTAGCCTCTTTGCAGTGTTTAAGCTGTTAGAAAATTACTAAAGTACATAAGTTGTTAGACTTCTTGATGGTTTTGTATTCACTTATAGGTCACACTGAGTCATTTCAGTCCATTTCATAACCAGTGAGAGCTCTCCAGAGGAGTTTTAACAATATATCTATTAGAACTAGGGTTAATTCAGAGAGCTAGGGCAGTTATCAGATTACCTGATCATATTTAAACAAACAAAATGTTCCCAAGAGAAGTCAGGCCTTGACACTTGCTGTGTCGACATCTTCTCTTTTTATCTAACTGAACAAGACTGAGCTGCATGTGGAAGCCTCCTCTCTCTGCACAGTGGAGGATTTCTTCCCTTTGTGATGGACGGAGGTGCCAATAAAGCAGAGCAGGGTTGTTTGAGAAGCAAGAAAAAGCTCAAGTCAGCTACATCATTTGTCAAAATGCTAACAAAACATGAAAAAGGCCCGACAAATCTCTCCGCTTTTCGGTTTCTACTGTCTATCTCTGACACTAGAGCTCATTGTTATAACCTTCCTATAGCTACCTGGTGCATTTTGACAGGTGAGTCAAAGGATAAAATGCACACACACACACACACACACCATACACACATACACACACACAAATGCAGTCCTCTCGTCATGGATCCCTCAAGGCCTGCTGTCTGTGGAGGGGCAGTTGAAGGTATGGAAAGTAAGAAACCAAATGTATCCTTGTGTGTCAATGTGGGTGTGTGTTACCCTTTTCCTCAGCGAGAGTCATTACGCAGCTTTCTCTCTGGGAATTGACATTTTCTTCCCTTACTTGCCATTTTCACAGACAGAGTCGTGACTTTCTTGTCATAAGAGGCACCCACTTGGTAGCTTTGTAAAGTTTGCACACTCGTTGGTGTCCGCACACGCAAGCACACACACACACAGCTGCACATATGTACGCACTATCCCTGCAAGTTTTGGTAGGCCAACCCCTCAAGGGTGGCCTTAACTTAAACTCAGGTAAGAACACAATGCATATTTCTAGAAACATGCAGCCTAATTAGGCAAAGAACAAAAAGATCACATTCTCATGTACCTACGGTTTCTAATTAAAGGAAATACCTCATTTTCCTCTCATACCTATTCATGACCAAAATAGACATGGAAAAGAGGGGGAAAAAAACTTAAAGTACAAAGTAGAATTGTACTCTGCCTCAGGTGATTTGTCTCTGCCCCAGGGCTTAAGCCCACTCACTCTTTAAGAGAGATTTTTCCGTTCCAGAGTCATTTCCGTTCCTCCGTCTGTTCTTATTAAACAAGCGTCAGAAAGAACAAGACAGAGAAGGAAATGAGGAGAAATCAGAGTCCTGTGCTCCCCCTCGTCTCTTTGACTCACTGTTCTGGGAAGCAGTGCCTTACAGGACATTTTTATCACACACCTGTCAGCACTGGAGGACTATACAGTGAGTAATGCCTGTGGTGAAGATCACACAGACTAGCAGGCCAGCTGTTGAAGCCTAGATCTGGCATGGATGTCCTTGAGGTAAAGGGGGATGGTTGTTTGAAGGGAATGGGGACAACATGTGCAAAGCTCAGTTAGCTTGTAGCGACAGTTAGCGGGTGTCAGCGATGCTCACTGGGGGCACTGAACGTGTCAAAGGAAGGATAAATAAACATCAGTACCTGTGTGATAGAAATCCCACGAGATGATGCAGACATGGTGCAGCGGCGGACATAAGGCACAGCTGGGACAGATCTGAGAATGACTTTCACATAAAGACTGTCAGGAAGATGAACTGGCTGCCTTTGGGGATGTGATGTTCTGAAAATGCCTCCTATAAAACCCTGACTTTCCTCTACCTGGCCCATACACTGCACATGCAGCGATTAGGCTAGTTGTATTTTTGATGATAAACCTGACTTTAACAAAAACAGTGCTCTTGCTGAGTCCAAAATATCAATAAAGCTCAAACCTGAATAATAAAGGAAGTAAAAGTCAGGATTGTTGCTCTTCAGGAAAATGTCCCAAGACACTGATCACCTTAGTATAAACATACTTGACTTAAAAATCTGAGCCTTTTTAAACCTACAATTTCTTATGAAATGAAGTAAACCAAAAACTGAAAATACAGGTAATTTAGGGTGACCGAACATCCTCTTTTGCCTGAACATGTCCTCCTTTTAGGTGGTAAAATAATGTCCCAGGGATTGTATAACATTCCCCAAAATATCTGGGTTTTTCTTAGCTTTTCTTACAGATCATTGAAACGTATAACAAAACTCTGCACCGAGCTACAGATTTACCAGCCTGTCAAGATGCTGAGTGTGCAGGAAAGCAGAAAATAGACCAAATATTAGGAAAAAGTCAAAACTTAGAGTTAAAAAGAGGTCAAAATAAGGAGACAAAAAGTCATTTTTTTAAATACAGTGTTGAAATATTGAGATAAAAAATAAAAAATTGAGATAAATTGAATATATTTTGAGACGTTAAGCTGTGATTTTGAAATAAAGGTTAAGGTTATGAGAGAAAAAGTCAAAATTTTGATATCAAATCATGAAATCATAGTCAGACTCCGAAAAAGACTAAATTTTGAGATTACCAGTCAAAATTCTGGCATAATGAGGCCACATTTGTGTTTAAAAAAAAGTCAAATTTTTGGGATACAGAGTCAAAAATTTGAGATGAAGTAATGAATGAAATGATGAAATAAAAAACTATATTTCTAAGCAGAGAAAAATATCTGAATAGTCTAAACTGGTCAAATGCAATACAGGCTAAAGAGAATAATGAAATGCTGCCTTCTTATGCGTTGATGTGAGTAGAGACATTGAGCTATCCAAAGGAGACTTTTTTCGCTGGCAGAGGCAAATGAGATCAAGACAAAGCAGTGAAAGTGCAGGTTTGATGTCATGCTTGCTGCTGCTGTATAACAGGCAATATGAAGGCAACCAGTCCTTAAAATTACTTATGTATGACACACCTAATGAAGAACCCCAGTCAGAAATCAGACCCAAATTTGTCCTTACTTTCATGAACCCCAGCTTGTTTCATCTGAGAAAGAAATCAAAAGCTGACTTAGAGAAAAAGCTTGAGGGCACTGCAATTTGAAGCTTCATTCTACGTCTGACTGGGCCACCTTTTTCCCTGTTAATTATCACATTTGGGATCCTAACGACTAATGAAAAAAAAGAATGATGCAATCAAGAGTCCCTGACCGACCAAACGTGTCCCATGTGAGTGAACAGCAGACCCATAGGAGAGGCATTGATCCAGGCGGTCTGTTAGGAGCCATCAAGGACTTCAGTCTTTCTTGGCCCCATCAAAGAGTTCTTTGATATAAGAACTAGATCTAAATCAGATTTAGCAGCAACATTTGTGTATTTTCTACCTTAATTATTCAAAGGCTTTAGGACTACAGGGCTACTGTCTTTGCTGTAACAAAGATGCAATTAAAAATGGATGCTAATGTCCAAAAAGGCTTCACTCCTACAAGTGATCCTTTAAGAGGCATTTTTCTAGGGACACCATCTCTTCAATTGGCAAATTTCAAATGTTCTTGAAATTTTGATCAATCGCTGACTATTCAGCGCACCAACATCCAAGCTTTCTTTGGTGGTTTGTTGTTAAACCCCTGCTGAGGCAATGACAGTGAATCATTGATGGGTGAATGGGATATTCGGAGCTTGGTCTGAGGAATACCAAGAGCCCAGCAATGAATTTTGAAAGTCTCAGAAGAGCAAGAGAGGGGCTTTACTTTTATACAGCCCTGGATCAGGGGCCTGGTTGAATCAGTAATGATCTGCACTGACACACAAACACATCACGCTCTCCTCTCACTACTTCTCCATTCTGTCTCATTCTGCCTTTTATGCTTCATTTTGTCACTTCTAAATCCAGCGTGGTGCTATGTTGTAATACAGTGTTTTAGAAGAGAAACATCCTCCTATCGGCAATCTAAGACATCAAGATATGGCTCTGCCAGATTTGTCTGCAGAGCAAAACAAATTTTAATATGCAACAGAGGAGTTTGCATCATATGTTTGCACTAAAATGTGTGAAAAGAGGCTTTGTCTGATGTTTGATTGTGTGTGACATAGGAGAGAAATGGCAAGAAAAAGAGAAAAAAAGCAGTCACTTTAAACGGACAGGAGCACAAAAGCAGTTGAGGTGGTGTGAGCAGATGTATAATCGATACCGAACAGGTACCCTTTTTAGATGCAGAGCGAGGAGGGAAATTAAGACAGGAAAACGGACAATGATAGGAACTCCAGTGGAGGACGAGAAGTAGATTGCAGTTTGCACTTAAAAGTCGACAAGACAGCTCATTTAAAGTAAGAACACAAGGCAAAACCACCTGGGAGCCAGTTGCCTACACAAGAAATAGACACAGGACTACTGCGCTTTAAAAGGAGCTTGAACAGAAGTTCTGCCTGATTCTGCTCTCGGGAAAAAATCAATTACAACTTTGTTCAATATTCACACATACTTTCTGTCAAAATTAGGAAGAGAGCATTTGTTCTCATTTAATGGCCATAGTTCATGTTCTGTGATGAAGCTAAATGACATAAAGATCTGTTGTTTCCTGCCTGTGATCCAACTTTCATCCTCCATCATCATTGTGTTTCCTGTAACGGTGCATCATTTGTCATCATTGGAGCATAACTTGAAGGAGATTTATGCAGTCAACAAACCACCAAAACAAATCACATAGAGGAAGAAACAGAGTGATCCGGTCCTGGCTCAGACTACACACAGAAAAGTTTCAGTTTTCCAAATGTCTTTATAATGATAGAGACTTCTTCACAGCTGCAATGACTGCAAGCTCTGTCAGATCTGTGCAGATGGTCCTGGAAATGTATTTGAGCTTTGCTAATAGCACATAAGAGCATGGCTGATGTCCACTTCTTTGGACTGAAACACCTTGATAACTATTTGATGGATCACCTGATACACGTGGTCCCAGTGTAAATAAGTCCAACAATGTTAATGATACCATGAAGTTTCAATAACACTGGACTGTGAGGAAGATGAAGACAATTATCACCATTATTACCATCACTTGCAACATTGTTGAGTCTTGGGAATAGTATAATATCTTAGTGCACGTAACATCACAATGTGTGGGGGAAAATGAATCAGTGGGTTACCTCTCTAACAGACTAATAAGCCTTCTGTTATTTATCTAATGTGTATAATGGGATGTTATTTCTGTCTCTATTTGGACATACATTCCCAATTCTACCCTATTCTTTGAATTGTGCACAGCAGTGTTTTGCCCTGATGCATACAGACAGGGCACTTCTGAATAATATCCCTTGTGATTCCTTCTACAAACACGTGAGCTCACACGGAAAGAGACAAGCACACTCCATAATGCAAATAGAGATTCAAGAAAAGTATTGGGAAACCAACACAAGAAACGCAGGGCAAAAATTTTTTACACTCTCCCAGCCTCCTTCCCTCTCTCTGCTTTTTCTTCACATTACCTGACACAAGGACTGAGAAAGAGAGGACGAGAGAGGGGGAGTGGGGTGGGGGGGCACACACTGTTCAAAGCCTTGTCCCAGAAAATAAGACAACACTACTTTTTCAAAGGGGATTTCCTGGGAAAAAACCATTGTCTTCTTCAGAGAGGGACTGACCTGTATTGGATACATTATATCGATCATGTTTCATCTGTGTATATCCACAATATGTGATGGAAATAAGAACGTTAAAGAATGTAAGGCAGGATTTAGTTGAATGTGTTGTGTGGTGTAATTTGCTCTCCTGCTTTAGGATGAAGAAAGACTGAAAATGCACAGTGTACTGCTACTTGCGATTTGATAAGCAGTCCATTTTCATACCTTCTCCTCAGGTTTCTCTGCATCACCGTTGGACTCCTATGAAAAGCAAGCAGTGGCTTTAAGATCTTGCAGATAGCTCTTCATTTAAAAAAATGATAGCAATAAATCAAGCTGAATTGGTCTATGACATGTTGCTGTATTTTGCTCACCTGCTGTGCTGTTCTGTATGTGCTAACTCACTCAAATGGGGATACAAGAGGGATCCCAGTGTCACATGCCTCACTCTCAGCAAAACATGATTCAATTTGATCAAATGAGTGAAGGAATATGTGTTTAGTCATTTGCATCAGTCAAAAGCCCTAATTCCTCAAATAACTTTGTGGCCTCTAGCCTGGTTGAAGGTGCACAAGAACCTAGCAAGGAAAAGGGGGGAATAGAGGAGCCAAAGATTAGGGATGAGTAGCTGAGTAGATGAGGGATAATAGGTAACAGTCCGATTTCAGGAGGCATAGTATCACGTGGGAATTCAGAAGAGGACCGTATCAGGCCGGATGAGAGGGGAAGCTGATTATCCACCCTCTTTTTGTGTGTGGGATCAGGACCAGCAAGCAAATCCTCCACACACAGAGGAGAGCTGGGCAAGGAAAGAGAGGAGGGGCAGGTGAGTCCAGGAAGGGAAAGACTGTAAATGGTTAAGAGATGGAAGGAAATTATATCAGGGAACATGAAAAAAAAATTGCAGAGAGAAGTAAGGGGAGGAAATGTGAGGTGAGATGTGTGATTTCACCCTTTGTGCCTTGATTCAGCACATACAATGCAATCAGTTCATTGCTGGAGCAGCATCCACCTGCCATGCATGATTATGTGCATGTATATATTATATAATTAGGAGTCAGATTTAAACCTCAGTCCTCATTAGCCACTTCATTTTACTGGAATCTGCTTTGTTCCCGTTACCCTGTTTTCTTGTAATACCTCACAGTCTCTGATGATTAAATGAACTCAGGAATATCTTGCTTTAACAACCCGCACTGTTCCTGCTCGTCACGGGAGCAAAAGAAGCCAGACTAATTGCTTGCACTTTCGGATTTGCGAAGTACTCAATGAGGATGACATGTAAAGTGTTTGTAGGGGCGCAAAGGTGTGTGCATGTGTGTGTGTGCTCTTTGTGTTGATCTTAGGTTGTGCTTCCCTGTGCCAGATATCCCCACCTCTCCTGGTACCTGCAGCAATACAGGAACCATTAGACACTCACTGAGTGATGACACGAAGCAGTTTTCATTAAAAAGACATTTGGTGAGGACTGCAGGCCTTCGATTTATGTGAAGCAAGAGACAAAAGGCTCGTGTTTGTCTTGAGGGGGAGCTGAGTGACTCATATGTCAGTGTTTCAGACTGCAAAATCGAAAAAAAGTAGCTGCCACTCAAATAAACACCGTCTGAAAGTGATCCAGGACTTGATGGCGGTGAGAAGGAGGCAGGTGTGCCGATGTGTGTGTGCCTGAGTGAGTGTTTCAGTGCTGGAAGGAGCGAGTGAGGGAGGAAGAGAGAGTGACGGATGGTGTGAAGTCATTTGGTGAATTTGTAGAAATCTCGGGAGTCAAGCTGAGATACTGCTGCTAGAGCTGGTCAGTGAACTGTGGATTAACAAGAACTAACACGGGAAGGATTCTCTGCTTCTACAGCCTTTTACTCAACTACCTCCCTCATACCTAAAATACTTCAGTTTCCTCAGGAAAGGAAAGCTTGGAGTGAGGTTCAAAGGAATCGCACCCCAAGCTAAATCCTCAAAGGTAACTGGCCAGAGTGTACCAACAGCTGCTTATAGAGAACAGGCTCCAACGCTGGATGAATGACACCCTTCCAAAAAAGTTTGGTGTATCAGAAAACTGTGGTGAAAATTTCAACTGTCTTGAGGCACAGTTTTTGTAGAAACTGAGAAGACATGAGGATGTCAACAAGTACATAAACAACTTGGGGCAACTCATGAGCTCCCTTGATGGTCTTAGTTCTCAAATTGAGGAGCTGCTGTCCAGACTTTGGGGTGTCACATTATTTGTGCAATAAAAAGTATTATTGATTAAAAAAAAAAGTTATTAAGAAAAAAAAGGAACATTGTCGACAATAAAAATCTCTATTATAGACTATTGACCTGACCCTGATGCACCCTGAGTACCTATAAGCAGTACCTATAATAGATGGATGGATGATGAACATGATGTTGAGTCTCAGGATTTAGCACTAAATTCCTTCTTTTGTTTCTGACATGGTCTAGACTTCAGCAGTTATTCATGTTCATTTTAGACTTGAAAACTTGTTTTCCAGAAACTGCTTTAGTATTTTTGTTTCAGTCAACAGCCTCATTGGCCAGAGAACAACAGTTTATAGCTCCTGTGTGAATTTTTTAGTTTGTGGGGATACTGGTGCCTTTTGTTGACAGAGCAGCACATTTTAAATGTCTGCTGGGTGTGTCCTGTGTACATCTGTCTTTCTCTTTCTTTTTTGTATTATATCTCAACTTGCTTTCTTTGACAGAAACATGTATCACTAATTAATAGTATGTAATGGCATTTTTCTATATATCACTTCTCCTTACACACAGTATTTATTATTCTGTGTAAGATATGAATGGTGGGCCGCTGAACCATGCTGCAGGATCTTCCTACTTAAACAAAGGCTATCTTGCAAGAGTAGGTTGTGTTTGTTGTGTCGGAGCTTCATATCCCCACTTTATTTTTTCAAGAAGTTTGTTTCAGCTTATGAGTTTGAGCATGACAGCAACACCAATGATGACAAAAAAAAACAGTCTACCTGGAGGTGTGATGGAGGGATAAGAGTTTTTTCGTGCCCTCGGTAAGTCGGAGAGGACAGTGGATCAAGCAGGAAGCAGAATGAGAGTGAGGATTGACGTGCGGGAAACAGGCTGCAGGCTGAGTCCAAACCCAGGTCGAATCCCATGGTACTCAACTGAAATTTCTCAGTTTCAAGAACATGTGCCAAAACAATTTCAGGATCTCAGTGTTAGAATACAACAAGTTCAGTATTGTTTTACATTTGACTCCGGCCAAGCTTTGCCTCAGTCTGTTTTATGGCTGTGGTGTTTTTCTCATTAACTGAAACTTGCAGGAAAGAAAGAAGGTGATGTTTCCAGTCTCTTCAGTCTATGGCCAATGTGGGATTGTTCACATTTGACCAAACCTATGTGTTTAGTGTGTTAATATAAAAATTGGGCAATTTCCCGCACATTGAAGCAATCCTATTCCCAACACCTTGTACGATCACTTTATTATCACCTTTTTCCCTTTCTCTTTGAGTTTTAGGAGTGCAGCCTTAATATCTTTGCATGCTCGTGACTTTATTTGATCTGAAGCAGACACCTGAACACATAGTGGGAGCCCTGCTGCAACTGCATTTAATTGAGAGGCTGTCTTATCCAGCCTTGAACTAGTATGCTTTTATGCAGTCTATACAGTAAACTTATCATCATAAATCTATTGCGTTATATCCTTATCAATGTGAGAAACTACACTTTGCCATCCTTGGGTTAACTTCATTGATCAGACGCTAGGTTTGCAACTTTCCACCTACCTGACTCTGCTTTATATGTATGTCAGCAATGCTCTCATGACTTTTTATGGCATGATCGTAACCCAGAAGTCTCTCATCAAAGGATTTGTGCTGGAACAGCACCTGATACAATGCTTAGGATGGTGAAAATGTAATAAATAAGGAGTAGATGCTTTATTGCAGTTCTGAAAAATATTGCAATGTTAGGCACACTGCCAAGTGAGCACTGAGATGCATTTACTTTAAAATTTATTCTTAAATTTTCTGTTGCCTATCTTTACATAGTTACTTTCCATATGTGTCACTGTCAGGCTTTTGCTTATCTCCTTTAAGAAAGGCAGACTTCGAGGAGTACATATTTATAATGTGTGTTCTAAATTTTTTAAAGGTCCGTGCTCACTGGATATAACTCATTATTCTGATTCCAGTACAATAATGTCCCCTGCAGGTTTGATATTTGAAGGAATTGAAATGTATTTGGTATAGTTACCTGTCTAAAATATATTTCTTACTAGTGTTTCCAGCTAAAAAGTGTTATCCGCCTGTCTAAAAACCTCAATTTTATCCGGCTGTCTAAAGCAGAAGTGCTATTCCTGCTCATCCCATAACAGTACATTTTAATACACTGCATTCTGAACACTTTAGGGGAGACCGTGTTGTCCATGCTGTCATGTTGTACTTAGGCTGTTTGTTAATTCTCTTCTCTTCAGGACAAAAGTTTCTTTTTAACACCCCCCCCCCCCCCCCCCCCCCCCCCCCCCCCCCCCCCCCCCCCCAATTCTGTGGAAATCAATGTAAAAGTGTTTTCGTGCTGCATTTCACGAGAAAACTTGACAGCCTGATAGCATTCATATCCTCCTCTGCAGATCAAGAGCCAAAATGTGACGTAGTGTTTTGGCGCAAATAAGAAATGTGCTTTTTCACAGCAGCATCTTGTTGACACCTAAAAGTGTAGACATATAACTTACAATCCAGGTCTGGCAGAAGAAAAAAAAATCATCATCATCACCTTTATTGCCAGACTCAGAAGTCCATTTAAGAGAACAGCATTTAAAAACATGGAACAAAACAATAATAATAACAAACACAAAGAAACAAATAGTAGGCTAAAAACACAAAAGATCAAGACATCACCAATACTTTAAAAGGCAATGATACCAGTGTCTCCACAAAGACGACTGGTATCGTACTGAGCTGTGGCTGGGATTTGTCAGCATCACAGTGATCAAATTCTGAGAGTCATTCAACCAGCAGATAAATTTGTGCATTAGATTCCTCATAAGAGCCTGAAAAGTGTTAAGTCCTGTATTGCAAAATAACTCACTTGCACTTGTCCATCGAAGTTTTTTAAACAAGATTCTCATGGAGTCATTGTATGCAACTTGGAGCTTTTGTAAGTCTGCCTTTTAAACTGAGACCACAAGGGGGCAGTATACAAGGGAGTACAATATGCTCTGAATAATTTTTTCTTAACGCTATGTGAACACCTTGAAAATTTTCTTGCCAACATATTGGCCTGGGCATCTAAAGATCTACATTGCCTATACATATCAGCATCATCATACATTTGTTCTGTGATGTAGTGACCTAGATATTTGACTTTGGTGCTCACACCAAGCACCTGACCTGACAGGTAAAAATAATATTAATAATAATTTCAAGACAGCTATTCCAAAAATTCCCTTATTTTAATTTCATTTTGCTCCAAGTGTTCCTCATCAAGTTTTAGCTAACTGAGGGACAGCGTGCTTCAGCAGGTACATTAATTTTGAAGGGATGATTTAACTTGTGAAGCATAATATGCTGAGTTCCAATTACTCTTAAGCAAATCTGTAATTGAAAAAATGTTTGATGATAAAATCGAGGGGCTCTTAATAAATACACTACATGGTGTGCCCTTTCGTTACGTTAAATAGAGTTGGAGCTGCAAAATAAATGAAATCCAAACATAGCAGTGAACAGATTTATTTCATTGACCACTTTATTCCTTCAGAGATCAGTTGAGGTTCGTGACCCTCAGGCCTCAGTCCTGCAAACCTGGGAAAACCTCTTCTTGTACGAATGCAATAGAGTTTCAAATGAGCCTGTTATGGTGCTCATGACACAGTTTAAGAGCGCTATAACATGCCAATTGGAAAAGGGACTTTCTTCCCTTTGCCTGGAGGCACCACTACTGCTTAGTCTGCTGTGACAAATGAGAAAAAGCTTTCTGCACTGTACAATGTGTGGTGTTTCCAGACTCACAGTGGAAGTAAACTGACATGGTCGGTCTGTGATTCTAAACAGGAGAATGTCTGCCTTCAAATAGCTTTTAGTGTTACAGAACTACAAAGGCTGCTTTCACAGCCTCATAGATACAAAGTGTTTTTTTATGTGGAAGCTAGATGCAAGAAACTCTACATTTGGGCAAGCATCTGAAAATATTTTATGGACAGCCGGGGCTGAAGGGAATTATACAAAAAAAGTCTGTGCAAACTGATATACATTGAGATGTTGTGTTATATTATTTGCACAAATGCACACACAGAAGGATCTAAGTGAGTCAGGGAGATGCCCCAGAGAAGGAAGGTTAGCCATTCATGAAATTACTAAACAAATAGAGGCTTACAGGCTTCTCAGCTCAAACACTTTAAGAAAGTGTAGAGACCTGAAGATAAACTTGGTGTGTGTGTGTGTTTCTGACAGATGTGGTGTGAAAAAAGCATGATGATGCTGTGATTATAATGATAATGATGTTGTTGGTGTTTGGTGATTAAAATAGCTTTAATTAATTGCCTACATCAAACTGCTTGGTCTTATCTCTTCAATATAATTTTTTTGTATATTGGTTTGAACCTGTTTGCAGAACTTTTATCTGTAATTTGATCTTTTCCTTTTTCTTTGAGTATTGAGCTGGTGGCTTACTGTATATTTTTAATGGTGCTGTATTGCATTAAGCAAATGCATGTTTTATGATTATTAATCCCATAAAAAAATGTTTTAATTAAGTCATTACCAACACAAAGACCCAACCTAGGTCAGCCAGATGAAATAAACAACTATCACCCATTTGGCAAAAAAACTTTCAGTTCTTGAATTGGTGATGTGGAATTGGAGTCAAAGACATGGACTAAACTCCAACACAAGTCCTGTTTTTTGTTTCTTAATTGCTGAACCCAGGCAGAGATGACTTGGACTCAAACATTGGCTCCATTGAGTCTCAAAATATTAAAAGAAAGACAAAGTGCCCCAATAATTCCATACTTTAACAAAGGCTTGCATTGCTTTCTGTCTGTTTGCACATAAACATTGTGACTTGTTCACCAACCGTTTCTGCAGGATACCTAAAAAGGAATCAAAAGGGTTTTTGCTTAACACCAATAAAGCAAAAGCAGGAGCAATTTCAGACAAACTCATTCTTACTGGTAACTTTTTAGACTGCTTCCCGTTTAAATTTGTATATTTTTTGTATTTTGTATTGAGACAACACGAGTCGTCACCAGTGTGGACCTCTATTGTCCCTCAGAGACTTTTTTACACTTTCATTGGCCCACTCACAGTTTGTGCCAGGGGAGATTCAGTTCACAGATTTTTAAATTTTGGCATAGAAATATACGCTTTGCACATGAACAGGACAAACTTGGCGAAGAGCTACAAGATATCACTTTGTCGCAGGTCTACAGGGGGGCATAACATTAAAAAGAAAATGCAATTCCCTTTGAATATATGATAAAATAATATTGAAAAAAGTGATTTAACTTACTGTAATGTTTCTTTACAAAAAATAAATGAAAAGTCAAGTACATGATTTCCAATCTTTTATTTTCACTCCTGTTTTTCTTGTGGGTGGCGTCCATTACCTCCAGCGTTCATTTCAACATTTAGCTTCTCATTAAAGCTCTCCTCATATCTCTTCAGTCTTTTCCC
The DNA here is from genome assembly GCA_008086565.1 of Thalassoma bifasciatum. Taxonomy (NCBI): domain Eukaryota; kingdom Metazoa; phylum Chordata; class Actinopteri; order Labriformes; family Labridae; genus Thalassoma; species Thalassoma bifasciatum. The sequence goes on from RPOG01000513.1 coordinate 297,145, forward strand.
TGTCCATTTATTCCCCCTCCACCTTCTTTGTCTGCTTCTTTTTTCTGTTAACTCTCTACACTCTTCTTTCATCCACCTATCTGTAACCATCCCTCCTCCCTACAGTGCAGCTCTTAGTCTTTTGTCCTGCTCTGAACCCTGGACCCTCAGCCCTAATTCCCTCCATGGCCTTCGAGGGAATAGGGCATGGATTTTGGCCTCTGGAGTTTGAAGCTTGGACCTAATGTAATTACTTCTTGCGAATGACCGTGGCAGCAGGTTGCTGCAGCCTCTTAGTGCAACATGATACCTCTGTCCTGCATCTTGTTACTGAAAGGGAGGGCAATAATTGTTGTGCTAGTTAGTCACCGAGACATCCTCTGTGACCTCTAAACTCTCACTTTCCAAGACTCATTAAAACATGAAATTAATGATCTGCTTATCGTGGTAAATTATATCTCATAAAATTGTCTAATAACAATAAGATTGTATTTTATAGTATAGAGGTCTCATGTGACAGGTTCTTATTTTTATCTGCCCTCCTGAGAGAGACAAGGCTAAACAGGCTAACTGGGTATAGAGCCTAATTGAGTGTGCAATCTCCTTCAAAGCTTTAAGGAAAATCATTTCAACTCTCAGGCTTCTCTCAGGTGTGAATTTAAGGGTCAAGTAGGTGCACAAGTGTAGGAGTTCAAATGCATATATGAGTGAGCTTGTAGTCTGCTTGCTTTGATGAGTGCACTGCTCTCTGAGGAATAAGCATTTTATCAATTTCCATTGGTGTTTAGCCAACAAAAAAACAGTAATGAAATAACTTAAAGTCTAGACTGTGAGAAGCAGGTTTTCTCCTTTGTACCAGCATGAACTCTGCAGAATTGAACGCCAATTATGTCCTCCCTGCAGGACACACTGGATCAACTATCAATATATAGTGTATCATTAACTTTAACCTTTAGATGCAACATGACACTGTCTTATCTCTTCAAGCACAAGAACAAAAAAAGACCTGAGTTTCACAAACATTGAGATGAATTTATGAGTGATTCAGGGGGAAAACTGGAGCTTTATGTGCTGCTCAAGTACCCATTGAACCTTAAGTCATTACGTGCCTTCTGCTCTTAATGGAAGCGTAAGGGAGTGAGTGATAAATCAGGGATCACTTGAGGGATGTTAAAGGATTTGGGAATGACCAGCAAGTTCAGAGATAGGACAGATGAACTAAGAAATGCAAATACTATGCTGTAATAACTCTATCAAGTGTGAAGGCAGCAAATCCAGACATGAGACAACTCAACAAAAACCCCGACCTGATTGAATGCAACAATCCAAATCAAGTAAAGAAGATAAAATCGATTCATGAGCAAAAATAATATACTTTATTTATTTATTTATTTATTTATGTATGTATGTGCGGTCTCCACTTAGTATTTTCTAAAGCTTGCAGAGATAAACCACTGAGTTCATCTGTTTGGGACTCTTTTCTTTTTTCCATTTTTGGTAGTTTTGTCAGACCTGGTCTCTTCTTTTGTTTTGCTGTTTTCTAGCTTGACCATACAAATTATGGTCAAGCAACCACTTTCAATACAGCAGCTATCATCATTGGCTTCTTAATGCCTCTTCAGAAAAACCTATAAGAGACATTATCCTAATATTTCACGTTTAAGCAGTTCTTAATTTGCTCATGGTGGTCGCTCTTTATAAACATACCAGGGACAATTAAAATATAAATACACTGTAAAAAAAAAAAAAAAAAAAAAAAAAAAAAAAAAAAAAAAAAAAAAAAAAAAAAAAAAAAAAAAAAAAAAAAAAAAAAAAAGAAAAATCTAATTTTTAAGGATGTCCTAAATGAATTGTAGTGGTTCATGTTCTGCCCCCAAGTCGGCACCAACAATGAATCTGTGTTCTGTTCTAGGTGGTTAAACTTCAAAATGAGAAATTGTGGTAGAAAAACCTGAGCAAACACACACACACACACACACACACACACACACACACAGAGCCCTACACCCGTACAAGGTCACACATTTGTTTTGAGTGAATTTGATTCATGTTCAAGTGCTGCAGTTGCTGTCACTCAGCTTTCAGCTCTATAATTTATTTTGAAAGGGGATCATCTTAAAGGGGATGTTTTGCCAGTCACATTTTGACAGTTATTCTCCAATGACATAAACTGCCTTTGTGTTTCCAGGGTTGTGCTCGTTTCACTATCCAAACACTGTATTTGCATCATTCTGAAAAGAAAAAATAAATAAATGGGAAATCTTGGCTGTTTGCTTGTTGATTAAATGCAATTTTTTTCATTCCTCTGCAGCAGCATGCAGTATGTAAAATGCCTGTCCATCTGCCTGTCAAGCAATGGTAAAAAACTGCACAGTAGAGTTTTTGATCCTGCAACCACTCAAAAGACTTTTGCACTGTCACAATCAGCCATCTGCACACACATTCATACTATGGCAGAGAATAGTAGAAGGGGTGCCTGTAAGTATTCCCTCGTCTCATATATACATTTTGCCTGTGCCACCAGACAAGATGGGGGTTAAGTATATCAACAAAGACACACTAACATGTGGACCACAAAGCAGGAATTGAGCTGTCTTGAGAAATTGCCAACTCTGCCACTGAGTCACTGTGCTCTCCTATGGATTCACTGGAGAAGAATATTCATGACTCATTGAGTTTATCTCCTACACAATGACTTTGTTAACCTCTTGACTTGTTATTTTCCTCTACTGTGGGGTCAAGGTTCTCACTTGGACTACATAGTGGCCCTGGATAAATAATTCAGATAACCAATGGCTGCAAAGTTCATGAAATACGGTTGGATATTCATGGAAACCTCTCTGACCTTTCATTCATGGACTCATACTGTTTAGTCAATCTCACATTTGAGCCAAAATCTAGGGTTGTGCAAAAGAAAATCGATCTTAGAAGCAGAAAAAAATGACATTTACAATAGACACCCCTTCTCCCAGAGTATGAAACCCACTGAATCACAGACACCCACCCCCTGGTTAAAATGTCACCTTTGCATTAGACAGGTTTCCATGACTATTTGAACAATATATTCATGCTCCATAGTAGACACAACTTGATTTTCAGGATTATGCCATTTTATATTTATTGTCTAACAAAGCTGACCAATCAGCTCACTTCTTGGCATACCTTGAAGAATTTCTAGTATATTAGCTGCCACTAAGGCTGTACTCTCATTAGACATTGAGGCATCCCATATAAGTCATTGATGGTACAAATCAAACCTGAAGCCTTGAAGTCTACACAAAGTCAGTATAAAGTACAAGATACTACACTTCTTCCCATGTTTAAGTACACAAATTCACAGTGAAAATTGCATCTTCAAAGCCAAGTACAAATTAGGTTTTCGTCTACACTGATTTTTCCCTTTTAACTTTCCACTTGGGTTTATTTTATTTTATTTTATTTTCTAGTAATCACCAATTTGGATGAATCCTGTTTCTTCCTTGCATATTATTCATAAAGAATTCATTGATAAAAAAAATCCTCTGAGGATGGCCTTGGCTTCCTTGGACCTTCGCAGTGGCGTATTGATTGCCATGATGATGCTGATGCTGATGATGATGGTGGGATAAGGCTGATGGGGATGAAGTGGCTTGCCTCAGGCAGTAGTAATCAGAGATGTCCTGCAAGCCCCCAGCTTCAGCCGCCTTTGATCAGGGAACTCACATGGATCTTCGCATCAGTGGGTAGGAGTGTGCATGTGTGGGATCGGGGTGAGGGTGGGAGGTAAAGTCCAAATCACAGAGCGGTACACACCAGTCGCCTAAGGCAAGGAGCGCACTTTGATGGAGGTAGCTCTCACAAACTTACTGCCTCATCGACTGAATGACAGAAAGTCGGCGAAACACATTATCAGTCGTTATCTGGGATTTTGTCAGAGTGATGCTCTCATTGTTTCTGGACTCCAAGTTGGTCTGACATTTACACTAAATCTTTATTTCATTTCATTACGTTTCAGTACTGTTGCTGTGATGTTTGCCTCGAGAAACATCTAGACAATCTTATCTCAAGATATTAGAGATTAAAAAGAGATACCAGGGGGCTATGAAAGATGATAGCACACCCTGCCAAAAACCCTTGCAGATGCATTTCAAAACTGCATCATTGTCTCCTTCCTTTACAGATCTGTAGGGGATTTATTTAAAAAAAAACATCCAGAAAAGGCCAAGATGTTGTCTCAATCCACAGATACAAAAAGTAGAGGCAGTTTTGTCAAAGTAAACTAATACTCATGGGCATATGAGAGTGACATGTTGTAAATCCAGTTAAAAATACTACCGTAATGGCAGTTCATACTGGAAAAACTGAATGAATAAAAAGTGTTGAAAAATGAAAAATGAAATGAAAAAAAGGGATAAAAAGTGGAAAATAGCTCAAAGAGGGACATTACAATTCATGAAAACAGGTATGCTCTTGGCAGGAAGAGATTACCCTGTTATTTTCATTTGCAGCTTGTTCCTGCCACATTTTCATTTAGATTTCCACATTATTGCAGTTTTGGTGAGTTTTAGGGGTTAACTTGTCTAGCATGCCTCATCAGCCCTTTTTGTGAGAGGGACATCTATTCACTTTGTTAACACAAATCTCTCATCAAACTTTGCCAACACCTTGGCAAACATAAGCGGAAGCAACATATTGACAACAAAAACTATTACTGTTGGAGAAAGTGGCCTTTTTAGGAAAAAAAAGTATTGCAAAACAGAATATTTCCTTTATGCCACAAGGCCAGTCCATCACAATAAACATCATTTAAAGGTTCAGTACAGCACCACTCAGCTACAATGTAGGCAATTATATTAGATCAATTCCAGTAAATTGAGAGTCCTTTTGTCAACCCAGAAATCTGAGTCAAACACATTGATTTCATAAATGTGTAAAAGGGGTGAGATTTAAACTGCCTTTCACTGCATTTCTCAACAATAACATTAAATAGCTACAACTTTTGCCTCTAATTGGCACAGACCCAATGGGTAAACAGAAAATAAAATGCCCCTGTTATTGTTGGAGTTGCTTCTTGGATCAGCTGATCTATGCACATGCCCAATTAATGCCTGATGAACAATTTGTAAGTCAAGTCCTTTGCTGGAAGACTTTCTCCGAAGGTTCCTCCACTGAAGATCTTTTGGTCATTGCAATTGCTTTGCCACCTGCTGAAGTTTTGCCTTTGTTTCACTCTAATCACCCTGTACCTCTAATATTTTTACTTTTTTGACACTTTATGTCTTTATTCTGATCAGGTAGCTCATGGCAGACAGGAAATGTTCAGATACTTTAAGCCCTGTATTTTTCCTTCTAAGGACAAATACCAGACTCGTTATTTGTGCAACCTCCTGTTCAAAGTTGAATCACTGAGGAAGAACTATGGCTAGACTTTGTCCGAGAATCAAGTCCCTCAATAACTAAGCCCTTATCGCCTTCCCTTTGACCTTTTCCATCTTCAGTATTTCGCACGTTTTTTTTTAACCTTCTCCCTTCTTTTCCTTCCGCTGTCTCATCAAATAACAGGAGAGAGGCTGCTTCCTGACCAGAGAAATGCCATTTCCTCCATAAATGTTGCCACTGCTCTAAGCCTTTCTATTTCACACCATTACACTCACAAGTGTTTTTCTGCATTTTTTACTCCCCCTGTCTCTCATCTCCCCATACAAGACGAGGGGAAGATACCGCCAAACAGACAGCCTGCAGGGGTAAGAAAAGCCGGAGCCAAGTGCTCTTCGGCTTGGAGTTGTTTCATCCTGACGTCCTTGGCTGCCTGACCTGACATCCTCTCTGCCATGTTTAAGACTCTTCTTTGCTCTCTCCGTTACTATTTCCTGCTAGTTTCTCCAGAGACAGGGAAATAATGAGTGGGATCAGTTGGCAGATTTTGTGACTGGGGGTTTGTGAGCTCAAATTGTCTACAACGATGCAAAAATACCTTGTTTTTATTGTATTTTTTTTTATTTTTATTTTTTATTTTTTTTGCAGGAAATCCGAGGTGTCCCCTCGGTCATTACTGCGGACTGACAGAAAGAACATTCACCCCTGGCTTTCTTATTTTTTCACCATGTAAACGAATCTGAAACTAAAGCGTGAAAATTACTGTCAAGCCCTCTCTTTTGTGGTAATTACTCGCAACTTTTGACAAATGGTGTAAGTGCAACCTTGTGTTCTTTTGTTATTGTCAAACCAGTGAAACTCAGCTTATACACTATAACAAATTTTTGAAAAATAGTAGTCAACTGGCAGCAAGGTTCCCATTATATTACTGTAAAATACAGTTTTTTTGCTGTAACATAAATTTACAGTATTTTATTGTTCATCACCTTGTGACCATGAGTGATAGGAGGGCATCGAGTGGAAATGACACCCTGCTGTACATAAGTGTTCCATGTGGGCTGTCTTTGCCTTGGACAGCTTGGACCAGTTGTTGATAGTATAGACTGAATTTCAAGGATATTGCTGAATAATGGTATCTTTTTCAATGGGACTCGACATGAAAAGTCCTCTAAATGTATTGTATAAACAGCACTTTGGAGTACTGTTGAGGGTCTTTGTGTCCTAGCTTCAAATTTACCAGACCATGATACATTGCAGACAACAGTACAAAACTGTATCACATACTGTTGGAAACTGGCTGTAAATCAACAGCAACTGCTTACAGTGTAGAAAAAGAGCATTATAGTTACATGAATGAGATGAAAATGGTAAAAACGACTTGTAGAAGTTGATCGATCAGGTGAACTAAATATACTTTTTTCATTAAGAGTTACGTGGTCGGTCAGGCAAGGTTATTGTTCTGTCCTCTCCCTCTCACTTACACACAAATCCCCTGAATTATTGTGTCATAGAGAAAGAACTGTCTCCTCTTACCAATTAAAATAATGAACGAAAAGGTTGTGTGTAGTAAAACACTAGCAGTCATTGCACCTCTCTGATAATTTGGGCCAGTTAAACTGGGAGGCATATGTCTCATACCTTCAGTCCAACAATCTTTTTTTTTTTCAAAGATATTTTTTGGGCTTTTCTGCCTTTAATTGGATAGTGGAGGACAGTGGATAGAGTATGAAAGGGGGTAGAGAGTGGGGAATGACATGCGGGTAACAGGCCACAGGTGGGAATCGAACCCGGGCCACCCGCTCGAGGGCAAACCTCATGGTGCGCAGCCATATCCACTAGGCCATCTGCGCCCCAGACCAACAATCTTTGATGTTGACAGTCAGCAGTAGCGAGTGAATTGTAAAAAAATGGTGTCTAAAGCATGAGCACTTTCGAAAGAAAATACACACACAAAAAAAAGTTTTAATCTAATCTCATAATCCTACCTAAATACAGAAGGCACTCAGTCTAAAAAAAGAAGTTGGTGGTTTCAATTTTTATTTGTCTTCTTGTTTTTTTAATAGACTTTGATGGTCATCATAAATTAGGCAAATTGAAATCAAGAATCTCACCCTTTAAAATAAATACTTCTACTCCTCTCAGTCTACAAAAACAAAAGGAGATATTCTTTTGCCTTCTATGGAACAACTGGAATTCTCTTTATAGATTTTTGCTCTAAAAGACAGGAAAGTGGAGTGAAACACATTTCCAGAAGTTGTTCAGGAACATGTGTGTTCTCTATGCAGGTGAGGCAAACACAGCACTAATTTATTATCATTAGTTGGAGTTAACTGCCTGTGCAAACATTTCAGTCTCCAAATGATTTTTTTTTTTTTTTTACAGCTGAGAGAATAAAAAGACATTCAAAATGGAGTTTGTGGTAAAGCCTCTACATAGGGATCACTGTCCTTACCGTGTCTTCCTGGGCTGTTGGGGTAGTTTAAGGTGATTCACTTTGATTATCATATAATCTAAGTAAGCACATCTTTGTGCCTTGTTACCTTAAAAATACTTTCAGGTCCTGTGATAACAACATCCTTCATAATTACTGTATTTTACAAGATATGTAGATGATTGTCTGTTCTTGCTCATACATAATTGCTAGTTGCTGGTTTAACATCAGCTGCAAAAAAGCAAGGGACAACAAAAGTGCTTGCTCGTGAAATTTTTATAACATTCATTTCATTTTCTCCTTTTGCATATTTATTCAATACCAAAAATTATCAGTGAGTTTTCCTGCTCAAGTAATATGTATAATTTACATACATGCTTTTAGATATATAAATTTCCATTTTTACATTTGTTCACAGCAGTCATGTTGCAAGCATCTGAGACCATGAATGAAGGGAATCTGAAGTCAAAGGCTGACTCAAAGGTTTGAGTAAAAAGTCTCCACATCAACCTTGACTAACACTGATACACACATGCATACATATACATATACATATACATACACATGTACATATACATATACACATACACATACATATACTTAGACATATGTACAATTGATGTCTCAGTGGATGAAAGAAACCCTTTTACCCAAAAATGTAAAGGAGGCAGTGGTGAGCTCTGGACAATTTAAACATTGATTTCTCTCTAGTAAATTGAATATGTGTCTTGTTGCTTGCTGAAACAATAATCAGATCCCTGGCAGGTAAGTTCTGAGCGCATGAAAGTTTGTGTGAACTGTAGCTTGCTCTTAAAAAATACTGTATTGACTTGGATAGGTTCTCTTCCCTTGAAATGCATCTGAGAAAGTACAATTGTTAGGTATTTGAGGTCTTAACTTCTGAGTACCAATACTCCTTCACAACAGTGCATAGAGCTGCTTATCTTTAAAGCTTGTTGACCTTATAGTTGAAGCCAGCTGTCACTCACAACCATAGTACCTGAGGAATGAAATATGAAATGAGACAGCCATCAATTGAGCGAAGGTGTCTCTAAAGTTTACCAGTTTATAAAGCAGAGGAAGGGTAATGATACCACTGCAGCAGACACCTGCACCCTTCCAACAGCAAAAAATATGGTGTTACTGGGTGAAATGAGTGAAGACAGCAAGTCTAAAAATAAAATGTTGTCAAATGTTAACAGACAAGAAAAATTGATCATCGCCGATCCAAGAGAACTGAGAGTGTGAAAAAAACACCACTGAGAACAAAACTGAGATTAACTCATTAATGGAGCCATCATCAAACTGAAGGTCTTAGAGAGAGGCTTCATATCATTGTTCTATTTTCAACTGAGCTGATGGTACACTGGCGAAGATCAAAGTTTAAAGTATAAGTGTGAAATATCACTAAAAGACCATTAAATTCTGCTCATCTATTTCTATCCCCTTTGAATCAAAGGTTATCAACAAATCAGTTATGTTTATTTTGTCCCCCCATCCACAAACTTTGGCAGTTTGCGTCATCAGACATGCATGATTCACTTTATGTAATATGTGACGTATGAGGTAGATTTAGCACAAGTCCTTCCTTGTCTTGACATATGTGTGTGTGGATGAAGAGTTAAGTCAGCCACTGTGATTTCAACCCGCCATGTTGTTGTTGAGCAGAGGAGACAGGTCTGAGCCTGAGGTGTCGGGAGGCTGGATGAATGTCGGCAGCGTGGGTTAAAATGTGTTTCTGCCCACCGTCCTTGGGTGATTTCCACAGCGCACTGAGCAGAGTGCACAGTCTTGGCCAGGGGGCACCATTACTGCCGCTGAGTGCAGGAGAGTCGTGGCAAATGTACCTGGATATGATCCTGCAGAAACATGAGTCCCTCCCTCCTTTCTCCTTTTTCATCAAATCCTCATCCTCACTTTGATCCAAAAATGTGTCTCCGGTCAGGTGACCATGACACACAGAGTGATCCATATGTTTGAGAGACCAAAGGCAAATTTTTCCCCGCTGTGAATGTCATATAATATCATTTTAAGCTCAGTGAACAAAGCATCACACATGGTGAACTGCTGCGAATCCTCATTTCACATTCAGAGAACGAAAAGCCCTGAAGGCACTGGATGCAGTAATTGATGCATATCATTGGACGCTCTAAATTTGATGTTCTTTCTCAGCTGAGTGCAGATGGAAGATTTTAAGCATCAGACTTGACACCTGTTTTTTATTACTGCAGTACTCATGCAACTCCATCATATTTCTCTTCATGATGGATATAAATCGTTCCATGACCTCTGTGGAATAGACTTTTTTGGGAGTAATTATTATTTTGAGTTATCGATGTTTAGGGCCTAAGTAGCGATACATGAGCTAACAACCATAGTACAGGTACATCTGGGAAATTAAGGACACAAAGCATGTAGTTTAGGGTTTCTTGGAAATTGTTTGGAATCTAAATAAAGCACCTGTTTGTCTTCACAGTGTGATAACTAAACCATTACAGATCATTGTATATACAAGCATTCCCTCTCAATGTTTAGTCACAAATGCCTTGCGAAATGCCAATAATTAACCCCTTATTACAGCCATGTAGCTCACTGCCACTATCATTTAGGCAAAATGTCAGACATTGACTCATTAAAGAAAAACCCCTGAAGAAGTAGAGTCTCACTGACTGTGAAATTGAAACCACAGTTTGAGAAACTGAGGAAAAGTAGAGGACTTTCATATGTAGAGTGAGATTTTGGGACTTGGTGTTTGACACAAAAGGGAAAAAAAAAAGTCAGTTCATTGATCAAGCTAATCCTACAAGTTCTGAGTCATAAACATTTGTCCTGGACCGGGTTTCCCCAGGAAAGTTGTAAAGGCTTGTGGCATGTATCATATGATTTGGTCCAGCAGCAAAGTGATGAATGATGGTTCTCATTAGGCCAATGACTCAATTAGGGATAAAAGCCTAAAGAAATTATAAATGGGTTTTGTGAGAGTTGCTGTATGTTTCTACTGACTTGTAAAATTGACAGCCATTGCAGTCTGACAAAAATAATTTAATAAGTAAAATTAAAACGGTGAAAATGAATTAAAGATTGAATCAACTCTCTGAAAATCTCCACCTCAGCACAGTGAGAATGTTAGCTTTAGTGTCTGAGGTACTACCCACAAGAGCAGTCTTTCAAGGCAAATTGGTCCCAGTGGAGGGTCAGTGAGGTACACCTCCTCTGGATCAAGGGATGTCTGTGATTCTCACCGACATGCATCCAGCAAAGCTTGAGCTGCTGTCTTGGAAGCTTTTTCACTCACCTGGGTCTAGACCATGCAAGATAAAACAAAGGCCATGACATGACTGGGTAAACCCTAATCATTCAGAGTTGAACTGGGAATATCCAGTGGAGACATCTGTTCAGGAAGTTTCTGAACAGGTTCTTGTAAACCCCTGGAGGAGCTGGGGACGCAGAAACCAAGCAGCGTCTTTGAGTTGTGGCCTGAAGTCACCGGTTTGTCAGTGGTCATCAGTGATTTGACGCCTGTAAAGGAAGATGCCCTCAGGCCATAGTTGACTCTTGAAGCTTGGTTATATTCCCTGGAAGCAGCAGACAGCACCAGCTGGATGGCTTATGGAACGGTTGACTAACTCTCTCCCCTTGAGGGGCTGAAGGCATGTGAGTGGGCTCTTACAGCTTACATGATCAGGACTAAGATTGTGCCTCTCAGGGGGCATGTGGAGAATAAAGCACACTGTGGCTGTTTGCCAAATGCCAGCACTTAATCTCTACTTTTTGTAGTTCATGTGTCTCTTGGTTTGGCCAGGCATGGATCTCCAGCAGACACAAGGACAGTCTACAGCTGGGTGCAAAGAGGTGCCTCTAAACCTGAAGCCAAGGCTCTTGTTTGGGAAACAAGGGATCTCTCCTTTGTTACCCCCAGCCTCAGGCACAGGAACACAAGTTTCTTGGGGTCCTCATTACATTTAGAGCTGAAATTTATTTATAAGGGATGTACCAGTTGTGTTTAGGGTGCTCAACCTGAAAACAAAGCTTTTATTCACCTGTTCATCTTTATTCCAAGCCTTAACTGTTAGCATGAGCTTGATGGAGTGACACAAGAATGAGTACATGGGTGGTCACAGGTGTAGTAACTTTTTACTAAAAGTTAGCTTGGCTTTACAGATGGGGTAGCAAAGGATGGAGTAGTGCAGTTTTTCTTTATCAAATTAAGCCAGTACAAGATGTTTTAGCAACTGATTAGGATGCACCCTCAGTGCCTGCCCTTGGGGTTTTTTCAGGCCTTTTTTTTTGCTAGGAATAGAGCCCCAAGGTAGACACAGCTCGTTAGAGAGATTTTACTTCCCATCCGGTTAAGGTAAGCCAAGGAATCTGTCAGTAGTGGTTGAAAATGCTGTTGGGAGAGGGATTATGGGTACACTTAGAAACATAAATTTGCCTTGACCCTCAAATGAAAAGGCCACATGAGAGTTTGAATGTTAATGTGGGTGATAACAAATGTTATGTAACGTAAACAGAACAAGATACTCTTGTCACCTTGGATGTAGTGGTTAGCTGTGTCTTACTAATCAATAAGACTCAAACAAGTTGTTTAGGGCACATGGCATGTTCCCATGACTGTTATTTAGAATAGTTGACTTTGTTTAGTAATTTTCAACATTAATTAACAAAAGTTGGAAAAATCAAATGCAGAATGGTAGACATCAATGACAGCAGAGACGACTAATTTCAGATGTTTTTCCTCACACTGTTCTCACCTTTTAAACAGTTGCTTGGTTAGCTTTCTAGCCATAATTAATTGATCTTCTAATGAAAAAAAGAGCTGCTGACAGTGCTCAAAATTCCAAGCGATATGTTGTGCATCACTCGGTGTATAGAAAGCAACAGTCTTGTGTAAACCATGCATGGTACACACATTACAAAGAAAATAAATAAATATAAATCAGTAAATTAATGAAACAAATGTCATATTGTTAGTCCCTTCACTCATAAGGTTTTGTTGTTTTTTATGTCAGTAATCAATGCATCTGTGACAGCTGGTGGGTTTATCTATTTTTGGTGAACTGAATCAGATCAGCAGTCACACTGCAGCTGCTAAATCCAGCAAAGAGAGATCTTAACTAGGCAAACACTACAACAAAATGTATCTAAGAAAATGTACATCTCTGATTTCTAGCAAAAATGGTCTTTCGAGACTAAATATAAGCCTTGTTTACTGATGAGACTAGAAAAAAGTTTTATTTCTCTTTTTGTTTTTTTTTAAATTGAGATATTGAATTTCCCATTTCAGTTTTTGCAATGCCAGTGCCACAGTACTTTGTCTGACCCAGCCATGCAGAGCGATAACAGTTGGATGTGATTCCTTTTTCTTCACCCGTGGGTTTTACTATTATATATTAATCAACAGTAAAAGCTGAGAGATCATACTACAAGCACTTTTCACAAAGGATCGTGTTCACTTTTGCTTTAGAGAAGTGGCAGATTTTTGTCTAATTATCAGCTCATCGTGTTTCACCACCTTGTACTGCCAGTAACCAGGGAAGAAACATCAAGGCAAGGTCTGCAGGAAAGATTAATAACCCCATTTTAAAAAAAAGATGTCCGTCTAGTCGAGGTTTGACACCCCCAAGGCAGGAACAGACAGGAAGCATCAGGGATAAAGTGAACTTTATCTTGGACAACATCTCCCAACTGTCTGCGCCAGGAGGAGCTGGGAAGCTGAAGACACCCCTGAGGTGTAATACTGAGTGCTCAAGGCTACTCATTGTGTCACAGCCATTACACTGCTCAATGTGTCATGTTCAACTGGGCCCAGTTTGAGCCTGCTCAGAGGAAAATGACAGGAGTACTGGATCACACCAAAGTACTGTTACATGCCTCATCATAGCAAAAGCTTTCATGAGATCAATTGCCTGCATGCGAGTCAGGTGTCACATTAATTAACAGTTTGTCTACATGTGTGAAAAGAAAATATCATTTGAAAGATTGTTGGGTTTTTTTCCATTACATTTATAATTTGTGCATTCCATTTCACATTGTTCAAACGTCAGTGAAACCATGATTAAAAAATCCTGTCAACAAATACTAATAGCCAGTGCTCATATCTAATAGTTTGACTGAAAAAACCCTAATTTCCCGTGGTTTGCACCAACAATAAGAAAGAGTGGCATTGACATGTAACTCACTCATACAAATGATTTTTTATTTTTCTTTAGGTGTGCATGCAACATGGCATGAGTGTGGCTTTGCTTTACGCTTCTACCTGTCAAAAGGATGTATTTTTTGCCACTGTAATTTGCAAAACAATGCAAAGAACTCTGCTTGTGAGTTATGATGAAATTGGCTTGAGTTCTGCTTGTGTGGTGAGACAGAAATTTATCCTCATTCTGTCTTGATGTTGGGTATCTGTGACAAAACAAAACCCACAGTGGGGTCTAAGCCTTCTTTTTTGTCATCCAAGAAGAACCCCATCTTCTTAAGATGACATCAGTTATGAATTGACATTATTTAAAGATAAATTGATTATAGGGGTTGGAAACATTATGTAATTACACCTTTATAACTGTACATTAAGTTCATCTGCAAGGACTGATGTAATTCTGCTGCAAAAACATTACGGTGATTTGGCTTTGTTGACTCCAGTTATGTTGCTGTCAGGATAGCATAGGATTTTTACCCTTTTCATGCTGCACTTAGATACATTTACAAGTGCTACTTTCATATTTTCCAGTGAGAGTGCATGATTTCATCCCATCCATTATTCAGAAACAACTTCTGAGGACAACATCTTGCCTCCAGGTGTTCTCAGGACCTTAAACAACACCTTGAAGGTTCCCAAAGGTGATGCATGCAGAGAAAAACCACGATTTCCATGTTGTGACTGTTGAGTTGGGATCTGATGTGAACAAGCAGTGAGATGAATCTAAGGTACCCAGCACTGCTCTGGGCAGTTAGTTAAAGTTGCATGATGTAGCGATTTAAATGTTTTGGTATGGTCTGAAAATGTTAAAGTCAAGCCGTTTTCTGCTTTTCTTCACTTAGAAAGAGAAATTGGGCTCCACTTTGCATCAGTAAAGCTTCTTATTATCAGGCTTCCAGGAAAATGTCGACCCAAGAATAATTTGCACCAATTAATACTGTATCTCACTCTACATATGTTTTTAAGGAAAACGAAGAGAGAAAATGACCAAATGTGATTTTTCATGTTTGTTTTCTGTCTCACTCTGCAAGCACATGAATGAACATGTTACTACATGGGGGACAAACCATGATGCTTATTCTGTTTGACAAGCTGATTTTATGAGGTTCATGGCTGCCTGGAAGGGGGACAAACAGTGACCATCGGTTTTCTTTCCAACACTGTAGCATATGACTATTATTATTAGGGATGTATCCAAGTGCGTTAGATGTTTAATTCATCTTCAAAAGCTCAAATTCTTTTTAAAAAAATTTAATCTGGCTCCCACAAACACATTCACAGACATGCTCATTCTCTGTGTGTGGAATATCCAAGCAAAATGGAAGCTTAGTTCCTATATTTATGCTTAGCCACAATGCTGGAGAAGTTATTTATGTCTCGGAGACTGTTTTTATTACCAGCACACCTTCACAGTTGGAGAAAAAATGTAATAGAAAATAAGGCTTCTTTCTATATTTCTCATAAAATGATAGAAAGAAGCCTTATTCTACTGTCATTCGTACCTGCAGGAATACCCATAAACTGATACCAAAAAGAGTATTGTGAGCTACTTTACCATGCATTCGTAAACCAAACTCGCAGACTTTGAAAGTCTACAGGTGTAGCTGTGATGTAGGGCAGGGTAGTGTACTACAGAAGAGTAGATACGATAGCTACTTTAATCTCTCTTCAGCAAGTTGGATGATTAGCTCACAGAGAAAGTGTTTATTGGATACCACATCTTAAAAACTATGGCTGTTATTCTGCTTGTGCATTAGCTAAGTGCTTCTTTCAAGGAGATGTAGCATTTAAACACTTGTCTAAACATTTTAAATACAGTAAGTAGGTTCTTGTCCACTCAGTTTAACTTTGAAAATGTCAGACTTACAACAAGGGTTAATTAATTTGATGCAAATCTCCACTTCTTTCTCTTGCTGATGAGTTAAGTAGGCCCGGGTCACTCCTGTAGTCACGATAACAAGCTACTTAAATGTTTGAGTACATGATGAGTTCTGATGATTTTCAAACTCTGAAGTGGAAGGTTTTTGAATTCTATCAAACAGCTTTTTCAAGAAATGTTTTCATCTTTCTGCCGGTCAAGTGGAAAATTCTAAAACCAACCAATAACAAGTTTCACAAGTACAGTATTAAAAGTGTACTGAAGTTTTGTATCATTAGAAAGATGGTTTATGGCATGGGGGGTTGTGATGAAAGCATGTTTCCCTTCAACATGTTGCTAAAAGATGAATATCTTGGTTTCAATTTGTTACAAGCTAGTCTACCATTTTTTAAGACAGGATCCAGTCTGCCCGTTATTTAAGCAAAGTTTTAGAGACTTTGACCAGTTTCAGATTTTATCAGATGTACTGAAAGTCCATTTGTTTGCACTATAAGCAGACAGTGTTTACATGCCACTACAACTTGCTAAATTCTGCAAAATGCTCTTCTAGAGGAAAGTAATGATAAAGTTAGACTGATTGGTTGGCACACACAAAATGAAGCATTTTTTTCCAAACTTTTTGCAATTTCTGAAATTTGCATGCCATTTAATCAAAATGCAGATATACAAACAGTTAAATGCAGTACTTGTGTTTAATCTGTTATTTGGTGGATAAAACAGCCTAAGAAATGCTTGTTATGATTTGGGGTCATTTTTGTGGTGGATGGGTGATAGCTTTGTTAAAATCCAAATCCCGGAAAGAAAGTATAAAGATATAAATTAAATCTACAAGAAACAATATCATCATAAGAAATTCATAATGATGTGCAAAAGGGAAATAGTATAAGAGTTTGCAATAGAAGAAATAGTTCTGACCCATTTCTTTACTGTGATAAGGGGCTTACATGATCTAGCTTCCTATAACATCCTTATGACTGAACCATGAAGATGGGTTTATCATGATAAATATTTCAAGTCTGAATAAAACTTTGACTTCATCATCATCTTTTTATTTCCAAGCAATCATGAAGCATTAGATTAAGTGTTGCCTGTTCTAATGGTACAAAAACAATGCATCCTTAATAACTCCTCATACGATTATGCAGAGCCCTCTTTTAAATTATTTAATTCAATGTAATATTTACATCTCTTCCAGATAAGTCAAGCACTACCGCTATGTAAGAACTGCAGATCATTGACATGGCTGGAGACTTGCCTTCTATTTTCAAGGTTGTGTGCATACAATATTTAAATCCATTGGTGCATTGGCAGCTATTGATCATGAGTTTATTCCTCCTCCTGCTGAAGCAATCTTTCATGGAACAACTGCACTGTAAAAGAATAGGAGGTCTTTCTACACAACTGTTATTCTGAAAAAATGCATTTTTTATTTTTTAATTTTAGGCATAAGGATTCAGCAGACTGGGTTCTGGTGTTTCCAAAAACAGTGTGGTTCATGTGCTGCTCTAAGTGTGCTTCAACAGACTGCATGGATATAATGGAGGGCTATTGATCTCATCTCATTCACTGTAGCCGTATTAGAAAGGCAGCACTTAACAGTCAATGAGTAGAGGAAGGGAAAAAAAACTGAATGTAGCATGGAAGTGTTGTGAAAGGATGGTATTCAAAAACATGAAACCATGTCTCTGAATGTGCCTGAACAAAGCCATAGACATTCAAAGTATCTACATCTATTACTTCAAAGTTGGCGTATTCATATCCGTAAACATGCGTTAGTCTCTCATCATGGTTTTGAATTTAAGTTACACAAAAGTTCACAGGTGGAGGTTAATAGCTCATGTGTAGCCGCTCTTGTTATCCCCAGAACTATGGAACCCCACCACCATCACCACTCCCAACAATGATGTACGAGCTGTGTACAGTGTGTGTTTGTTTGTGTGTTTGTTTATGCATGAGTGAGTCATGGTGACGGGGTTGCTCGTGAGGCAGGCGCTCTGGCACTATGACAGAATGAGGTCGCCCCGCTGCAGAATGACACGCTCGCCACGTCAGCCTCTCTCACACGCACACACGCATACACTACTCACCATGTCCCTCAATAAGTCAGCTTGGATAATGGTGATGCCTTTGGCTGTGAAACACTGCCCCATTCTCAAACACACACAACACAGAGGAGAAAGTCAATCTAGGTGCACACAACAGTGATATGGTTATGCACGAGTCCTTGCTGGGTGCTCATAAGTACTTTTGTTTGTTCACATCTGTTCCAAAATGTCTACATCTGAAGTTTATTTTCTAAATGCATACATTCCTCCCAAATAATTACAGTCAAAGGACAAAACTATTTTCAGAGTTGTGGAACAAGTGGAGGATCAATGCACAGATTGAAAGGGACTGTGAGGACTTTCTAAGAGATCTTGAAAAATGATCACTTCTAGATATATACCTTATTGTATTCCACAACTTAAAATGTGATCTTCATTGCCAAAATAGGTCATATCTAAATGCCATTTTTCAGCTTGACTATCTGACATGTGGATACAATGGCAGGAGAAAGTTTAACAAGACAGCGATTGAGCATGGGTGAAAGGCTAAAACACAAGCTAAAGGGTAAACCATGAGCTTAAAAATGAGACTTAAAAAAAAAACCAGCCAAGCTGCTGGTGATAATTTTCATTCCAACCCACATGCTGTACTCATACTTCAATGGTCTATTCAATTATCAATAAAATGAAGATCCAGGTCACGATAACTCCACTTGGTAGATGAGCACTGGAAGGACATAATCAGGATTCACTAACGTTTCACAGTACAGATATGTCTCAGAGCACTGGGCTGTGGTTAGTGCTAAATACAGTTGGCTACTGAACTTTGGTAAAAAAAAAAGTGAGTTCTCTAAGTTCGCCTGTCATGTTTCAACAACAGCGCTACATAGCTCTTGATAAATACATTATCTTGTTGTGTTGTATCCTATAGAAAGTTGTCTTGAACAAATAAAAGGTGCGTCAAATATAAGATGGTCTCTACTTGTTTTTTCAAAACAATTACACACCTCGTGGTCAACAGTCATGCCATCGGGATAGTTTGCACGAGTCCCCTGGCAAAAGGAGTCATTACAGTCAACACCAGATGGATAGTCCTCACAGTCCTTAAGACTCAAAAAAAGCATGACACAAATCTTGAAAAGTCCAAAAAAAGAAATCCAAAAGCAGTGCAAACTCTAAAAAACAATGACATCCAAAGAATGCAAACTTAGGAGGGAAGACGAAACAACCAACTGACAAAGAACTGAGGAAACCCAGTGACTATAAAGACACCAGGTAATCAAGACACAATTGTGGAACAAGATACATGTGAAATACATAGCAGTCAATCGACACAGGGAGGGACACAGGTAGAAACAACCACAAAACATTAGGTACACAAGGGAAACACATGAATCACTAAACATAATCATAAAACAAAACAAAACAAAAAAAGACCCCAACACATTACAACAGTCAAATATTCCCAAATCCATTTTGAGAGTGTACTGGTGCACCATGGCTATCATCAGATGAAGCGGGCTTTGAATATTCAGCCAATTTTCTCAAACCACACCTGTCGTATTAGTCATTACAAAGGCATCTCTGCAACGCTGCAGCACATACTGATTACCTTGAATTGAAAAAGCACAATGGATTCAAGAAGATAACAATAAAAGCCTGCAATGAAAGTGAAAAAAAATTATTAACTGAGCATAGAAGAAAACATGCGCAGAGCTGAACTCCAGAGTCTCAAACTTCACACAGTTTCCTTAAAGGTGTTAGTACACTGCCTGGTATCATGCATTTGTTGTTGCATCTGACGCCAACTCATTTCCATTTGGATATTACTTTAGTGGCATAAAAAGGAGTCTGCTTTGGCACTGTCCTTGGCAAGCATTTAATAACCGTTTCCTCAGACATCAACCACTGGACTTGTTTGCATTGATCCATCATTGGTAATTGTGTAGCACATTCCAAATCTCAAGCCTGCATTTGCAGTTATCCAAATAGGAGTTACTGCCCTGCTAATTTCAATGAGAGTGCTTCAATCGCTGACTTTTGTTTCCCATGACGCACTTTGTATCAAAGCGCAGTGAGGCTGGATGATATGAGCCAGACATAACCATTAAACTTTGAGGGAAGTTTAGATCAGTTTTCTATTTCAAAATAATCAGCTCAAGGGTGAAACTCCTGCAAATGTTGCCAAGTTTTGCTGAGAGTGGAGTTGGGTTTGTTTTTCAAGTTGGCAGAGAACATGCTGGTAGCTTTTTCTGTACGGACCCTCAAACTTCTGAAACTCTGTCTAGCTCTTTCAAATGCATTGTTAGCTGAGTAATAATATATAGCTTTCTCACTTTCCAGACACGTATCTGGGTGATAAATAGGGCTCAGATTTTTTTATTCAATCCTACGTCAGACATGTATCAAATGTCCTAACTTACATGGTGGAGTTGACCTAGTCTGCAGCAGCTGATAACCCGGCTTTCTTACTCGTTTCTGCAGTGAAAGGGCATAGCTGACCAGGATCTGCTATCACTAATACACAAATAGAGTAAAGAGCATCATATCCAGCCCCACATCAAAATGATGAACAAATCCAGAGCCCAATTCTGGCAGGTATAGAACTGTACAGTTTTTCTCTTTTTGTTTTCTGTATCAATAACACAACGGCTGCTTCATGAAATTTATTATTTTTGCATTTCTTGTTTTTGTGCTTTTCATGCTTTATCTGGATGTAATGTAACCAACCACAATAGTCTCTGTGTACGTGGGATTGGCTTGTGAAGTACTGTCACCAGTGAGTAGACCATTGGTATACATATACACATTCAGTGTGTAAGATTATGACTTTGTCGGCACTGAAGGCTGATTTCTCTTGAAAGCCTTGTGAGTTGCACTTGAATTTATCACTTTAACATGCAGAATATATAATTTCTTAAAAAGCATATTGAGTTTTGTTTCTTCCTATTTCAAGGATTTCATTTTGTGCTCCTTGCCCTCACAGAGTCCCTTTTTTTTAATTTATTTTGAAGATCTGCTCTTGAGGCTTGTGCAGCTCTGTTATCAAAGGGTCTCCAAGGTTGAGCCAAGTTTTACTGAATAAAACATTTAGCAGCTAATCCATAGCAAATGCTACAAGAAAGAAAAGTGAACTTTCCTCCTCTCCTTGTTTTGAGTTTTTTTATTTATTTATTTATTTTTTTATTTATTTTTGTGTGTGTGTGTGTGTCTCTCTCTCTCTCTCTCTCTCTCTCTCTCTCTCTGTAGCAAAGTTTGAAGTTCCTTCCAGGTCACCCCCACTCCCTCTCTCTATCTCTCTTTCTGGCCCATGTAGCCCTGCAGCCCTGCAGAATGAAGCTGTGTCCTGATTATTTTTACTTGTAGCATCTCTGCACTTCTGCACACAGTCAGGCGAGCATATGGACCTTATCTTGGATAGATACCTCTCTGCATTTGAACATCACCATGGGCTGACTCCGAGTTTACTATGGATTCTTGGGAAATGAGAGAAGGTGATGTTAGAGAAGGAGGAGAGGTCGGCAGGATTAGGTCACCTGAACAGTTGATGGGGGAAAAAATGAACAATTTCCTTAAAATTCAATAACATTATTCTTTGCCCTTGTCTCTTGGGCTTTGCATTTCATTCCAAAGATAGGAGAAAGTATGGAATAGTAAAATGTTGAGCAGTAATGGGATGAATGTTAATTAAACGAAAAGGGATATTTTATACAACCTTTAGATGCTGATAAAAAGGCCACATGAGCTCTTGGAGCTCTGAAAGAGCAAAAGGATTTGAATATTATTGTTGGCCATTTCAAATAAGATTTTTTATTTCAGAACCACATCTTATGGAGAATGAGGGTTAAGTTTGTGAAAGACCGTGAAATGCATTAAAAAAATTCTGGGCAAATGAGGCGAATGTGAAGCCTGAGTGGATATCTAAAAGTGGTTTATTCATGTTTCAGTTATTTTTTCACGTTTCACTTATCTTTTTCATCTTTCTGAATAGATGTTATCAGATGTTAAAGAAATGTATCCTTCTGTTTAATCAAAAACAGTTACCAGTGCAGTGAGAGGAAGAGTTTTTACTTTATGCCAACCACTTTGACCTTAAGTGTCATATTAGAATCCAAGATGTCCTTCCAGTACTATTTCACTTGCAAATACTTGTAAAGACTGACAGTGAGCTCTTAATCAAAAGCATTTAAATATATGTATAGTTCTACAAGACGAAGCTGTGTACCAAACCAAGAAATGTTGGAACTATTTAGTTTATTTATTTTTTATTTTTTATTTTTTTTACAAACAGCAGAGATGTAGTTATGATACACGATCCTTCACAAAACTTTTTTCCTCTAATTTATGTTATTTATCCTATTAAGTATTTTTTTGTTCAATACTGTGACAGTTATTGTAACTGTATGCTGCACAAAATACATAAAAAAGTTTCTCACTCTGTGTTGACCCTAGTTTGCTCCAGTGTGAGAAGAACAACCCGCCAATGCCCAATGAAGCAATGAAGCATTTACTTATATTTTGTCCGTTCCTTTTTCACCAATACAAAAACAAATGAAAGGAAACTGAACTAAATTAAAAATAAATAAATAAATAAAAAAAGCAAAAAAAAAAAAAAAAAAAGTTTTAACTCATTATATTTCTATTATATTCGTAATTAAAAATTTAACATACTATTTAACCGGCAGTATGACACTGTTCCATGACCCCCCAACCTTCTTTTTGCATTTCTTGAATGCTAAAGCAATAAACAGGTAGACCACACACCCTGTGCTAACATGAATTGTCAAAAATGGGAGCAGCAAAGACCCCATCGTTGCAGAACAGTGTGGACACTAGTGGCTTGTGACACTGATAAAATTATACACAGGATCAAAAGGAAGAGCTGTGTTCGAGGTGGGTTAAAAAGTGCTTTGCAGAGGAAGGAGTGAGAGTGGGCAGGCAGAAACAGAAAGCCCATTTTGACATTTGCCAGCTGGATGTGTAGCAAGTTGAATTGTCAGCTGATGTGGGCTGGTGACTGTGTGGCCTGTCTAACTGAGTTTAATGTTCAGTTTTGGCCCAGAATGTTTTCAAATCATGTCATTTTTATTCAGATGTATTTGTTATTGGTTCTCTGCATTTGTTGTATCCACCAGATTAGCCTTTTAACTCAGCTCTCGTTTCCAGAACTTTGGTGTCAAGTAGTATTTAATTCCGGTTTCTTGTCATTAATCCACAAGGCACATTCAACCACATGTACACAGCTTCCACTCCCCCTCCCCCTCTTTCCCACTGAGACACGCACAGAGTTACACACAGAAACACTCCTCATACTGCCAGGTCTAATCACGGTCCTCCCTGCTGCCTGAGGATATGGCCGACACACTCCTCAGATATTTTAGATAATTGAACAAATTATGTACGCCTTGTTGTCATGTTCTAGGGGAAGTGTGTCTCCTAGCATGAAGGAATTGCCCTTGTGTCTATTATTAATTATGAAAGTTGTTGTTTTTTTATTCTGTTTTGGCCATCCAGGCATCATTAGTCACCAGGCAGAGCTGCCGGGGGCTACACTTGCTACCAGTCAGCCAACCAACCAGAGGGAAAATATACTAACAGCAGGAGTCAATGTGCATGTTTCGCTATGTGTGTGCGTGTGCATGTGTGTGTGTGTGTGTCACTGAGAGTGAGAGTGAAAATGTTAGCGTGCATGTGAGCATAACAGACATATCTCTGCTTGAAATCTGACAAGGCAGTTATAATAATGTGAATAAATGTCAAAAGGGTTCTTGACAATAATTGCTTTGTCTTGTTTGAAGTAATTTTCATTGTTTTGGCAGTTTTTCAACTACAGATTTCAAATCAAAAATGTCAGGTTTACTGCAATATCTGACATTTTGGCAAAAACCATCTGAAAGCAAGTGCCAAGAAATGAGAAGTCTCATCAAGAAATTCAAAGAGAGCCACGCAGTACAGAACAAGTCTGGGAGAGGCAGGAAGCAAAAGCTGCAAAGAAAACTTGTAAGGGATTTCAAAAGACCATAGAACAATGACCAAAGCACAAGTTAATGACTTTGCAAACACAGGAATTGTAACGCCAAAGAAGACAGTTAACAAAGCCCTGCACTCTTTTCAATCATAGCATTCACACAGCCTGTGCTGAGGCCTGTCTGTGCCTCGAGCCACCGATGGCGGACGAGGAGAAGTTTATATTGGAGTTGGAAAACTTCATAGGATCCAATATGGAACAATACATCCTTTCTATGACGACACCAACAGAAAAAAAGGAGTAATGCAATAAAATTTCTGAAGTTTGGGGAGTGCTAATAAATTACAATTGCCAGGAACATGTGTTTCTCCTGTGATCTTATGATATATCCAGCTACTACAGAGTTCACTGTGCTGCTTGGTGCTCCAGAAATGCTTCCAGTGTGAATTGACCCGAAAATTGCAGCACTGACGCTCTGCAGCGCGCAAGCTTTATTTGTGAATTAGGGGTTAGAAAAACTCCACTTCCACAGAAGAGACACTTTTGAGTCAGACTGAAATATGATAAGAACAATCTGGAGAAAGCTCGTGCATACTGGAAGCATGTTCTATCACCAAGGAAACGTTGCTTATGTTTAGAGAAAGAAGGGAGAGGCTTATTATTCAAAGAACACCCCAGTCCCCCCACAGTTAAACACGCTGCTGTTTGAATACTTCAGTGTCCTGTCTGGAACTGGGAATCTCATCAAGGTTGAAAAAGCCAGGAATAAAGAGGGATGTGTGAAGGTTTTGGAAGAAAACCTCAAGAACTCAGCAGCAAAACTTGGTCTGGGTCGTCGCTTTGTCTTCCAACATGACAAAGATCCAAAACATATGTGGCCCCTGGTGAAGAACTACCTCCAGAGGTGAACGCTATTGACTGGCCTGCCGAAGCCCTGGCTCAAATCTTATTGAAACTCTGGGGTTAACTGGGGATCAGGGTCAATTAAACACTCCTCTCTGGCAGGACGTTGCGGCCCATTAGAATCATAATATCATGCCACAGAAACAGTTTCTCCCCATCTGCATCTGCCAGTCTCATCAACAAGCCCTCAACAAATGACAAATATTTTGTTGGAAAAAAAAGTGGATCAGTTAAAAGTAATTTGACTTGAAAATGATCAAATGTCCTTTGTTCACAGTAATGAATGCTAACATGTCTATAAAGATGGATTTTTTATTTTCAGATACTAGGAAGTTCCAAAATACATTATGCTTCTGTGATTCTGTACATTACAATAGACCTTGACATTGTACAAAATATGTGGTCATCAAATAGTAATGGATGCCATTTGGTATGGCCAGTGAATAAGAAACGTTTATTAAGCTTTAAAAATTCATAGTGAATCACAGGGGCACCTCATAGGGACTGCATTATTTAAGATTTTTCACTCTGAGCAAAGGTCCACTAAGTAGAGAACAAATGTGAGAAATATCCTCCCACCAGTAACTCTGTTTTTAAATTAGAAACATTTAGTTTAGTGTTTCAGAGAGCTTTGAAAGAGTATGAGGCACTGTGAAAGTTATCTATCAGGCCGGAGTGAGTTTGATTGGGATTGATTCCTGGAACCAGGGATTTCCAGCCCAGATTCTGTCAATTTCATGCTTGTGGACCAATGTGACAAAATCCCATTAATCTATGTAGGATGATGCTAAATCATCAAATGCTTTCTGAGGATTCAAACAGGCATAAGATGAAAATACAGATTAACTGGCAAAGAACCCACAGTGTACATTTATTGATTAATAGGGCTGCAAATATCATCCACTGACCCCTGAATGAATGTTTCATTCTGGTTTTGTTTAGATTAACCAATTGTTTGAATTTTCTTCAAAGTGTCTTTTACGACTTCGACAAGTAATACATGACAAGACCCTGGAAATCCTACACTGGGCCAGCAGAAAGTGATATGGTTAAGGTAAGGGACACTACTGTAAACACAGTTGACATAAGCCTCAGTCAAGGATCTTCAAATGTTGTGGGCTGTCCTTTTTTTTGAAACACACAAATACCTTAGCCTCTACTTATGCCAGGAAAAGTACATGGGTACAATACATGTTTATTTTTAATAGCACAGTTAACATATAATTCAATAACTTTTGGAAATTCTTTTAGGATTTAGATTTATGCAATAAACAGAAACATAAAAATGATTAAAAAAAACATCAAATACTTTGGAGATCAAAAATGTTACTTCCTCTACTCCTCCTAGGCTTACTCCTACTCCTACTTCCACTACCACTTCTGCTTCTATGACTACAACTCTCATGTTGGTAAAATGATTAAAATCTCTAGAAAATATCCATTTTGGGTGCATTTAAAAAAGATACAAACTGAATAAACTGAGATTAGTCTTGCACATCTTGCTGATAAATACAGCATAAAAAAAATATTGGTAAAAATGTTGTTTCCAGGTCCATTAATGCTCTAAGTTTCTGCTTCGGGCTTTATTTTCAATTGTTCTAGTTTGTTTATTGTCAAAACTAATACACAATATCTGAGCCCTGTTGAAGGCTAGCAAGCTAATTACCAAGTTTTCTTCTGCTGCTGGTTCTTTTTTGTCCACCCTTTGTTTTATGGAAGGTGCCAAACAGCAAAAAGAACACTTAGTTACAGAGATTCAATGTATGCATGTTATTAAGCACAACATTATAATTTTTTTTCACTTTTCCTTGTGACAGATGGTTTCCATTAGATCTGACCCCCTTTACATTAAGTAGTCAAGGCAAGTTTATCTTCTCTCCTTTTTGCATCAAAGGTAAAAGCACATAGCTCTGAGGCAAATAATGAAGTCCTCTGGCATATCATGGAAAAAGCTCCTTGTGCTCTCTGAAGCACAGACTTTGACGTCCAATTTTCTGACTAGAATTCATCAAAAAAAAGGTCTGATTTGAATAGTTTAGAGGCTAATTTAGCTCTGAATCATACTGCAGAAACTCAGCAGAAATTCACCAAGGACTCAAACTTTAAAGCAGATTTGGTTAAACCCAAAAAGTTTTGTCACAGTGTGTGCTTTCATCAAGCGTCAAAGGCAAAAAAGGACCTGCTCTGACAGTCCTGATTGGAGGTTTATTTATAAGTGTACCTGCTCGAAAGTTTTTACCCATGGAGAGTTGAGCAGAAGCAGTTTTGATTTACCATTCAACAGAAAACAACGGGCTACACAGGTATAGAGGCACAGACCTTAAAGATTGAGTAAACAAAATGAAACAGATTTTCTCAAGAGAAAAAAAAACATCAGCACGGATACACTTTTTCAATTTGCTTTTTTCACTACTTCACTACACAACACTGAGGGTGCAGATAACAGAAGAAACAAGAAAAGCTTTTGGATTACACAAACAGTTTCTCTCTGGGCCTGGTGTTAAATGCTGTAGACCTTAAAGCCCTAACAGGGTTCATGCAAGAACCCCACTGGGCCTCATGCCAAAGCTTTCAGTCATCACTTAAGACCCTCTCTGTGATGCCATTAGATGATGGGATTCCAATTTTCAATTTCAAGCCTTGCTGTCTTGACGGCTTGCATCTGCAGGGAAGCATTTCTCATGTAAACAGCAGTCAGTCCTGTTACTCATCGGTGGAGGAAATAGTAGATTTTATCATCTTTCACAGCTACAATTCACAAAGAGGTCATGGGCTGGATCTTTGGAGACATTTTTATCACAAAACTATACAAAAAGAGTGTGAAGCTATCATCATTTTGAGCAAGGATTGTATTTCTCCCTTTTATACTACAGCTATGAAACAAATAAACCATAACCAGAGGCAAGGATGGGAACAACTTTGAACCGACCTTTCCTTTTCATTAAATATGTTCTTTGTCACGTCTTTACTGATATGCATGGAGTTGTGAAGAAAGCACGTTAGCCTGAATTCACTGAGAAGAAATAAACTTTCCTCTGCGCATGCTCACTTGAGACAAATCGCTCACTCCTCTGCTCTTCTATTTAGTGAAGACTGAGAGAGCGATCCCCGAGGAAAATCATACGAGGCCAGAGGGCTGATTGTGCTATTCAATAGTCGCGTTATTACAATCAGTCTGCGGCTGGCAATGCAGACAAATTACTGATAGGGAGTCTCAAAGAGAAGGCGAGAACCAAAGAAAGGAAACCCAAGGAGATGCTGTCAGGGCCTATCACAAATCCTGCCACCACCATTGACAACTTTTAATTTGTTCAAACTGTCATGGCCGAGTGCATTTGGAAACCCATTGTTTGTCATCAGACGGAGTGAAATGCATTTGGATTCCTTGTGATACCCCATACACAGACATGGGAAAGTGATTTACTTTTTTTTTTTCTCAGTGTGTTATTGAGTCAATAGTGTATCATAGCAGTTAGTTTGGGTTATGTATACAGAGCTGGACTCAGTTTGAATGGCAGGGGGAAGAAGCGAGAGAAGAAATTGGACTGTCTGGATGTATTATAGCAGCTATCAAGCCACGCCACTGCAGCAGTGCTCATAATCATGGTTGGGGAGGCAAATTGACTGCTGAATAGATTTCCGAGTTTTCATTGAGTAGAAATACCCTGTCAAACTGAACGGAAATCTAGCTGGAGGCTTGTGACATTACTTTTTTTCTTGAGGAAATTATTCACTTATAATGGGGTGGCTGACCTTTGACATGGAAGGAATGTGTCATTCATTTTTAGCTAATGGCCTGACCCTGAGTCAGAATCTGGTTTATAAGCAGAGAAAGTGAGCCGAGGAAGGAGAGGAAGTGCATCCATTACCTCATTTGACATTAGCCACAGTAAGGGGATAATTCTACTTATTCAAATTTGTTATGACAATCTCTTACAATCACATGCTTTGTGTACAGCTGGGATGAAGAACAAGCATCTTTGACACTGTGAAATCTCAGAGGGAGGAGCCCTGAGGGCCTCATGTTAATTAAATTACCCACCTGTCTGCCAATGAAAGTAGTACATATGCTTATGCTAATTCACACAGCATATAGCTAATGAAGGAAAGGTTTTCCTAATAAAACCTGGCAGTTATTTGAAAAGATGAGAGGAGTTCATTGCTTGGAACATTGCTTCCAATGCTAATTGAGTAAAAACTAAATCACAAAACATATGACTAACCTGTGGGCTTCATCCATTCAGCTGGTGTTCAAATGTGAGGACCAATAACCCTCCAGCTAGTAGCATCACCCTTCCTCAAACACCTGACTAAGCTAGTTAAGAGGCACGTCTTTGGATATTGGATGTGGCAGATAAAAAAAATGTGTACGTCAAAAATTAGTATGTTCTGAGAGGCCCTAATTCCCCTCGATGACAGTGTTGGCTTTCTACCTTGGTGGGCAGTGCTATTTAGACAAGGCAGACTACCTGCCACAGGACATCATGGGTAATAACATGTTGGCATCGCACCAACCCAAAGCAGATCTGACAGCAAGGGCACAGAGAGCCATTACTGCTTGTCTGGAGGATTTATGGGATATTTAGGAAAATGTGATAGGTGCTTATTGCTGTAGAAATTATATGTGTCACAGAGAAGCCGGCCAGAATAAGCCCCAAATGTTGCATACTGATGAAAATATCAAATGAGAAACCAAAATGACCCCACTGGTAGCTTTAGCTAAACGTATCAGTGAGACAAGAACCATTCCCAGATTAAGGGGATATTTTCTATGTTTCTACTCTTGCAAAGGGTTGACTGTCTTCCTGGGTCACAGCTGTCTTGGTTGACATTTAAAATGAAGTCTGTTTATCCAAAGCTAGAACAGCTGAAATGACATTTTTTTTACATTGCATTTGTATTTTCATGCATCGGAAAGAAAAATAAATAAATAAATCAGGCACGATGGTGACACATTTTTGTGACAGCAGAAGAAAACAGCATCACACATTTCCCCCAAAACACTGTTATTGGAACACCATTCAAATCAATAATTTCACCTAATAATCTGCAATTGTGCTGACAGATAATTGATCTCCATACACCAAGTACTATTTCTCGTGTATAGTTGTCCTCAAAAATTGCCCCTAGAATGATAGTTCTGTTGTTAAAGTGACGTTGTTCAGGTTACTTATGAATAGTGAATGTGCTAGCCACAGGGGATGCCAGTCAGCTTGCTCCCCTTGTGTTTTGGTTTGCCAATTGTCCAGACTGATTGTCTGAAAGGTATTGTTCAACAAATGGTGTTTCTGTAAACAGTTTAAGCTCAGATGAAATGGAATTTTACTTGGATACCTGAACTCAAACCAAGTCTTGACTCCTGTTAGCAGAAATCTTGTCTATCTGTTATAAATTCTAATTTTACTTCCAGATTCCCTATGAATATTTGACTGTGTTTGGACTTGGTAGGTTTTCACTGACAGTATTAACTTTACAGCATAACCCAATTCCACTGAAATTGTGTTATTCAATATGCTTTTAATAATTCCAGGACCCCAGTGGAGAAGAGTGGGGAATGAAAAAAGCGTTTTCAGACTTATGCGGAGCAGGTAACAACTTGAAAAACAAAGACTGTCTTGTTCTGAACTATGTGGCAGTGATGGTTTAATAATCAGTGAATGGACTGAATAACAATACAAGCTGTAATTACAGCCCCCTTTGAAAACACTGATCAATTAAAATTGTTTTTTCATGTCCAGAATCCAGGTCAAAAGCTATCGTTATTTGTTATATTGACGCTAAGTCATATTATATGAGTTCTGTATCCAACAGCCTCCAATTACATCCTGTGTTCTTTTACCATGCTTTCACGTATTTTCCTCCTCTTTCAGTTCTTGGAATGAGTGCAATATCAGTCCTATCAATTATCCTTCTGTTTCTTTATTAAAAGAAATATGTTCCTTTGTTGAATTTTTATGGATGTGCATTTGTATCAATGAAAGAAGTAACAGTCAAAGTAAGACTAGAAAGGAACACTTGATCCTGGTGGTACTAACCAAAAACACAACCAGAACACACACCCCCCCCCCAACAAAATAAATAAATAAACAAATAAATAAATAAATAAACAAATAAAATAAAAATGATTAAAAAAAAATAGTCAATCTTAATAATTGACTCATTAAGATTAATTACAATACCAACAGCAAATGTTAAATAAATAAGAAATTGAGGAGTAAAAATCTAAAAAAATTAAAATAAAGATATATAAAAACACAGACATGAAGACATTATGATACAGGCTCAGTTGACAGTGACTATATGTCCTCCCTGGACATTGTGCAATTTCAACACAGCGTTATGCACTGCAGCTTTAAGTTCACGCTCCACTGCTTCTTCAATCCTTTAATCGTTGGTCCTTAGCAGGACCGCGTAATGTCATTACCAGCTCCTCTGAGCCACTGACAGACACATGCTGGGGGACCGGGGATGACAAGGGCCCCCCAAAAAATCTCATTACCGGAGGGTCACATATCAGAGAGTGAAACTGGATGTCCAGTTTCACACCATCTTCATTACACACCCTGCTGTGTCACCACATCACCAAGAGGACAAAACGTTAAAGGAAAATAGTCCATCCATTCTTCTTCTACTTGTCAGTCTCATTACTAAAGTTCAGGGGAGCCTTACCTCCTGTAAAGACCTAAACTGCACATGCCTCTGAGAAGGTGTAGG